>SKCR01030462.1:0-416981 GCA_019454045.1 Zanthoxylum bungeanum | reverse complement strand
ACTATTATTACAAAACGTAATTAAAATTAATTACAAAACTAAAATTTAAAAGAAACTAGATAGAAAACTCTCTATTTACATAAGAGAAATTAGAGAGGAATGTACATCTGAAACTGAAATTTCGAGCTCTATTTATTGGCGTCAATAAGGGGTCGGCGTCGCGACGCCCGTCGCGACGCAGGTGATTTTCGACGTGGCAGCTTCTGGTTCGTCGGCTTCAGATTCTGGATAAGGTGATAAGGTGACACGTGGTAAGGTGGTCGTGAGCTCAATTATTGCGACAAGTGGCGGCTCATGATTTGATGATTTCAGATTCTTATCCGCCACATGTCAATTTGGATAAATTAGTCAATAATTGGTGTTAACGTGGCGATGATGTGGCGACACATGGTGAAAGGGACTGTCGGCACCATAGAATGATGACACGTGGCACGCTGTGATTGGTTGATGATGACGTGGCAATGATGTGGTACGTTGACTCGGTCAACTGGTGATATGGATGATGATGTGGCAGACATGTGGAGTGACACGTGGCATCACATGGTGATGGCGACTGTCGGCACCGTAGGATGATGACACGTGGCACGGCGCACGTTAGCAGATCGATTGTGATGGTGACACGTGGCATGGCGCACGTTAGCAAAGTCAAATTTCTCAAATTCTGACTTGTAAGACCCGGCGCACGTTAGCAAATCGTGGTGCATGTTAGACGTCGCGATGCCAAAGGCTTGCGCGTCGCGACGCGTCAAAATTACCAAAATGCCTTTTTTTCCAATTTTCACTGTTTTGGTCCCAAATCACCTCCAGAATGTCCTGAAACTTTATTTATCTACAAAATAACACAAAACACATCAAAATATTCACAAAACTCAAGAAACTATACAAAATATTAGGTTAAATGAGTGGGAAATTGTGATATAATTACCACTCATCAGGTCTTACCGAAATTTCACAAGTAAAATAGTAGTTGATGTTTGTTTTAAATCGCCAATATTAAGTTATTGGTAAATCGAAAATGGAAGTAAATTGACATTGGCTCCAAGATCATGCAAATCATGTTCAAGTTTTTTGATTTCCAATCATACATGAAAAGTTGGACGACCAAGGTCCTTGTATTTTAATGCATTATTGGTTGAGAGAAAGAAACTGAAGTGGAACTCACTCGGATGATTAGGCCAAGCAAACCCCTCGCAACAAATAGAACCTCAAGCACCACGAATTTGATTTTGTAAGAACAAAACCCTTTCAAGGCCACAAAGAAGACCCAACAAAACCCTTTCAAGGCCACAAAGAAGACCCACAAAGAACTTGTCTTTGAAAACCCTTAAGATGATTCATTGTAGTGTTCTGCTAGCACAAAGACACCATTAAGGTTTTCAGGCCTTAGATAAGTCGATTGTATGAAATAAGGGGAATCACCCTCTTAAGTAATTTTAGTCTAAAGTAATAAAAACTTAATAAAAAAACTTTGCCAAAAAAATCAATAAAGGAAAAACAACAAAATCACAAAAATCCAACAAAGGTGGCAAGTTTTTCAAAGCCATGACTAAATTGTCTCATTGACACAAAAATCCCCAAAATTCGTGGCCTTCATGTATATAGACTCAATGATATGTTTTGAAGCCCAATAAGTCTTGTCTTGGCCGAATATTTAGTGTTGGACTTAATTCAGCTTGATTCGTTAAAACTGCTTCTATGTTGGGCTTGCTTCATTCTCATTTATTTCAATCCGGTATTTTTAGGTCTGAATGTTGTCCTTTGGATCATGTTAGGAACTTACCTGTTCATCTAGAAAAACTTTCTTTCTTACCTGATGTTTTCTTTTAACGGTGCACAAGTCTTTCAGAAATTTGGCATAAGATGGTATCTGTTGGATGACATCTAACAAAGGAATATTGACATTCACCTGTTTGAATATTCCATAAATCTATGGGAATGATTTCATTTCTTTATTTTTAATGCTTGAGGAAATGGAGGTGCATGATAAAAATTATTATCATCAACAATAGGTAATGGTTCATCAACCCCTCATTACCCTTTAAATCTGATTTATTTTCAGTTTTGCGAGGTTCAAGAATAGGTCTGTAGATGAACTTACCACTGTGAAGAGTAGTGACAAATTTGACTTGGTCTATGTGAGGGTTTTGATGACTTTTGGAGTTTGGCTGTGGTTTTGCAGGAAACTTTCCTTTCTCATTAATGGTCAATGCAGATGTGATTTTGGAGAAAGTATCTTTCAGATCAATCAATGTTTTCACATTTTGATTATTGATGGCTTCATTTTTCTCAATGAATGCATGCAAGGTATCCTCAAGGGTTCTCCTTGGCGGTGGGACATATGGTGCATAATTCTGGGAATTTTGGAAATTCTGGTGTACCTAGGGAGGTTGTTGCTATGGTTGTGCTTGGTTATCATTCCTCCAATTGAAGTTTGGATGGTTTCTCCAACCAGAATTGTAGGTTTGGGAGTATAGGTTTGGATTTAGTCTCTTGAAGGTGTTTATAGAACTGACTTGGTTATAGAGACATTCATGCAGGGCTGGCAAGATTGGGAAAACTTGTGTGACATGTTCACTTGAATTACAGATTTAACACGTGACTTCTTGAACTGACTTGACATGATCACTCTTCCTCATTTCTAATGCCTCAACTTTTTTAGTTAGAGATGTATATTTAGCATAAAGTTCATGGTCTTCCCTAAGGTTAAACATACCTCTACTAGATGACTGTGGTTTCACAGGTGACTCATAAGTGCCAACTGTATCTCATTGTTGTGCATTCTCTACTATGTGTTCTAGGTAATCTAGTGCATCTTCGGGATTTTTGTCCCAAAACTCACCATTACAAATCATTTCCACTACTTATCTACCTTGGGTGTTAAACCCTCGTATAAGCAGGAAACCAGCTTCCATGTGTCAAACCCGTGATGTGAACAAACATTTAACATCTCTTTGAATCTCTCCCAATATTGGTAAAGTGTTTCCCCCGACACTTGTAAGAAAGTTGTGATTCTCCTCTTAAAGGTGTTTGTCCTGTGGGGGGGAAATAATTTTTTCTGAAATTACTCTTTCAAATCATCCCATGTTCTGATGGATCCTGACCTAAGATTGTGCAGCCAAATTTTAGCTTTATCCTTTAAAGAAAAAGGGAAAAACTTGAGTCGGATTATATTCATACTGCAATTTTAGTATGTCAAGTGTTACATACATCTTCAAATTCCCTTAAGTGCTGATAAGGATTTTCTGATTCTAGATTGTGGAATGTGGGTAAAAGTTGGATGATACCTGATTTAAAATTGAAATGTAATATATTTGGGGAAAAATAATGCAAGATGATGATTCTGTCTTAGTAGGATTCATGAATTACCATAGTGTCCTAGGATGATTAAGATCGCCATGTTGAGACTCGTTCTCTTCTTGATCAACTGGATTTTCAACTTCGGCAGGTGGATTTTCATTTTGGTTTTCGGCCATTTTGACTGACGATAAAGGTGATGAAGACTCCCTATTTAATTTACTGCTAAATGATCGAGACCAATGTCTCATACAACCTAAATGCAGATTATATGTTAAAATTTAAAAATGCAATACTTACAAAAAGAAAAAATAAAAATAAAAATAAACAAGTGGGAAAAAATAAAAATAAAAATGAAATGACAAAAGAAAAGAAAAATAAAGAAAGAAAATACAAATATAGTGAAGAAAGAAAATGAGATGAATAAAAAAAAAGAAAGGAAATACAAAAGAAAAAAATATAATAAAAAGAAAAAAAATAGTATTCTATCTATTAAATTATATTCCCCGACAATGACGCCAAAAACTTGACACACTCAAAAAGTAGTTATTTACTCCCAAGTTTAAGAGTGTCAAAGTAATAAAATAACTACGTATGTCTTGGGTCGATCCATATGTAATAGATTTAGTAAACTGAAATAACAATTTGAGTAAAAATAAAAAGGCTTGATTTGTTTGAAGTGATTGGAAAATTTTAAATTGGATTGCTACAATAAAAATAAAATACTAGGGTTAGAGGATCCTCTTTTAATATTTCAAATTTAGAAATCTCACTTTTTATAATATATAAATTGTCATTATTACTCAATTAATTTATTTCAGGAAATTAATTATGTCAAAATATATTAAATCAGCCAAAAAGACGGTTATAACTTTTATATATAACAAGTCCAATTAGGTACTCAATTATGCCAAGTAAATAAAACCAGTCATATAGGCAATAACAAGGTTTGTCAATAATTAATCCATATTAATTAAATATTAATCATTAGATTATAATTTATATATTATAATATAAGTGAGATTAATCTATATTATCATATTAAAAGCTTCACCTTTTACTATAAAAAAAATAAAATTAGCTACTCATGATTTGAATAAAAACACACATAATTTTATTACTGAAAAAAAAAATTACAAGAAAACTAAAAAATAAATAAAACACATAAGAGCTGAAACTCCACAAATTTTCAGAGAGAATTATGGAATCGGACTGACTGAATTGAGATGTTGAGCACCTCTATTTATAAAGGTGCTCGCACCTCTGCAATTACAATTGCAATTGCAATTACAATCACTCCACCAAACATGTAAGCATGTTTGGTGGAGGATGTTGACAATCCACCAAAAGGTGGATTGCTAACATCAAATTTTATTTTATTTTTTTACTTGAATAATTACATATAATACACTTTGTTTGTTTTAATCAATTTTGGCATTTAAAACTTCAGAACTAGAAAATCTTATCAACATACAAATTGTAGATCTTTGAGTCTTCTTTCATCTGCAACTAGAATCACTTCAATCCGATATTGGAGTAAAACGTTATGTCCAAAATATGAAAATTACGCAGGGTTGGAATTTCTTAATTTGTATACTGTTAGAACGCCCTTTCAAGTTTTTGGCATCCAAAATCCAAATGTCATGTCCATTTTTCTAATTATGTATCCAAAGTATGATTTCATCTATATAAATTTAATTAATATGCTAAATTAAGGGGATCAATGAAACTACAAGTGTAAAATGATTAATTTTTCTTTTAATAAATGTGCGCATTTTAGTGTTCATCATCTACATCTTCCTCTATGTACAAAACTATAAAATTTGTTGGAAGCTTAAACTCTCATATCGTTACCATCATGTCCTCTATCTTTCCTTTGCGTATCTTGACGGTTTTGTCCGCAAATTGTAAAGTCATGGAAGGAGACATCAGCTCATGATAGCCCAATCTCTTCGCCATAGGCAGTTGTTGGGGCAGTTGTGGAACCCCTAGGGTCGGATCGGTGACCCGTTCAGTGGAAGTGGGTCTAACCTGTGGATATCAAGCATGGGTGTAATTTTAAACTATTTAATGAAATACTATATTCCATTACGAGTGTATAGGAAAAAATTGGGACTGAATCGAAGTCCGGAATCTCAAGAACAAAGAAATAAAATTCAGCGCATACGCGCGCGCACTGTGCGCACAGCCATTTTTTATTTCTTTTTCAAATCCTTCAGCTCTCTCTCTAGAGAGTTGAGGGAATTAAGGTATTTTACCCTAATATCTTCCAACTCTCCCTAAATACTTCAAAAACACCCAAAACTAATTTTTAACTTCAAAACCAACATCAACACATGTTCTAAAATAAAAATCAAGTTTTTCAAAATATCAAATATTTTTACAAAAACATAAATTTATTCTAAATACGCACTTGCGTAAATTTTGAATCCAATACACAAATCAAATTAGAATCCCAATAAGAAATGTCTCACGAATAATTCTAGGTCACCCAAAGGTGGTCAAGTGATTCTAGAATGGTAGCCATAGCTCTAAACTTTAATCTAGAGTTCCAAACTCTCATTTTATATTTATGTCTAACATAAATATTTTGACCTAATAAAAAAACATATTGTGTTTATACTTCCAAAGCATCCTAACATAATTATTAGCCTTATTTCAGCATTAAGTTATGTGATCATGCATCCAATACAGAAAAGAACATAACTTAAGAGAAGTTCAAACTTACCTAGCAAGTTTGATGGGAAGATCCAATCTTCTTCTCTTTGTTGAAATGGTAGGAGAACCTCCAAGGTTTTCAAGCTTCACTCCAAGATCCAATCTTGATTCCAATGTTAGCAAACTTCAATCCAAGATCCAATCTTGATTTCTCCTAGATGAAATGTTGTAGAGACCTCACAAGCTTCTCTAAACACTTCTCTAACTTAGGCTAATTTCTCAAAGAATTTGCTTGTACTTAGTTTTCTCAAGCTTTTGCTTTGCTTAATTAAAACCTTCCTGAAGCTTGCTATTTATAGCAAAACTTAGGCAATTTTTAATTAATAAAAATTGTAATCAATTGTTAGGTGGGCTTAATCTAATTTGTCCAAATATGTATAATTAGGTGTGACTAATCTCCATTGTGTCCTACTTTGATTTAATCCAATTAAATCAAGCAAAGGATTAGGAAACAGACTAGTTAAATGTTTGTCACTTTGATTTAATCCAATTAAATCAAGCCAAAACCACATATTATTACATACTTAAAATTACCATAATATCCTCAAATGGTAGAGATAATTATGATTTTACTATTAAGCCCTTGTGTAATTATTGAATTAATCCAATTAGATCAAATAAAATAACCAATGCTATCCAATAACAGTTGATTATTTTGGTTGATAATTATAATATCGAATATTATCTTTTATCAAAATAAATCGGTTACCCAAGTGTTCAATGAGTACACTTCATATTGGGACTCTCTAAGTTCAGACACGTTCGTCATATAAGCCTAGTTAATATGTACGCAATTCGGCCACCTTCGAATTCGCGAAGAACGCGAACAACCTTTTTGAACTATACAAGTCGAGGTCATCACATAAATTTAACAATCCCTTCGTCATAGGCTATTCGAGTTGTGCTTAGGAAATATAGAATATACCGTCAAGTTTTCGAGGCACACATCTCATGTCGACATGTCCACGATTATTCATAACTGATGCGATCCACCTTTGGTGATCGACTTTGGCCACAGCTTTAAAAATCGTGACTTTACTCACATGGATACCTAAACCCCTTATGGTACACATACGGGCCGAAAGATCCTATCTTGCTTCACACTTAATTACTAAGTGCATCGGTCCACACCCAACGAACATCTAGAGGCCAGACCATGAAAGATTTTTGACATACATGGCATCAAAGTGTGGAGGATCTCACACAAAATAATCGTTATCCTATAGTCAAAGGATTACATATGCTACTTAACTCGAGGAGATTCCTATTGACAGTGGTGTGTACTTCTAACTATTAGGAATCACATGTGAGTCATTCAGTATTCGGTCCAACCAATACCCACATGTCTATACGAGCTTCCAAAGCTCATGGTACATCAGGTTAAACCATTGGAACTCCAATTCCAATACGACATGTGCTAGTCTTCTAAGTTATAGGAATTCGACCGTATTCCAAAATCAATGACTAGGAATATATATATACTTTAAGAATAATTTATAATAGTAATACTTATCCCAATGTCGGACCACCTAGTGTCCAATATTACTACATGACTATTCTAAGGTCAATGTCATTTTTAGCATATTTATACATCAATCTAATATGTATAATGACAATACCATTAATAAGGTATGAAATAAAAATGTAGTTATTTTATTAATAAATAATAAAATGTACAATTCGGACTGGCACTCCAAGCACCAACTCTAACAGCAGCGACATTAGATTAATTTCTGACTCTATATTGCATAATGCTCTTGACTGGCAATCCATAATGGTGCAGCCTATGGTGAACACGCCAGGATCTTTGCATTTGGTTGTAGTTGGTCTTTGCAATATGACATTATACACCTCTGTGAGTCTTTCCTTTTTTATAGTGCTTCTCATGAGTTAAGTCGCTACTTTCTTTGTCCCATTCTCTATGGATTCCTTCAGTGGAGGTTGCGGTTTAGGTCTCAAACTAGGAGAAGTGTCAAGGGAATATGTGCTGTCAGGTTTATATCTAGGTCCCAAGATCAAACAAGCAATGAAATACATGTGTGAACACATCAACGGAGGTAGCGGAATACTCACATCGATCGGTTGAGACGATTTGAAGACGAACAAAGCCCAAAATGCTCACTGGTTTGGCGCCACTGCTGTGCAGTTCACAGCCCACAAAATCAGATTTTGATCCAAGGAAATGAGCTCCAAGATTGCGTCAAACGAATCCCGACTCATGGGTGAACCTCCCTACCACCTTCGCAAGTCTCGTAGTGTGCTAGCACTTGGATTTTCATCATGAAAACCCAACTCTTGGCTTCCCTTTGTTCACGCCATTTTGGCTTCAAAAACCAGTAAAAAATGTTGCTTTGGGCGTGAGTTTGAAGAGAGAAAAAGAGAGAGAAGAAAGTTGTGTAATAGGTTGGTTAAGCTTTTTCCAAAAAAGCCTTTATATATTTTTCCAAGAAAAAAATAATAAAACCAATTACTTAATTGATTAAATAAAACCAAAAGTAAATGCTTTTCCCTCCAAACACTATTACACCTACTAACATCAACTATTCATTGTCACTTTAATAAAGTGACTTGATGTGTGTCTTTCCATCATTCAATCAATCACACCAATCAATCAATCAATCACATCACTCAAAGTGACTTTTGATTTGACGCTTGATGTGACGAATGATTTGACGCTTGATGTGACTTGCGTTGCCGCACTCGAATTCGAAATACGAATGCGCTCGCAATCACACTCGGGCTCGGGTTCGCTAATTCTCAATTAGCGAACTTTCCGTCGCGTCGTAATTAAATGATTACGCCTAGCGAATTCACTATTCACGTCGCTAACGAATTAATCCAAAATTAATTCGTTCGCCCGAATTAAAATCTAATTTTAATTCCGCGTCGAAATCTAATTTCATTTAATATATCGAATATATTAATTTACCGATTAATTCCAAATTAATCATTATCTCTCTCTAGACGATATTTTATCCTAGATAAAATATCTCCGTAATTAATCCTAGATTAATTTTCTCTCTCTACTATATAATCCCAGATTATTTAAGAGTGCGAGGCATACGTCATCGGTGGATTATCGGGAAGCGACCCATGAGATCCCCGGATATGTTGGCAGTAAATACGGTCGTCGGAGTATCCGAATCACGTACGTACCAAGTACTACGTTCTACCGATTTACGAGACAAGGTCGACTCCTAGCAAAGCACCAAGTCTTCCCAATTCTCCGGACATATTCTTATAAGAATATTTAAGATCTATATCAAGCGTAGTATACCAAGTATTGTGTATATCGGTCCAGTATCGGATAGTCACGTGCTAGGGCTGGGGCTGGATAAGTGTCTGCCCCGTCCGAAGCACATGTCGGATGTCTGGTAACTAGTCTCTATAATCGGATATACATGACCTTGTCATAATATCCCGATGGCCGGCCAGCACTTAAGAGCACTAATACCGTATCCTGCGTGACATCATCTCCACTATGACTGAAGTGACACTTCCATCTTGACATCATACCCAATACACTACGACTCTCTGATAAACCCAGAAGTGGTGTACGCAGAACCGGTTAAAGCCCTGTACCACCAAGACCAAAGTCTACCGATTATCGCAAGTATTAGCGATGTAAGTCTCAGGTTAAGACTATACACACCTACCCTGATGTCGGACTCCCATAGACACATAGTCATAATACCAATGGGATTCCGAGGGGTCTATCCAGAGCGAAGCTGTTTCCCGTACCATCGGTGAAACACAACCTCCTATCGCACTTGCATGAGTATCCAATACCCAAATATATGAGAACTATGCTGTTGTGCCCTCACAACGCGCACAAGTGCAATACTAGCCTATTCTGCATTATCGATGTCCAGTCTCGATAATACTACGACTAGGGATATTTAATGATTAATCCTTCGTGGACTGATACTGTCTCATATCATCTCAACCCAGGAACTAATCATATGGACCTCTCCTCATTTATATATCTAAGGTGATCTAATCACAAATGATGAGAGTGCAATTTCCTTGTCACATAGTTAATTTGTACAACAACACTATGATCTGTACAAATAGTGACGCTATGGGTCATATTATCCAACAATCTCCCACTTGGAACATAGCCAGTCACTCAAGTGTCGTACACCCGAACTATGTACGGTTCGCTCAAATTACTGAGAAAAAGTTTTCGTCAGCGGATTGTCATGATTATCGTCTGACGCGATTTATACGATCATCACATCGCCACGATGTATGATCCGAACGAATCAGATGAATATAGAAGTATATATCTGGGTCGTCGATGAGACCATTAATTCTTTAGCCTGTGCTGACGCCCAACTCAGCTACTAACAGAACCATATCTAATCTAATTAGATTTATTATCGACCCAAATGGCTTCTATTGCTGCCTCAGCTGCAGCAATAATCGGCATTTGTTGTTTATTCGGCAACAATATCTTGCTTGGAAGATTTCCGGCTCATAGTCCCGTTTTTCAAACTTTATAGTACCACAGTATTTAACTGTTTGGAAACTTGCAGCAGTGATCCCAGTCACTTCAAGTTCTCATTCTCCATAGCTTAAGACAGCATCTTTAGTTCTCCGAGATACTAATAGATGTCCTTAACTTCAATCCAGTGACTATCACTTGGATTGTCCTGATTGTGACTCCATATGCTCAAAGCGTATGAGACACAATATCAAGTACATTTTAAATGTACAATTTCCCAGAGAGTGTTAACGACTCCAAATCTATCCCAGTAGATCTTTATTCCTTGAATAAAGGTTGTTACTCCCCAGAATTCTACGGAGAATTTCTATGAAAGCCAGGCTTTCACCAATTGCTTTATGGGAATTTCATTATCAGTGCTCTCCCACTAACCTCCTTATATACACAAGAATCATTTCGTTTTGAGTCAAATCATAAACCATTATGATTATTTCAAAACGACAGTTTCAAGAACCTTATGCTTGCTCCAATCCAAACATGGATCGAATAACCCGCAAACCTTGTTTGTCGGTTATATAAAATCGTCAGGATGTTGTAAGCATCCTCCAAGAGGTTTCCTTTTCAGGAAAGCGATTTTGATCTACAACTGACGCATTTCATAAATGAAATATACAGTATCAACAAGCATCATCAAAATGGATTTACTATGGCAACAGGTAAAAGGTTGAACCGTTATTAACATAATGTTGATAACGATACCTTTCTGTCACAAGCCTAGCTTAGTACGTTGATATGTTGCCATCCATGCATGTCTTCCTTGAAGACGTTTACAGTACCAATAGGCACAATGCCTTTCGGTACAACAACTAGTATCCAAACATAGTTGTTATATATGGTATCCATTTTGGACTCATGGCACTTTGCCATAATAGGGAGTCGATACCTCGTATCACTTCCTCAAAACGCAGTCGGTTGATAGACCTCCATAAGATTGACATCTTTATGATGTGAGATTAGAAACCCATACCCTAGGTTGTTTTCTGACTCTCTTCGATCTATGAGGTTCTTGTGTATTCAAAGATTAATGGTATAGTCTCATCCTTGATGAACTATATGTGTTCCATTAAGGACTTCGTGCCTTGAATAGTATTACTCCGATTTTCATCGAGTATCACTATCCTCCCACTGACCACTGCATATCGGTGTTCCTCTTAGGAAAACCGCATGGTGAGCAACAATCATATTGTTCTCATGTGAGATTTATAAGTACTATACTTATGGTTTCCCATTAGGATAACATTTGTAAGACACTTATCCAATTTGGGTCATTAGTTTGGTATCATCCAAACGTTATGCCCGGCATACCCAAATTATTAGGAATGAGAAACCATGTTTCTTTCCTGTTCATATCCTATATGATATCTGTCAAACAGATTTATATGGAACCTTATTCTAAATAAGTTTTGCACTGTAAATACATATCTGTTGAAGGAAATGGTAGCTCAGAGCGACTCGTGATAAACCTTATCATGTCCAACAAAATTCGGTTTTTAGTTTGGACACACCGTCAAACTGACGTGTCTCGGGAGGAGTCCTCATCTGAAAGAATGTTGTACTCTTTCATGTATATTTGAAACTTACTGCTTAAGTATTTTCTATTACGGTCTTACCGTGACGGTATAATACTATAGTCGATCTGTTTATATCTACTTCGTGTCGAAACTCTAATAGTTTCCGATCTGTGTTCTTCAAAAGAAACACATAACCATAACGTGATGCCACATCCGTTAAGGTCACGAAATATTCATGTTCACATCTAGCCTAGCTAGATATGAGCCCACTAACTTCACTATGAATAGGGCTAACAGATCGATGGCATTTTCACAATTACCAAGTAAATAGTATTTTAGGTACTTTACCTAATAAACTAGATTCGTAGACTTTATTTGAATAGTCAAATCAGTCCTAGTACCCACTCTTCAAAAGTGCGGATATACGAGTCTTGTTTAATTCTGTCCTAGACTACAATGCCACAAATAAGTCTCTACTTGATCAAATCAATTTGAGCTATTTATTTGTCATTTTATATGTTTTGAGATTTTAATTATATTCAAAATATAAATTCTGTTATTCACATCTAATGTGTTTATCTCAGTATCATCTTTATATAATGAAACACTTAGTGTTCTAGAATATAAAGGTTTATCCACAATGGATTAAACATTGATATAGAGATAATGTCTCTAGTCAAACTAGTTACACTATAACAGTTCCTAATTTAAGTACACACCCGAAGGGTAGTTACTAAACTTAGGTATCTACGGTCGAAACAGCGACTTTCGTTCCGTTTCCGATTCGCAGAGCAATCTCAGCTTGAAGTCAGTATCCTGCTCAAAGCAGATTCTGAACATCAATACATATATTTTATGTACCACACTAAGTATTTAAAATCTAATTTCAATATTAGTAGTGAACATAACTTTGACAATCATTTTTAAAGTAAGAGCCTTGCCCTTTCTTTAATTCCTTCGTGTCTGCCATATCCAAATGGTAGTCACTTTGGGATATGTCAATTATCCTTTTCAATATTTCAGGAACCTTAGGCCAAGCCTTGGGTTTTTAGAATATCGAAACGATGTGCACCTCGTGCTACATGCCCAATTGCAAACTTTGACTTTATCTCCTCTAGAATAGTCAATTAATTCTCCAAGAGTTATAAATTACAATTTTAATACTTCTTAAATCTAAAATTAGATTTATGACAAGTATATTAAATTAAGCACTAAAGTCATCATCACATAAATCTTCCAAAGATTTTATGCTCTACTTATTTTGCTTAATTTTGGGCTTAAGGTATAATAAGTTATTTTATCAAATAAAGTAACCTATTATTTATTCCCAATTTGAAAATTAAATCATTTAAAATATTTAATCCAAGATTATATTTTAAATATTCAATTTTTCAATTTTATCTTGATTACAATAGTTCAACTATTTAATCAACGATTAGTGGTACTATATATATTATAATGATTATAATAGTCCAACTATATAATCAAATATAATCCAAATTAATTAACCTCAATTACATTGATTACTATAATCCAATTATAAAATCAACTGTAAGCTGAAATTAATTAATTCAAATATATTGATTCATATAATCCAATTATATATAATCAAGTATAATACAGTCCAACTGTTTATTAAAACAACAATTTAAATATTAGTCCAACTAACATTTAATATATATATGACGAGTGATATTTGTTTGAGCGCGTATGGCGAGTAATTGAATGAATATTGCAAATTCAATTCTTGCCTCCCACTATTTTTCGTCGAGCCTCTAACCCTCTGTCGAGTACTCGGGAAACAGTGTTTCCTAGTGGGCTAGGATCCCGTTAAATATCACACAATCTTGACTTTGGCCAACAAATTGTATGATAATTAACTAGGTAGATCTCTAAGATCAATTGGATCCAATCCAATTCCTAGATCCAGTAGGTGGACATCCAAGTCCTAAAGATATATTCTATATATGCCTATATATCTAATATATAGCCTAACCTTTTTCCTCTGAATCAACTAGGCCTTGGCTTTGGCACAACAAACCTAGTGATCCCAGTCAAGCGTGGACCCATTGACCATGGAAGCTACGTAATCAATGTCGTTGGACAAGAAGTGGTCTTGACTTTGGCCAACAAACCACAACTTGGACAAGACACCAATATGGAACAAAGCCTCGTGATTCAAACACATCTTCGACGGACAAGGGCTTTACTTTGGCCAACAACCCATGCCAATCTAGGATCTTGAGTAAGAATCACTCAATGGAAGGAAAAGACGCATGATATTTGATGAGGGCTTTTCGCGTGCAAATTGGCTACCAATTTAATTATCTTTGTTTAGGTCTCATCATAATACACCCTTAAACATGCATTCTAAATACATAATAAAGCGCATATGAAATAAAATAATAATGATATGCGGATGGATACTTAACAATTGATCCTAGATCAAATCTCTCCCTTTCTCACTCAAGCTAGCACTTGTATTACTTCTACCCGTTACACTACACTTCTAAAGAAACCTCATTTACATTGAGGGGAATAGGTGAGAAGAGAATACAAAGAGAATAGAGGTGATAAGGCTGGACACGCAGGTCCAATTTAATAAATCGAATTTATTACAATAATTTCCAAAATTGCCCCACCCGACTAATATCCATCCGATATACATTATTCATTCATCACAACCACGTATTCACACATAAGCATGCTATCAATCAATCTAATCAAATTAATTAATCTGATAATTATATGATCATCCAATGTTCAAACAACGATTTGATTTTGGTCGAGTCAAACTCGTTTTTGCGAATAAGTACTCAAAGTACGAATTCTTGAATTAAATTAAACTACAACATTAAATCCAATTCAATATGTATTTAATACTAATTCACTATTTAATTTTAAATTAAATATCACACTTTATTTAATAAACCTTTAACGACTTAAATTCCAAATTTAATCGCTTCGGGTCTCAAAGCCCGATTAACGTCCAACGTCAATTCAATTCAAGTCTAATGGGCTTTAATTAATTTCTTTAAGGCGTGGGCTTCGGCAACCAAAGCCCAATCAAGGAGTAACCCCATAAGCCCAGAAATCAATTTAGGCCCATTAGGCCCAATTAAACTTTAAAGGTTTATAAGTTGCATTTGGGCTTTATGGTTATGGTTTTGGGCCCAATTGGATCCAATCCACATGGCCTAAACCCAACTTGATAAAATCAAGCCCAATAACCCAATTACAACTTAATAAGCCCAAATCCAATTTAAAGGCCTAGTTCATTAAATTACACAAATCCAATTTCGCAATTTAATTACCTAAAGTGCATTACATGATTAATCACCCAAATCAATATTTCTAAAACACCAAATTAGTCCAATTAATCATGTTCATTATCATCATCACATGTCCAACACATAAATGAAAAAATCAAACCCATTACATGCTTCTAAGGTCTCGGCTAGGGGTGTGCATCGGTCGGTTCGGTCGGTTAATTCTTAAGTTTTTAACCGTAACCGAAATTTTCGGTTAAATAAAAGTGTGACCGATTTAACCAATTTCTGACACATAACCATTAACCAATTAACCATTATATTTCGGTTCGGTTATGGTTAATTCGGTTATTAACCAATTCAATAAATATAAATTCATCAACTTTCAATAAAATAATTTAACACAATTACACAAATATAAATTCATATCCATAAAAAAAAAAAGACAGTAAATCATAAGATAATTTAACACAAATATAAATTCATCAAGCATTTTTTAGAAGACAATCCAGAAAATCATTTGCTTCATCTGCAGGTTGTCCAATCTCATTTGCTTCACCTTGGTTCATTTTCAAGAGTGGTCTTCAAATCTGAAACAGAAAAGGAAATTTTCAGAGATTCAAAGATTCCATTACTATTATCAAAGATTTGGTAAATAAATTACATTACTTATTATCAAAGATTCATAATTTTCAGTCAAAAATAATCCAAGCTATATAGCTAATGGATAAATTGAACATCTCACTATGTCAATAGGTATCAGTTCATAAAAATTTGGTGATAGTAATCTTGCCTAATGGGGTTTAATGGATAAATTAAACATCTCACTATTCCAAGAAATAGGAAATTAGATTAAAATATAAATAAGAAGGAATGCTATATAGAGTGAAAGACTACAGTTTGTAATATTGTCGACACTATTCGAAGAAATAGGAAATTAGATTAATATATATATATATATATATATATATATATATATATATATATATATATATATATATATATATATATATAACACTTGACTATGTTGATTAAAAAGAAAGTATAAATTTATTTGAGAGTACAAGTTACACAACACAATAAAGATAACAAGATTAAAAACCCAGACACAGAGATTAAAAGCTCAGCAGTCAAGCCTAATAATAATTGCAGAAATCATCCAAAGTAAAAGTAGATTCAGCCAAAACATAGAACATGAATAATAAAATATCCCAATTCTGCAATTAGAACATGAATCATTTAAGTTCCCCAAAATTGCAGTATTGAAACCAGACTAATAGAAGGATAGAATCAAACAATTAACAACTTATTTATATCAATAATAATAAATATAAATATAAAGTAGGGCGAGAAGATGAAACTTACAGCAGAAGTGCAGAACAAGGCGAGAAGATGAAGACTGCAAAATAGAAATGAACCGGGCGGCTGAAGTTCAGAAGTGGTGAAGTGGTGAAGTTGGTGTGTGATGTCTGTGGAAATTTGGAATTTAGGTTTTTGAAGTTCAGAAGTGCAAAATAGAAATGAAAGTGGCGGCTGAGAATTTAGGTTTTTGAAGAATTAGTTTTGGTTTAGGGTTTTGAAAACTGAAAAGTATATATATATATATATATATATATATAGTTTAATATCGGTTAATCGGTCGGTTCGGTTATACGAATCTCATAACCATAACCGAACCGAATAACCAAAAAAGTTGAAAACTTTAACCGCAATAACCGATTTAACCAAATTAACCGAATCGTGATAAAAAAATGGGTCGGAACGGTTCGGTTAATCGGTTAAAACCGATTAATGCACACCCCTAGTCTCGGCCAAGATAGGGATTTTTATCCGATTTGAATTCAATCCAATTAATTTCACAATCGACATCGAATTAATATCCCGAATGATTTCATACACATCCAATGTCCAAAAAATCAAAATTCCAAGACTAATAAGGCTTATACACATTCGGCCAACATGAAGGAATTGGGGATTTTTGTTCAATTCAAAAATTAATCCAATTAATTTCAAATTAACATTATCCAACATCATTCTAATTCATCCAATGAATCAAAATCAAAAAATTCCAAATTTCCAAAATTCTTTACATATTCGGCCAACACATATATTTTGGGGAAATTTGATCCAATCACAATTTCAACAAATTGATCCAATCAATCTTAAATTAAACATCATTTAAACATGCTCAATCAAACAATTTAACCAAATCATGCTCAAAATCAATTTACCCAATTTTAAGCCCTAAAAATTTCATGCTTGAACCTATAGCTCTTGATGCCATTGTCAGGTTTATATCTAGGTCCCAAGATCAAACAAGCAATGAAATACATGTGTGAACACATCAACGGAGGTAGCGGAATACTCACATCGATCGGTTGAGACGATTTGAAGACGAACAAAGCCCAAAATGCTCACTGGTTTGGCGCCACTGCTGTGCAGTTCACAGCCCACAAAATCAGATTTTGATCCAAGGAAATGAGCTCCAAGATTGCGTCAAACGAATCCCAACTCATGGGTGAACCTCCCTACCACCTTCGCAAGTCTCGTAGTGTGCTAGCACTTGGATTTTCATCATGAAAACCCAACTCTTGGCTTCCCTTTGTTCACGCCATTTTGGCTTCAAAAACCAGTAAAAAATGTTGCTTTGGGCGTGAGTTTGAAGAGAGAAAAAGAGAGAGAAGAAAGTTGTGTAATAGGTTGGTTAAGCTTTTTCCAAAAAAGCCTTTATATATTTTTCCAAGAAAAAAATAATAAAACCAATTACTTAATTGATTAAATAAGACCAAAAGTAAATGCTTTTCCCTCCAAACACTATTACACCTACTAACATCAACTATTCATTGTCACTTTAATAAAGTGACTTGATGTGTGTCTTTCCATCATTCAATCAATCACACCAATCAATCAATCAATCACATCACTCAAAGTGACTTTTGATTTGACGCTTGATGTGACGAATGATTTGACGCTTGATGTGACTTGCGTTGCCGCACTCGAATTCGAAATACGAATGCGCTCGCAATCACACTCGGGCTTGGGTTCGCTAATTCTCAATTAGCAAACTTTCCGTCGCGTCGTAATTAAATGATTACGCCTAGCGAATTCACTATTCACGTCGCTAACGAATTAATCCAAAATTAATTCGTTCGCCCGAATTAAAATCTAATTTTAATTCCGCGTCGAAATCTAATTTCATTTAATATATCGAATATATTAATTTACCGATTAATTCCAAATTAATCATTATCTCTCTCTAGACGATATTTTATCCTAGATAAAATATCTCTGTAATTAATCCTAGATTAATTTTCTCTCTCTACTATATAATCCCAGATTATTTAAGAGTGCGAGGCATACGTCATCGGTGGATTATCGGGAAGCGACCCATGAGATCCCCGGATATGTTGGCAGTAAATACGGTCGTCGGAGTATCCGAATCACGTACGTACCAAGTACTACGTTCTACCGATTTACGAGACAAGGTCGACTCCTAGCAAAGCACCAAGTCTTCCCAATTCTCCGGACATATTCTTATAAGAATATTTAAGATCTATATCAAGCGTAGTATACCAAGTATTGTGTATATCGGTCCAGTATCGGATAGTCACGTGCTAGGGCTGGGGCTGGATAAGTGTATGCCCCGTCCGAAGCACATGTCGGATGTCTGGTAACTAGTCTCTATAATCGGATATACATGACCTTGTTATAATATCCCGATGGCCGGCCAGCACTTAAGAGCACTAATACCGTATCCTGCGTGACATCATCTCCACTATGACTGAAGTGACACTTCCATCTTGACATCACACCCAATACACTACGACTCTCTGATAAACCCAGAAGTGGTGTACGCAGAACCGGTTAAAGCCCTGTACCACCAAGACCAAAGTCTACCGATTATCGCAAGTATTAGCGATGTAAGTCTCAGGTTAAGACTATACACACCTACCCTGATGTCGGACTCCCATAGACACATAGTCATAATACCAATGGGATTCCGAGGGGTCTATCCAGAGCGAAGCTGTTTCCCGTACCATCGGTGAAACACAACCTCCTATCGCACTTGCATGAGTATCCAATACCCAAATATATGAGAACTATGATGTTGTGCCCTCACAACGCGCACAAGTGCAATACTAGCCTATTCCGCATTATCGTTGTCCAGTCTCGATAATACTACGACTAGGGATATTTAATGATTAATCCTTCGTGGACTGATACTGTCTCATATCATCTCAACCCAGGAACTAATCATATGGACCTCTCCTCATTTATATATCTAAGGTGATCTAATCACAAATGATGAGAGTGCAATTTCCTTGTCACATAGTTAATTTGTACAACAACACTATGATCTGTACAAATAGTGACGCTATGGGTCATATTATCCAACATGTGCGCACCTAAATTTCATCATTAAGCTCTTCATCAGACATATGTGAAATGCACTCATCCTCTACTTCTTTATGGCCGACTGAGATGACATTGTAAAATTCTTTTCCTTCCCTTCTAGGGGTGTCTTCTGTGTTACTAGGGCAAGCTCTTTATGGCCTCTTACTTTGATTAATTGCAAGCTGTCTAATTTAGGTTTCCAATGCTCGTATTGAGGCTGTTAGAATTTGTACTAACTCTTCCAATCTGACAATGTTCTTTATGTTGTCCATGTTCTACTCAACCATCTGTCTCAATAAGTCCTCCACAGACAGGCTAAAACTATTTAAGTAAGGGTTTTGGCCTTGTCTATTGTAGTTGTTAACATAATTAACAGACTCGCCATGAGAAGCGTGTGGCTCCCCATTCTGTACTCCCCCATATTATGCACTTGTCACTCCGGCATTGTTCACAACCTGCCTACTGAGGATCTCTAGACATTTGCATATTTGGTCTAGTTTAGCATTCTCAGTTGTGTTTAGCTCACCGCTGAATACTTCTTTCAGTTGGCCATAGAGAGTTGTTGTTAGCCATCTCTTTCAGTAGATCCCATGTAATATTTTCATCTTTGGCCAGCACACCTTCAGCTACTGCGTCTACGGTAGTCTTCATCATTCCATTAAACCCATTGTAGAAGGTCTAAACTTGTAGCCACTTAACTATCTCATGATATGGGCACTTACGAAGAAGGTCATTTTATCTCTCTCACGCCTTATATAATTATTTTTAGTCATATTGCGTGAATGAGGTGATGTCATTACGTATCTTTTCTGTTCTTGCGGGACGAAGTACTTTGTGAGGAACTTTATGGATAAGTCTATGCATGTAGTGATCAATCATGTTGGTGGTGACTGAAGCCACCCATTAGCTCTGTCTTTCAATGAATATTAGAAAGCTCGCAAGTTGACTGCTTATTATCCTCCTCTAGTGAAGTTGAAAGTGCTGCATATTTCCAGGAAATTGCACACGTGTGCATTTGGATCTTCATTCGAGACACCCCAAACTGCACTGATTGTTGTATCATTTGAATATAGGTCTTGATGTCGCACGTGTTGGCCTAAAAGGGTGGTAAAATGATACACGATATTAGTCCATCAATGATCGATATTTTCCTGTCCCCAATTGGGATAAGCGCTGCTACTATCCGTTGTTCAGGCTGATTTTCATTCATGATGTCTGAAATCAAAACCAAAAAAAAAAGGCAAAAATGCAAAACTGACCCTCTAACTTTCACGTTTTTTCATTTCAGTCCTCTAACTTTCAGTTTTGTCAATTCAGTCCTCTAACTTTCAATTTTTATCAATTCAGTCCTCGTTACTGCTGCCGTTACTACTGCCAAAACGACGCCGTTTAACGAATGACTGAATTGACAAAAATTGAAAGTTAGAGGACTGAATTGACAAAACTGAAAGTTAGAGGACTGAAATGAAAAAAACGTGAAAGTTAGAGGACTGAATTGAAAAAACGTGAAAGTTAGAGGACTGAAATGAAAAAACGTGAAAGTTAGAGGATCAGTTTTGCATTTTTGCCTAATTTAATTTAGGCCATATTAAATTAGTTTTTTTTTTTCTTATTTTTTTAAATAGTAAAAGAAAAAGAAAATAGGCATATAAATTGAAAACAGATTCGAACAATTTAGACAAGTAATTAGTGAGCTAAGTAACAACCCATTCATTTTTTAAAAAAAAAATTCGTATTCATTCAAGAAATAATGATCTGATGAAGGTCGATCCTGGACAAGCATTATCTTCAACATTTCCGTGAGGCATTAGAGATTACTGTTCAATTATATTAAAATTTTATTTATAAATTACATTGTCAAAATTATATTTATAAATTACATTGTCCAATCAAATATTGAAAATTAAAAAAATACATCACTTATCTTTGAAATGTAATCTCTAAAATTACATTTTGAAATGTAATTGTTGGAATATAATTTTTTCTTGTTACCATTAAAATTATATTTATTAATTTTCTTAACAGTTGTAGCTAGGGGTGTTCATAGGGTCGGGTCAACCCGCGACATGACCAGACCCGACCCGACCCGCGCGGGTCCAACAAAAAAATTGCAAAATTTCGACCTGATCCGACCTGACCCGAAATTTCGGATCAGGTCACTAATTTTGGTTAGAAAAGTTGGGTCTGATCCGACCCGATAATAATTATTATATATATTTGTTATGATATAATTTTAACAAGAAACAATTGTAGTTGGAATGACAAATTAATTGCTTGGTCATCAAAGAGGCCCAAGTTCGAATCCCAACATGCCCAAATCCAAAAATTTTGTCTATTTTTCTTTAAAAATAAAATATTGTTAGTGGGATCGAACCTGAGATTTCGTAGATATTAAACAAAGACTTTACCACTGCAACTACACACATATTTTGTTAAATTTGTATCAAAAAAATATATATATTATATTTATAATATATTATGGTGACCCGACCCGACCCGACCCGCAGTTTTTGACCCGACCCGTTTCGACCCGACCCGTGCGGGTCAGCTGCTTAAATTTCGGGTTTCGGGTCAAATGACCCGAATGACCCGACCCGATCGGGTAAAAAAAAATAAAAAACCCGACCCGTGAACACCCCTAGTTGTAGCCTATTTTCTTTTTCTTTTACTATTTAAAAAAATAAGAAAAGAAAACTAATTTAATATAGCCTAAATTAAATTAGGCAAAAAATGCAAAACTGACCCTCTAACTTTCACGTATTTTTCATTTCAGTCATCTAACTTTCACGTTTTTTCATTTCAGTCCTCTAACTTTCAGTTTTGTCAATTCAGTCCTCTAACTTTCAATTTTTATCAATTCAGTCCTCTGTTAAACGGCGTCATTTTGGCAGCAGTAACGGCAGCAGTAACGGAAGACTGAATTGATAAAAATTGAAAGTTAGAGGACTGAATTGACAAAACTGAAAGTTAGAGGACTGAAATGAAAAAACGTGAAAGTTAGAGGGTCAGTTTTGTATTTTTACCTAAAAAAAATAAGAAAAGAAAAAGGAGAGGTGTTTAGCTAAGCAAGTAGAGTGTTGTCATAATATTAATAAAAAAATAAATTAAGTCCCCGACAATGGCGCCAAAAACTTGATCGTGGTTTTATAAATCTAGCACGCAAGCGCACGTATCGCCCAAAAACTTGATCGCAATTTTATAAATCTAGCACACAAGCGTACGTATCTCCCAAGTAAAACAGTGACAAAAAGTCAGATATCGTACCCACAATAACTTAATATTTATCTTATTAATATCAAAATTAACCTACTTAACTTAAACTAAACTATTGAGGAAGAGAATTATTGATTAATCAAATTTAACTGAAATGTAAATAAAAGGCAAATAATACACGTTGGAAAAACTTATAGATATAAAAACTTAGGGTTGTAATTTCACTTAAGCACACACATAATAAGTTCATGCATTTTTTATTCAATTGCATTGTTGTTAATAACTATTAACCTATAACACTAAATTATTCACAAGCCTCGTTCGATGGTCAGGTGAATATATTCAGAATAAATCAACTAACTATATGTCTATGTTAATAAAATTAAACCGAATTCATTAAGGTCAGGTTCTAATATTGGCTACGTATGCCCTTAGGTATATTTCTATCCTACAGGGAAATCTATTCAACGAATAAATCACATGCTATTATTCACATGACTAATCCAAATTTTCTTCGTCGAGTTCCTAAGGATTTACCGAAATTATTCTATTGTTGGCCAAACAAATAAAATAAGTATCAAAGCACATAGAATAAAAAATAATCAAAACCAAACCCAAAAGAATAAAAATATGCAATTATTTTAATTAAACATGCTCAATCCATTACAACCCTAGATTTAATGAACTAGCTACTCATAATATTCAATAAAAATAAGCTAATCATTATAACAAGCCAAGAACTCATAAAAGATAAAATTAGAGAGAAAATGAAGAAAGAAATTCTCGTTTGCACTCTTCGGCTTCAAATTCCAACTCCGGTGGATGCACTCGCCTTGCCTTGCTCTAAGCGTTTTTCTATGCTCTTGGAGGCTCCAAAATATGTTATGAGGCTTGATTCTAGGTCTTGGTTGAGTATATGCTTATATAGGAGGCCATGTGATATTTCCTTGTTAAGAAATTTGAGTCATTGTGAAACCTAGAATCACGTCTGTGGCGCAACGTCCAACTCCCGGAGTCGCGACGCTGTCCTTCTTTAACTCTCGCATCGCAACGGTCCTTCTCTAAAATCTCGACGCGCTGTAAATTCGAGGTTCTGTCCAATTTTTGTGAAGCAGCGCGTCGAGACGCACTAGCCAGAGTCGAGATGTGATGGTGACTCTGAAATTAGGCTTGATTTTTGCTCCGAATTTGTCATTTCATTGCTCGTTAAGTCTTGATATATTTTTAACCTACAAAATACACCCGAAATATATCAAAGCACTCATAAACACACAAAAATATTAAGGTTGATGGGCGGGAAATATATATATATATATATATATATGTATAACCACACTTTAGTTCCAATAATTGAGGATGGTCTGGCATTCAACAAATTGAAAAGTGACATTCAGAATCTGAAATCTTTAAACAACTGTGCCTGAAAAGGAGCATTTCATTAGATATTGCTTCATAATTTTTTTTAAGTTAATAATATACTATTTTAAGATTGTTAACAATTTCCCCAAAAAAAAAAAAAAAAAAAAAAAAACGAAGGAGAGGGAAATTATGGCATAATTTCTCTGAGGCTGGATTTGTCAACAGGCCTGTATAAGGTCTTGATTCTCAAAATCTAGGGTATTCAATAGAGCAACAAAAATGACAGATTTAGATAGATTTTAGTCAAAAATTATTTAGATCGAGACCACCCCAAAACGGCCAAATTATACATAGTATAATTGGGCAAGTTGCTGACTGAATGGATACACGTGTTTAAGTTGAAAATGAAGGGCTTTGGAATTCAGCAACACCAAAATTAATGCTTTAGACTCTTATAACGAACCTCACTTTGTGTTGTTTTAATCACCAACTAATTCAATCTAAGATCTTTCTTGCTGTTCACAACTATATCAATGGATTTATATTTCCTTGGAAAAGAAAATACATAAAGAATTAGGTGCAAACTTTTGCATTTTATAAATGAAATACAATTTTTAGCAATATAATATTAGCTTACTATAAGCCTATAATATATGGGTACAATGCAAAATAATGTTATATTTTTATGTTTTACTACATGTAACTTTACGATAAAAGTGCAATGTGTTAGCACTAGAAAAGTACTATTTGATTTCTAATTTGGATAATGGTGGAACAAAATCACTTATAATACAATGATATTTTTATATACATATTTTTTTAATGATATTATAGTGATATTCATGTTTCAAATAATTATATATTTTGAAGAGAAACTAGACTGTACAATTGTTTGAAATAAAAATATCACTACAATGTCATTAAAATATATTCCCATAAAATTATTGATAATCATCATGGAATCAAGTGTGCTAAACCGCATTCTAGGAAATCAGTTGTCAAACAATAATACTATTTGCTCTCTCTCGGCACTTCCACATACATTTCGTTTTTTTTTTTCGTTTTTTTTTTGTCAAAAATAATAAATCGAAAAATTAAATTTTGAGTTTTTAAAATAATTTTATTATTTTGAGAATAAAAAAATGCTATGGGGGATTGATCAAGGAGTGTAAACAGCATTATTTATTTTTTTAATCAAAATCATGTCATATTCAATAATTTTTCTGGCAAGGCCAAGAATATTGATTGAAACTTTAATTTCGACCATAACTAATCAATCAAAGCTTTGGTAGTGGTCCTCAATATATCAATTAAAATCACTTGGTACTCAATCAGTAAATCTCTAGCAAACTGACAAATGGCAACAATTTTCCAACCCCTTCATCTTCCTTTTTAATCATATCAAGCGAAAGAAATATGAAAAGTATACGTTACTTGTATGTCGCTGTACACAAGGGGTTGAAAATTAATCAACATGCAACTCTTTAAATGTTATTAAAGAGCCCATTTTGTTCGTTTTTGTAACACCCTGGTCTTTTCGACATAAATTTCGACGATTATTTTATTATATGAGACATAATATGTAATCTAAATCACATATGAGTGTGACTTTACTCGTGAAATTATTTTTCGGATATCAGATAATTCATTTGCAAATCCGGTACGCAATTATTTTTATATCGCGTACCAGACAATCTTTAGTATTTTAGCCATAATTTAGGCTACCGATGTCTGATTTCAGTGATCTTTATATGTTTGGAAATCTTAAACGAAAATCTACAACTCTCGTGTTGATTATTTTTTCACATTTGAAATTGAATGGAGTCAAAAATCATAATTGAATAGCTATCACTGTTCAGCTCGGGAATGTTCTGTTGGAAATTCTTCTAAATATTCATTAAGGGTAAATGTGTCATTTTGTAGCATTGGGTGCTTGTGAGGGGTACAACCCTTTGGAGGGTTGCACCCCACCCTAAAGGGTGCCCTATTGGCACCCTTACATGCCTTATAAAAGGAGGCATTATATCCATTACAAAAGGAGGAGGAAAATCCGAATTTTAAAGAGACATTTTGTTTTGTTTATTGGTTTTTGGAGAGAGTTTCACCATATTCTCAGTTCGAATACTTGTTAAGGAGTGCTCCTTAGACAAGAAGGAACAAAGTTATCCTGCGAGAACATTGGCTAATTGAATCCGTAAAGCACATGTGACGGGGCCAATAAGTTCTTAAGGACAGAGAGATCTCGACTTGGATTCGCCATCACATTACACAGTTTTATCATGTTTTTTTGGTTTCAATCTTTTAGGGTTTTGCATAAATAGTAGATCTAGATTTCTGTTTCTGGTTTGAATTATTGTGTAGCATGTTATTTGATGTTTAATGACACTTATTTTACAACAATTTTAAGAACTTATTGGATTCTAGTGTTGTTAGATAGTAATTTGCATGCTAGGGTAGAAAACTTTCTGGGAAAATACGAACTGTGCATGAAAAACCCGTAGGGCGTTCGAACGCCCGACGCAAGTGAAGGCAAAAATCTGAAAATTCGTAAGAACATTTGAACGCGTATTCAAACGCAACTCGAACGCAAGCTTTCTGCCTAAGAACATTCGAACGCGTCCTAAACGCAACTCGAACACAAACTCTCTGGAATCATTCCGTTCGAACGCGTTCTCGAACGCTATACGAACGTGAACTCTCTGGAATCATTTCGTTCGAACGCGTTATCAAACGCTACTCGAACGTGAACTCCCTGGAAACACATCGTTTGAATGCGTTGTCAAACGCAACAGGAACGCACCCACACTGCCAGTCTCGTTCGAACGTATATTCGAACGTGACACTAACGAAATAATCCTGTAATTATTTTAAACTACAAACTTAAATTAATATTAACTTAGTAAATCATATACTGTAACACATTAATCTTGGTAGTATAGATTTAAGTTATTATTAGGTTGTTCAATTATCACAAGCATACACATAGTGATAAAGTTGAAATTGATTGTGTGTTGCATACTTTGTTGAGAATTTAAAGTGTAATCATACACAAGAAATTCCTTCCAACCTTGATTGACTCTTACACATATCTACACATATTGTATATTGTACTATTGTATAAAGTGTAGTTCTGGGTTTGAATTGCTAAAGGATCCTATTGAAAAAGTGTTTAAAGAATATTCTGTCTAAAAGGCGATATTCATTTATTCATTTTTCTAAAGAATCTTTAGTTGAAATTCAAGGACTTGTGTTTATTGAACCATCGTCCAATAGAACAACAAGTGGTTACCTAGTACATCACTTTGGAAAAGATCATTCGTTAATCGTTGTGCAATTTGTCTTTTGTAGACTAATTGACCCCTATTGGATTTTCCAATTACAAATGGCTAGCGAAAATATCACAGTACCGGTCTGTCATGGAGAAAAGCCGGAGAAATTTGGTGGGGCAAATTTCAAGCTGTGACAGAGCAAAATGATGTTCTACCTGACAACTCTCCAGTTGGCTAAATTCCTCAAAGATCCTCCGGGTCCTGTGGAGGGTGAATCTGAAATGGCCAAGGAAGAGCGAGAACAGACTTGAATGTCTGAAGACTTCTTATGCAAGAACTACCTTTTGGGTGGTCTTGACAATACCCTGTACAATGTACCAAGGCATGACTTCTGCGAAGATTCTCTGGGAATCTCTCGAGAAGAAGTATAAAATCGAGGATGTCGGACAAAAGAAATTTGTCGTGGGTAGGTTCCTGGACTACAAAATGGTAGATTCAAGGACGGTGATGTCTCAGTTAGGTGAACTGCAGTTAGTCATACATGAAATACTGGATGAGGGTATGAAACTCTGTGAGATGTTTCAAGTTGCCGGCATAATTGAAAAGTTACCTCCATCATGGAAGGACTTCAGGAGCTATCTGAAACACACAAAAAAGAACAGTGGAGCTGATTCTTCGAACAAGAAGTTCAAGGGGAAATGCTACAATTGTGGAAAGAGCGGTCATATGTCAAAGGACTGCAGAAACAAGAAGTCTCAGGACAAGGGCAAGAAAAAGAAAAATGAGGCCCATGTCACTGAGGGTGAGCAGCTGACTGATGATATCTCAGATATGGAACTATCAGCAGTGGTAACCGAAGCCAACATAGTTGGGAATCTGAGGGAATGATGGGTAGACATTGGGGCTACTCATCATATCTGTGCAGATAGCAAGATGTTTTCCATGTACCAGAAGGTCGATGGCGGCGATCATCTGACAATGGGAAACTCGTCTACCTCTCAGGTGGTTGGACAAGGCACAATGGTTCTGAAGATGACATCTGGAAAGGAGCTAACATTGATAAATGTACTGCACGTTCTGGATATTTGGAAGAACTTGGTCTCGGGTTCTCTTCTTAGCAAGGCTGGTTTTAAGCTAGTATTTGTTTCTGATAAGTTTGTAATGACAAGGAATGATATGTATGTAGGAAAAAGTAACCTAACTGAGGGCCTTTTCAAACTAAATGTAATGACTGTTAATCGTGCAAATAATAAAGCTAGTACTTCTGCTTATATTATTGAGTCACAAAATGTATGGCATGAGAGGTTAGGACATGTTAATTATGATACCATGTGTAAATTAATTAACATGGATCTTATACCTAAAATTGCAATTGATAGCCAACATAAGTGTGAGGCATGCGTTGAAGCAAAAAAGCATCGAACATCATTTCATTCTGTTGAACCCAGTTCTTAACCTTTAGAACTTGTACACATTGACGTGTGTGACATGAACATTGTGCAAACAAGAGGCGATAAAAAGTACTTTGTCACTTTTATCGATGACAGCACAAGATTCTGCTATGTGTACTTGCTGAGAAGCAAAGCAGAAGCTATTGAAAGCTTTGTACACTATAAGAGCGAAGTTGAAAATCAACTTGGCAAGAAAGTCAAAAGAATCAGGAGTGATAGAGGTGGTAAATACGTTTCACCATTCGGTGAATATTGTTATGTGCACGGAATTATTCACGAAACCACTGCTCCTTATTCTCTTCAACAGAACGGAATTACGGAGCACAAAAACCGAACGTTGAAGGAAATGATGAACGCCATGTTGACGAGTTCGGGTCTACCCCAGAACTTTTGGGGGGAAGCCTTGCTTTCCGCGAACTACATTCTTAACAAGCTTCCTCACATAAGGTTGGACAAGACACCATATGAGTTATGGAAAGGTTTCGTACCTTCCTACAAATACCTAAAATTGTGGGGGTGTCTTGCCAAAGTAATGGTTCCTAAACCTAAGAAGGTTAGAATAGGACCCAAAACTGTTGATTGTATATTCATTGGATATGCTCGCAACAGTAGTGCGTATCGATTCTTGGTACACAAGTCGAAGATTCCTAACATCAAACCGAACATAATAATTGAGTCAATGAATGTGACATTTTTTGAAGAGATGTTTCCTTGCAAGGAAAGACAGAGAACAGAGTCTCTCAAAAGAACAATTGATACTGTCAAGGACAGTGATCAGGTTTACCAAGAATCAGATCAACGTGAAAATGCTGAGACAATCGAGCCTAGACGTAGCAAAAGAGCTAGAACGTCTAAGTCGTTTGGTCTTGATTTTCTAACATACTTGTTAGAAAATGAGCCTCAAAGCTACAAAGAAGCTATGGCTTCTCCGGAGGCACCTCTTTGGAAAGAGGCTATTAACAGTGAGATTGATTCAATCCTACAGAACCATACTTGGGAGTTGGTTGATCTTCCACCAGGTTGTAAGCCGCTGGGCTATAATGGATATTCAAAAGGAAGATGAAAATAAATGGATCAATAGATAAGTACAAGGCGATACTTGTCATAAAAGGTTATAGACAAAATGAAGGCCTTGATTACTTTGACACCTATTCACCAGTGACTCGTATCACATCGATAAGAATGCTCATAGCCATAGCAGCTATATTTAGTCTCGAAATACATCAAATGGATGTAAAGACGGCATTCTTGAATGGTGAATTTGATGAAGAGATTTACATGGAACAACCAGAAGGGTTTAGTGTTCCTGGACAAGAACAGAAGGTGTGCAAACTTGTAAAATACTTGTACGGATTAAAACAAGCACCTAAACAATGGCATGAGAAATTTGACAAAGAAATGTTGTCAAGTGGGTTCAAAACCAATGAGTGTGATAAGTGTGTAAACACCAAATCAACTCAAAAAGGATATGTCATTGTGTGTCTCTATGTAGACGATATGCTGATAATTGGTAGTAATCATGAAATGATTCAGTCTACCAAAAACGTGTTATCCAGCAGATTTGATATGAAAGACTTGGGAGTAGCTGATGTGATCCTAGGAATTAAGATTTCTAGGACATCAGACGGATATATATTATCTCAGACTCATTATATTGAGAAGATACTTGATAAATATATCAAAGGGGATCTAAATGTGGCTAGAACCCCAGTAGACCCAAATCTTCATCTATCAAAGAATACTGGTTCAAGCGTATTACAATTAGAGTATTCGAGAATCATCGGAAGTCTGATGTATCTCACGAATTGCACACGACCCGATATCACTCAAGCTGTGAACCGGCTTAGCAGATATACGAGCAATCCATGACATAACCACTGGAAAGCCATAGTAAGAGTTTTGAGGTATCTGAGAGAAAATTCAAACTATGGGCTATATTACGAGAGATATCCTGCTGTACTAGAGGGATACAGCGATGCTAACTGGATATCTGATACGGTGGATTCCAAATCTATGAGTGGATTTTTTTTCACACTTGGTAATGCAACCGTGTCATGGAAATCCTCGAGGCAAACATGTATTGCCCGGTCTACTATGGAATCTGAGTTCATAGTGTTAGACAAAACAACGGAAGAAGCAGAATGACATAGAAACTTCCTAGAGGATATTCCTAGTTGGCCCAAACCGGTGCCAACGATTAGCATACATTGTGATAGCCAATCGACTATTGGGAGAGCCCAAAATACAATGTATAATGGTAAGTCTCGACATATACGTCGGAGACATAATACCATACGTCAACTGCTCTCAAGTGGCATAATAACGATCGATTATGTTAAATCGAAGGAAAACCTAGGGGATCCACTATCAAGACTATGGGTCACTGGTTTGCCAAGTAAATCTGATTGTCACTCACTAGGAAATATTCAAGGCGAAAGCTACCTATTTCGATGCAGCTTTAATTCATGGTAACTCTCTCAAGTGTCTCCATGAATATTTGAAGAATTGTGGGGGATTGTTGGAAATTCTTCTAAATATTCATTAAGGGTAAATTTGTCCTTTTGTAGCATTGGGTGCTTGTGAGGGGTACAACCCTTTGGAGGGTTGCACCCCACCCCAAATGGTGCCCTATTGGCACCCTTACATGCCTTATAAAAGGAGGCATTATATCCATTACAAAAGGAGGAGGAAAATCCGAATTTTAAAGAGACATTTTGTTTTGTTTATTGGTTTTTGGAGAGAGTTTCACCATATTCTCAGTTCGAATACTTGTTAAGGAGTGCTCCTTAGACAAGAAGGAACTAAGTTATCCTGAGAGAACATTGGCTAATTGAATCCGTAAAGCACCTGTGACGGGGCCAATAAGTTCTTAAGGACAGAGAGATCTCGACTTGGATTCGCCATCACATTACACAGTTTTATCAGGTTTTTCTGGTTTCAATCTTTTAGGGTTTTGCATGAATAATAGATCTAGATTTCTGTTTCTGGTTTAAATTGTTGTGTAGCATGTTATTTGATGTTTAATGACACTTATTTTACAACATGTTCCATTTTTTGACATGTGTAAATTGTTAATAATATTTTATTACACAAATATTTATCCCTTGTTATAAAATCCAGCACTATTCATCACCTCTCCAAAATCTACGTTTTTGGCTCTCTTCTTCACGCCATTAACAAATTTTTTTTGCTTCCTCCATCTCACCCCCAAAGGAGAAGAATTTGGAGCTCTCTTAAGCTTACTTTTCAAGCATGTAAGTTTCCTTACTTTTTCTCTTGCTCATAGTTTCAAATTTTATGTCATTTCAAATTGCATGCATGACATGTGATATTTTCATCAAAAGTGATATGTGTATAAGAATTAGATGTCTTTACAAAATAATTCTTCAAAAAATTTCGTTTGATGTAAGACCAATATCCTAATCCTTCTCTTTTGAAAGTACATCTTTGAAATCCAATCAACATATTAAAATTTTTCTTTCCCAAAGTAAATTTAACAACAATATTATGCAAATCCAAAGTCTTTTTATTCAAAACAACATTTTCATTCATAATAGATTTGCAATCACATATATTTGAGCTAGATGGCATGCTAGATATATGTTGAAGTTGGTGCTTACAGCGCCAACCCGAATTATATATTATATATAATATTTTATTATTTATTAATAAAATAACTACATTTCATTTCAACATTATTAATGATAATGTCATTTCGCATATTAGATTAATATATATAAATATGCTGAGAATGACATCGACCTTAGAATAGTCATGTAGTAATATTGGACACTGGGTGGTCCGATATTGGGATAGTATTACTATTATAAACTATTCTTAAAGTAAATATTCATAATCGTTGATTTTCAAATACAGTCGAATTCGTATAACATAAAAGACTAGCATAAGTCGTATATTGGAATTAGAGTTCCAATTATTTAACCCGATGTACCATGAACAAGAGAAGCTCATATAGACATGTGGGTATTCGTTGGAGTGAATACTGAATGACTCACATGTAATTCCTAATAATTGGAAGTACACACCATCGTCAATAGGCATCTCATTGAGTCGAGTAGCATATATGATCCTTTGACTATAGGATAACATTGATTTCTGTGTGATCATTCACACTTTGATGCCATATATGTCAGAGACCTTTCATGGTCTGACCGCTAGATGTTCGTTGAGTGTGGACCGATGCACTTGTTAATAAAGTGTGTATCAAGATATGATATGTCGCCCCGTATGTGTACCATAAGGGGTTTAAGTATCCATGTGAGTAAGTCATGATTCTTAAGACTTTGGCCAAAGTCAATCACCTAGGGTGGATCACATATATAAGAAATTGTGTTCTGATTAGTTGTAATGAATCCTTGACATATCGACATGAGATGTGTGTCTCGGAAATTTGACGGTGTAATCTATGTTTCCTAAGCACAACTCAAATAGCCTACGACGGAGGGATTGTTAAACATATGTGATGATCTCGACTTGTATGGTTCCGAAAGGTCGTTCGAGAGGTCGTTATGATGGTCCCAGTATAGAAAATACAGGATATGAAAGTTGAAACCATTTTGCACATGATTTTAATGCATCTAAATGAATGTGCATATGAGTCATATGAGCTTAGATACTTAAATTATCAACTCAAATACATAGAGAGCCCTAAACTAAGACCACACAAGCTATTCTTCATTTAAGCTCTTGAGTCTTCACATCCATTGCTCTTCATCGCCAATTGTTTTGACATCTTTTTATAATGTCCGCTAATGCGCGTCGAGAAATTAATATATATGTATTTTTTATTCACACTAAATAACAAAATACATATAAAAATGGCATGTGTCAAAATTTTATTTGACAATTAATTAATGTGTATCAAATCAAATTATGTATCAAATACATATACACATTAATTATGAAAATAACTGAAATACTTTTCGATATGTGTATTTTCGTTTAACCGTTGAATGGTTTATGAATAACTAATATTATTCATGATATTTTGCCCTAATTCACTACAAATATATTTCATTGTGTGAGACACTCTAAGTTCAAGTATATCTGTCACTGAATCCATTTCTGTGTCCATAATTCACATATTCGTAAATTATGACGACTACAGATATTCTCGCTGAACTACACAAGCGATGTCCTCGCATACCTATAATTTCTCCATCATAGGTATCCAGATTATATGCATCGATCCCACAAATTGATTTATCCATATATTTATATATATATATATACGACCCTCGGTCATATTTGTGACCTCAATCACATATTAATTATCTCTATAAATTGCCAACTCATCATATTACTGACCCTCAAGCACATTGAGAACAATCACATTTGTGACCTCAATCACATTACGATTGTATTTTTTACCGACAGTCATAAAATGAATGTCAATTATGTGTGTGTCTGGATTTTTATTTGTTTATGCATTGTCACAATGTTACTATAATAAGTGGCTCCATCCGTAAAAAAAAAAAAAAAAAAAAACAAATAGGTGTTAATATTTAGTGTGTATTTAAAATAAAAATATGCTTTCAAAACTCAATGCCCAATAAAGAAAGAAAGCGTAAAATGTATTTGCCTTTGCACATATTTTTTTAAAAACCAAAAAATGGTGTTGTTCATGTGAACAGTGTTACTGTTCACATGAACATTAAAACCTTTTTTACTTTATAAGGGGAAAAAGGGAAAAACAAATTATGTCAAATCTTTTATTAGTTATAAAATGACTAAAAATGTAAAAACATATGACTAAATATTTGTAACACCTCGGTAATTCTGACGACTACTATGTTATAGGAGGCATAATACATGATATAAATCATGCTCAAGTATGTATGCGCTTTTGGAATTACATTTCGGACCTTCGATGAATCTTTTTCAGTTTCAATACGAAATTTATTTTCGATTCTACTCCTGACAGCCCTTAGTATTTGGGCCATAAATATTTCATACGATCTCCGATTCTTATGAATTTAAATCATCGAAAAGCTAAGACCGAGACCTACAACTTCTTTGTTGGATATTTTTCCAAATTCGATTTACAAGCAAGTCAAAAATTATGATTACTGTGGCTGCTACAATAAATTTCGAGAAGGGCCTAGATTGAGTGATGTGGCACAATCTTAGCCACTCTTTTCATTAAAAAAAATCAGCCATCTTCCTATAAATATGGGACTATTCATTCATCTCTCTTTCAAGCACAAAAACGTAAAGAAAAAAACTAAGAATGGAGGATCTCATGCATCATCTCTTCCTATTGTTTTCATTTCCCAAGTCATTTTTGATCCATTCAAGCTTCATTCCAAGTATGATAAGCTTTCTTTTTCTTTTTATCTTCTCAATTTTAAGTTTTAGGCAAAGAAGATAAAGCCCCAAATTCGCACCTTGCATACCCTAGAGGTTGGATTTGTTTAATTGACATTGATAGTGTTGCTAGTATGCATTTTAGAGGGTATAATGATAGTTTTAGCATGTAATAAAGCTTTTATGTGTACGAATGTGTTGGAGGATTATACTTGGTGATTTAATGATACTAGATAATGGTTTGTGTTTGGGTTGAAGATATGAGATGGGTTTTGAACAATGTTGAAGTTAGAGAAGTGCATAAGTGAAGGTGTTAGTGTGATGGTTGGAAATTGCTTTGGCAGTGACAATGGAGAACTGGTATTGGCCCTGAAATCAGGCTAGGGTCGTGACGCATATGGGCTAGCATAACGATGCCGAATATGAGAATACTCTCCGCCTCAGGTCAGGTCGTGTGAGCAACACGGATCATGAGATTGCTCTTCGTCTCGAGTTAGGTCGTGTCGCCTTGGGTCAGGTCATATGAGCGACGCTAAACATGAGAATGGTCTCTGCCTCGGGTCAAGTCGTGTGAGCGATGTTGAACATAAAAATACCCTCTACCTTAGGTCGGTGCCAGTGGGAGTCACGTTGAACATGAAAATACCCTCTATCTCGGGTCGGTTGTGTTTTTGCCTTGGGTCGGTTGTGTGTTTACCTAGCATCGGTCGTGTGGAAGCCTCATGTCTGATTATGTGAGTGTCGCGACACCCAACACCCAGCGTCATGACGCGGAGCAAGAAGAAGCTCTCTGCCTCAAGTCTGATCATGTGAGAGTCACGACGCGGAACATTTAGCATTGCGATGCGTAATAAAAAATACTCTATGTTTCAGTCTGACTGTATGAGTGTCGCGATGCGCAAGACCTGGAGTCACGACGCGCAGCAAGACTAGTTTCATCCTATTTTAGTTTCGTCTTAGGATGTTAAAGTTAGTTAACACGTTAGCTATCCCGACAAATATATTGTTGGGCTTTTGGGCGAAGGGCGTGACGAAAGCGCGATTCGGGCGAAATCGTAAATTTTAAACTTTTAAAATTACCGAATGAATTATTCAATATCCAATATGATAATTCATTCATATTTCACATAAACACATTTATTCGATATCAAATAGCGACATAAATATATATGAAACGTCGCGAAACCTTTACGAAAATGATTTTCCGCAAAATGGCATAAAACACGTTTTTGACCGAACCGACTACCCAATACACATGAGGGCTTCCTAGGTCAGCCCCAATAGTATTAGGGTAGTTCATGGGTTGCCCGAATAGTGACAAATTCACTGTTTGGGTAACCGTCACCCGGTTGGCTCAAAAGTCACCCAGTAACGCCGTTTTTCGCAGTATTCGCTTATTTCAACTCCGAAACAATTTCCAGCAATTCTTCCAACACCCAAAACACATCCAATACATTCAAAAGACATAATTTTCATCACCAAAACATAATTTATTCCAGATCTGATCCAGAACAGAAAAATATGATTTTTCATGCTTTAAATCCAATTTTTCAAGATTAATCCAATTAATCAAAACACCAACCAAAGTCACCACACATGAAGCACCCAAGAACAATTATAGGCATTACAAGAGTGGTCATAACAATCGGCGAAGTTCTCAGCGCCCTTGAGTTTGTTCGCATAAAGCATACGTGCAAACTGATTAGTGGATGGTGTCACCATCATAATCTATCATATAGATCACGAAAAACGGTTAGCAGAAATTAAGCAATTTCATATAATATTATAAGCATTAACTAGATCATGGATTTTTAATCTAAAAATGCCCCTCCCACTAAATCATCCAATACTGTAATCCCCAAATAGAATACAACGATTTAATAATTAAATTAAATACAAATAGTGAAAGGTGGATCCCATTAATATATTTCAGCTCACAGCAGAGGCACGGTCTCACCGACGTATATTCATCAGGTAGACAACTCATTTGTCAATCACTCACTAGTGACTCCTTGCTTTCCGGTCCTGGTCGTTTCTCATTGTGACTGCTAAGGCGGGCCCACAAGAAGACGTACCAAGGTTAAACTCGTCAATGATAAACTCAAGCTACTTGCGTAACCCTGACAGCTAGGGCACGTTCAGGATTACGCTTTCGCTTGAATTTATCTAGTATCTGACATACATCCGGTATAAATAAATCTCTATCGGCTACACCCTCAAAGAAGAGGAACGGTCTCGGATGTAGTCACAGATAAATATTCATAAACCATATTGACAAGACGGATCATATAACATGCATCAAATACATAATTACATTTAAACCTTATTAATTAGGGATTTTCCGCAAAGTGTCATACACCCTAAATCTAATCAAATTAGATTAAAACAATCATGTATAAACTAAGACAACAAGATTAAACATTGAATTTAATGGGCTAATAATATTAGGGGGCCTAGAATCAGACTCGCTCTGATACCATTTTGAAGGGGTTATATGACGGAAATCCGGTAACTCAGTGGAACAGTGAAAAATCAAAATTTTCTGATTTCAAAACTTTTTCTCGGATCAATTAAATAAACTTATTTAATTAATTACCCAATTATCAAATTATGAAATATTAAGAAATCAAATTTTTATGTAATTACCAAATTGCCCCAAAACATTGCATTTTGTTCATTTTAGTTCTAAATTGTTCGAAACAATTTTGGATGATTCTAAATCATTTCTAAGATGATTTTAACATGTCATAGATATCAAATTTCAAATTGCAACTTGAAACTCGAAAAATTAGCCCAATGCCGTAAGCCTCCCTACATGGCCATATTGTGCATTTTGTTCCTTTTGTGTTCAAAACACATTAAGATGAAATTCAATTGACCCAATATTTTATATGCATCATATACACATCCAAATACACCACATAAATGAAAATCCCAAAATTTGGAAGTGGTCTTAAACCCTAATTTTTCAATTTCAACAAATTGGATAAATTAGGCCAAATTAATAAAATCCAACACTTCAATCATGTTTCTTCCACACCAATCAAGCCTCACCACAATGAAATAACTATAGAACAAATATAGGTCATTTAAGAGTGGGTCAATAACTCTAGAATGGCAACAAGTTTCTCAAACCATCAAAAGAATGCTTATAAACACATTAATAACATTCTATGATCTTTATACATGCTCAACCCTATCATCAAACTTCCATCAAACAAAAACATAAAGAATAAAGAATAGAAAAACATGAGAACATCACAAGATGAAGCTAACAACAAGAGGAACATTTTTCTCTCTAATGGCTAGTTGGAAATACTCACTAAATTCCAAGTTTTCTTTGATTTTTCTTTTGTGTTTCTTCTTCTTTCTCAAGCTTCTTTTGTTTTTCTTTCAATGGTGTTTTTGATGAGATTTTGGTTAATGAAAAATATCCAACCCCGGACATTTTTACCACTTGGCCGAATTTTGCATAAAAGAAAAACAAATTGATATTTTTTTCAATTTAATTCAATTAATGCCAACTTGGCCACTTCCTTTTGAAATAGTCAAATAAGGCATCTTTAAGTCATCTCAACAATTATCATAAATTTAATACATTTATATTTTAATTAAATTAATTATTTAACAATTAAATAATTATTTAATTATTTAAATGTAAATATATTAAATATATGTATTATATTTACAATAAATATCAAATACATATATATTTATGATATTAGTCAAATATCTCAATTTGACAATTAATTAATGTGTATTTGATAAAATCTAACATTGAATACAAATAAACAAAAATAAGAAATGACTATCAGGTCTCTACACATGTATTTTTGCGTTTAACCTTTAAACGACTTATAAATAATCAGTATTATTTATAAATGTTGCCCTAGTGCTCTACGAGTATATTTTATTAGTGAGACTCTCTAGATTCAGGCATATCCGTCACGAAATCCAATTTCGTGTCCAAAATTTATCCACCTGTAAATTATAACGACCAGAGATAAACTCATTGAATCATACAGGTCGAGGTCATGGCAAATGTATAATTCCTCCGTCACAGGTATCCGGATATATCCCAGAGATATAGATGTAAATGTCAAATCTCTATAGGGACAATCCCGTCGACGTCTCTATTAGCAATCTCCAAAAGAGAACACTTAGAACTGACTTCTAAAGTGTACCACGGGCCCATGGTTTTTTATCTGATTGCTAATCATATATGGACTACCTATGCTCTGTACACAGAACTGACGGATCCTATCTCAATACACACAGGACACCATGAGGATCTATCCACACCCAATGAACAGGCGGAGGTCTAATCTAATAGATCGGTGATGTGACTGCCATCAACGTGTGGAAAGATAGATTATCTCATGCGCCCACAGTGTATCTCAAGTCAAAGATGTTGGAGTTAAATCAAGTCCCAAGATCAACAAATCATGCATAAAAAACGAGTATGAACACAACAAAGGAGGTGCGGAATATACTCACATTGAATCGGTTTGATGAAATGAACACAAGCTGCGTTTTCATCCTCCATTGAGCTCGGCAGTAGCTTTCCTTGACAGTGGGCTGCACGGTTTGGACTGGTTTGGACTCCACCATTTTCGGCCATGCATGGACTCCATTGAAGCTCCAAGCTTCAAGCTTTCCAAGCTCAAAGAATCACTTCCCTATCACCTATGTATCACTCAAGGTGTGCTAGCACTTGATTTTGCCACAAAATCGTTATCTGCTTCTCACTTTGCTCGGCAGAAACAGAACAAGAGAGGAGAAGACGGTTTCCAAAACGTGAAGTAGAGAGGAAGAAAAGGGAGGGAGAGCATTTTCACGTGAAACCGTGATGATGAGAGAGAGGAGGCAAATGGTTTTTACTTATATTTATATTTTATTTCCCAAATAAAATCAAATACAAAAGCCTTTTCATTTACCAAATACAAAAGTCAAAAAAGCAAAAAGCTTTCATCATTTCAACTTTTACTTTAAGTCACATCACATCACTTTAATAAAGTGACATGTTGTCAAGTCACATCACTCAAAGTGACAATTGATTTGACGATTGACGCGACTAGCGATTTGACGCTTGATGTGACTTGCGTGCCGCGCTCGAATTCGAAATGCGAATGCGCTCGCAATCACTCTCGGGCTCGGGTTCGCTAATTCCAAATTAACGAATTTTCCGTCGCGTCGTAATTAAATGATTACGCCTAGCGAAATCACTATTCACGTCGCTAACGAATTAATTCTAAATTAATTCGTTCGCCCGAATTAAAATCTAATTTTAATTCCGCGTCAAAATCCAATTTCGATTAATATATCGAATATATTAATTTATCGATTAATTCCAAATTAATCGTTCTCTCTCTTTAATTAATATTTTATCCCAGATAAAATATCTCCGCAAATAATCCCAGATTAATTTTCTCTCTCATCGAATTAATCCCAGATTAATTCTATCTCTCTCTTCTAATTAATCCCAGATTAATCAAAGTGCGAGTCATACGTCATCGGTGAATCTTCAGGAAGCGACCCATGAGATCTCCGGATATGTTGGCAGTAAATACGATCGTCGGACTGTCCGAACACGTAAGTACCTCGTACTACGTTTATATCGATTTACAAGACAAGGTTGGCTTCTAGCAAAGCGCCATGCCTACCCAATTCTCCAGAAATATTCTTACAGGAATATATAGATCTGTATCAAGCGTAGTATACCGTAGTATTGTGTATATCGGTCCAGTATCGGATAATCACGTGCTAGGGCTGGGGCTGGATAAGTGTCTACCCCGTCCGAAGCACATATCGGATGTCTGGTAACATAGTCTCTATAATCGGATATACATGACCTGGTCACAATATCCCGATTGGTTGCGCAACACTCAAGAGCACTAGTACCGTATCCTGCGTGACATCAACTCCAATATGACTGAAGTGACACTTCCGTCTTGACATCACACCCAATACTCTACGACTCTCTGATAAACCCAGAAGTGGTGTACTCAGAACTTGTTAAAAGTCCCCTACCACCAAAACCAAAGTTTATCGATTATCGTAAGTATTAGCGATGCAAGTCTCAGGTTAAGACTATACACACCTACCTTGATTTCGGCCTCCCATAGACACATAGTCATAATACCAATGGGATTCCGAGGGGTCTATCCAGAGCGAAGCTGTTTCCCGTACCATCGGTGAAACACGACCTCCTATCGCACTTGCATAAGTATCCAATACTTATATATATGAGAACTATGCCGTTGTGCCCTCACAACGCACACAAGTGCAATACTAGCCTATTCCGCATTATCGATGTCCAGTCTCGATAATACTACGGCTAGGGATATTTAATGATTAATCCTTCGTGGACTGATACTGTCTCATATCATCTCAATCCAGGAACTAATCATAGGGACCTCTCTTCATTTATATATCTATGGTGATCTAATCACAAATGATGAGAGTGCAATTTCCTTATTACATAGTTAATTTGCTACAACAACACAATGATCTGTGCAAATAGTGACGCTATGGGTCATATTATCCAACAATCTCCCACTTGGCACATAGCCAGTCACTCGAGTGCCTAACACCCGAACTATGTACAATTCGCTCAAATTGCTGAGGAAAGGTTTTCGTCAGCGGATTTGCTTAATTATCGTCTGACGCGATTTACACGATCATCACATCGCCACGATGTATGATCCGAACGAATCAGATGATATAGAAGTATATATCTGGATCGTCGATGAGACCTTTAATTCCTTAGCCTATGCTGACGCCTAGCTCAGCTGCTAACAGAACTTTATCTAATCTTATTAGATTTATTTTCGACCCAGATGGTCTTCTATTGCTGCCTCAGCTGCAGCAATAATCCGCATTTGTTGTTTATTCGGCAACAGTTATCTTGCTAGGAAGATTTCCAGCTCACTGTCCCCGTTATTCAAACTTTATAGTACCGTAGTATTTTAATTGTTTGGAAACTTGCAGTAGTGATCCCAGTCACTACAAGTTCTCCTTCTCCATAGTTTAAGATAGCATCTTTAGTTCTCTGAGATACTAACAGATGTTCTCAACTTCAATCCAGTGACTATCACTTGGATTGACCCGATTGTGACTCCATATGCTCGAAGCGTATGAGACACCAATACAAGTACATTTTGAATGTACAATTTCCAGAGAGTGTTAACAACTCCAAATCTATCACAGTAGATCTTTATTCCTTGAATAAAGGTTGTTACTCCCAGAATTCTACGGAGAATTTCTATTAAGAATATCTATGAAAGCCAAGCTTTCACCAATTGCTTTATGGGAATTTCACTGTCAGTGCGCTCTCCCACTAACCTCCTTATATACACAAGAATTATTTCGTTTTGAGTTAAATCATAAACCATTATGATTATTTCAAAACGTCAGTTCCAAGAACCTTATGCTTGCTTCAATCCAAACATGGATTGAATAATCCGCAAACCTTGTTTGTCGGTTATACAAAATCGTCAGAATGTTATAAACATTCTCCAAAAGGTTTCCTTTTCAGGAAAGCGATTTTGATTTGTAACTGACATATTTCATAAATGAAATATACAGTTATCAACAAGCATCTTCAAAATGGATTTACCATGGCAACAGGTAAAAGGTTGAACCGTTATTAACACAATGTTGATAACGATACCTTTCCGTCAAAAGCCTAGCTTTGTACGTTGGTATGTTGCCATCCATGTATGTCTTCTTTGAAGACGTTAATGTACCATAGGCACAATGCCTTATGGTACAACAACTAGTATCCAAAATAGTTGTTATACATGGAATCCATTTCGGATTCATGGCACTTTGCCGTAACAGAGAGTCGATACCTCGTATCACTTCCTCTAAACGTAGTCGGATGGTACACCTCCATAAGATTGACATCTTAATGAGGTTAGATCAGAAACCCATACCCTAGGTTGTTTTCTGACTCTATCCGATCTACGAAGTTTCTTGTGTATTTGAAGATTAATGGTACAGATTCATCATTGATGAACTGTTTGTGTTCCATTAAGGACTTCGTGCTTTGAATAGTATTACTCCGATTTTCATCGAGTATCACTATCCTCCCACTGACCACTGCATATCGTTATTCCTCTCAGGAAAACCGCATGGTGAGCAACAATCATATTGTTCTCATGTGAGATTTACAAGTACTATACTTAAGGTTTCCCTTAGGATAACCTATATTGGCACTTATCCAATTTGGGTTTTTAGTTTGGTATCATCCAAACGTTATGCCTGGCATACCCAAATTATTAGGAGTAAGAAACCCCGTTTCTTTCCTGTTCATATCCTATATGATATCTGTCAAACAGATTTATATGGAACCTTATTCTAAATAAGTTTTGCACTGTTAATACATATCTGTTTGAAGGAAATGATAGCTCAGAGCGACTCGTGATAAACCTTATCATGTCCAACAAAATTCGGTTTTAGTTCGGACACACCGTCTAACTGACGTGTCTCGTTTAATTGTGTCCTAGACAACAATGCCATAAATAAGTCTCTATTGATCAAATCAATTTGAGCTATTTATTTGTCATTTATATGTTTGAGATTTTATTATATTCAAAATATAAATTCTGTTATTTACATCTAATGTATTTATCTCAGTATCATCTTTATATAATAAAACACTTTAGTGTTTTAGAATATAAAGGTTCACCCGCAGTGGGTTAAACACTGATAAAGAGATAATGTTTCTAGTCAAACTAGTTACATTATAACAGTTCCTAATTTAAGTACACACCCAAAGGGTAGTTCCTAAACTTAGGTATCTACGGTCGAAACAGCGACTTTCGTCCCGTTTCCGATTCGCAGAGAAATCTCAGCTTGAAGTCAGTATCCTGCTCAAAGCAGATTCTGAATATCAATACATATATATTTATGTTCCACACTAAGTATTTAAAATCTAATTTCAATACTAGTAGTGAACATAACTTAGACAAATATATTTAAAGTCAGAGCCTCGCCCTTTCTTTAATTCCTTCGTGTCTTCCATATCCAAATGGCAGTCACTTTGGATATGTCAATTATCCTTTTCAATATTTTAGGAACCTTAGGCCAAGCCTTGGGTTTTTAGAATATCGAAACGATGTGCACCTCGTGCTACATCCCCAATTGCAAACTTTGACTTTATCTCCTCTAGAATAGTCAATTAATTCTTCAAGAATTATAAATTGCAATTTTAATACTTCTTAAATCAAAAAATTAGATTTATGACAAGTATATTAAATTAAGCATTAAAGTCATCATCACATAAATCTTCCAAAGATTTTATGCTCTACTTATATTGCTTAATTTTGGGCTTAAGGTATAATGAGTTTTTTATCAAATAAAGTAACCTATTATTTATTCCCAATTTGAAAATTAAATCATTTAAAATATTTTAATCCCAGATTATATTTTAAATATCCAACTTTTCAATTTCTTATCTTGATTACAATAGTCCAACTATTTAACCAACGATTAGTGGTACTATATATTATAATGATTATAATAGTCCAACTATATAATCAAATATAATCCAAATTAATTAACCTCAATTACATTGATTACTATAATCCAATTATAAAATCAACTGTAAACTGAAATTAATTAATTCAAATATATTGATTAATATAATCCAATTATATATAATCAAGTATAATACAGTCCAACTGTTTATTAAAACAACATTTAAATATTAGTCCAACTAATACTTTGATATATGACGAATAAAATAAAATGAGCGTGTTTAGCGAGTATTCGAACGAATGTTGCAAATTCAATACTTGCCTCCCACTATTTTTCGTCGAGCCTCTAACCCTCTGTGTGGAGTACTCGGGAAACCGCGTTTCCTAGTGGGCTAGGATCCCGTTAAATAACACACAACCTTGACTTTGGCCAATAAAAGCTGTATGCTATTTAACTTAGGTAGATCTCTATGATCAATTGGATCTCATCCAATTCCTAGATCCGGTTAGGTGGACATCCAAGTCCGAAACATATGTATAATGTCAATGTATCCATTACATTTTCCTAACCCTATCCTCTGAATCATCTAGGCCTTGGCTTTGGCCAAAAAACAAACCTAATGATTCCAGTTAAGCGGGACCCATTGACGAGGAAAGTTTCGTAATCAATGTCATTGGACAAAAAGTGATCTTGACTTTGGCCAATAAAAATCACGATTTGGACAAGACACCGATATGCAACAAAACTCTCATGATTCAAGTACATCCTTGATTGACAAAGGTCTTGACTTTGGTCAATAAAAACCAATGCCAACTTCGGATCTTGAACAAGAATCATTCAATGGAAGGATATTTGCTTAATATAAAACGAGGGTTTTTCGCGTGCAAATTGGCTACCAATTTAATTATCTTTGTTAAGGTCTCATCATCATACACCCTTAAACATGCATTCTAAATACATAATAAAGCGAGTATGAAATAAATAATAATGATATGCGGATGGATACTTAACACATTGATCCTAGATCAAATCTCTCCCTTTCTCACTCAAGCTAGCACTTGTACTACTTCTACCCGTTACACTACACTTCTAAAGAAACCTCTTTTACATGGAGGGGAATAGGTGAGAAGAGAATACAAAGAAATAGGAGATAAGGCTGGACACGCAGGTCCAATTAATAAATCAAATTTATTACAATTTCCAAAATCGCCCCACCCGGCTAATATCCATCCGATATACATTATTCAAACATCACAACCATGTATTCATACAAGCATGTTATCAATCAATCTAATCAAATTAATTAATCTTGATAATTAGTGATCATCCAATGTTCAAACAAAGATTTGATTTTGTTCGAGTCAAACTCGTATTGCGAACACGTACTCAAAGTACGATTTCTAATTAAATTAAATTACATGAATTAAATCCATTTAATACGTATTTAATTCTAATTCATTATTTAATTCCAAATTAAATATTACACTTTATAAAATAACCTTTACGACTTAAATTCCAAATTTAATCGTTACGGGTCTCAAAGCCCGATTAACATCTAATGTTTTATTTAATTAAAGTCCAATGGGCTTTTAATTAATTTCTTGAGGCGTGGACTTTTGGTCAACTCGGGTCAAACCGCAACCAAAGTCCAATCCGGGAGTTACCCCATAAGCCTTTAAATTAATTTTGGCCCATTAGGCCCAATTAAATAATTAAGGTCCATTAAGTCATAATTGGACCTTTTGGATTCGGTTTTGGGCCTAATTGGATCCAACCAATTTTGCCTAAACCCAACTTTGTTACAACAAAGCCAAAAGCCCAATTACAACCTAACAAGCCCAATTTCCAAAATCAAGCCCAAATTAATTAACTTATAAAATTCCAAATTTCACAATTAATTAACCTAAGTGTAATACACAATCAATTACCCAATTAACATTTCTAAAACATCAATTAGCCTAACTAATCATGCACTTTAACAACCAAATAGTGTCCAACACAATTCAATTAAAATCAAACCCAATTTACATGCTTTCAAGTCTCGGCAATTAGGGGTTTTTCAATTCGATTCGGTTTCAATCCAATTGAATCCACAATCATAATTTCCCAAATCAATTAACTCATCCAATGAATCAAACAACAAAATCACCATGAATTTCATGTTCATAAGATTCGGCCAAGCCACTTTAAAAGGGAAAAAATGTTCTAAATCAAAATTCAATCCAATTGAACTTCAAAACAACATTAACCATTGTTTTAAGTCATCCAATGATCAAACAAAACAAAATTACCAAGACATTAGGGTTATGCAATTTTCGGCCAAGCCTTCAATTTGGGGAAAATTGAATCCAATCCAATTTCACGAAATTGATCACACACAATCTCAATTAAACATGTTCTAAGCATACTTAAACATCCAATTCAATTAAAACATGCTCAAACACATTTTACCCAATTTCAAGTTTCATGTTCAACCTAAAGAATTGGGGAAAATTGATCTAATCCAATTTTCTTGAAATTGATCATGCACAACTTCAATTCAACCTCATTCAAGCATACTTCATCAAACAATTCAACCAAATCATGCCTAAATCGAGTTTACCCAAATCAAAGTTTTGACCAAAAATAAGCAAATTGGGGAAAATCAATCCAATCAATTTTTTTTATCAAATTGATTACATATAACTCAAATTCAATCAAATATAAGCATTCTCAAAGAATCAATTTGTCAGAATCAAGCTAAAATCAAAAAGCCCCAAATTTGCTCAAGAACCCTAATTCGGTTTTCATGCAATCAATAGCTCAAGATACCATTGTTGGAGTTAAATCAAGTCCCAAGATCAACAAATCATGCATAAAAACGCATATGAAAACAATCAAAGGAGGTGCGGAATATACTCACATTGAATTCGGTTTTGATGTGAAAGAACACAAGCTGCGTTTTCATCCTCCATTGAGCTCGGCAGTAGCTTTCCTTGACAGTGGGGGCTGCACGGTTTGGACTGGTTTGGACTCCACCATTTTCGGCCATGCATGGACTCCATTGAAGCTCCAAGCTTCAAGCTTTCCAAGCTCAAAGAATCACTTCCCTATCACCTATGTATCACTCAAGGTGTGCTAGCACTTGATTTTTGCCACAAAATCGTTATCTTGCTTCTCACTTTGCTCGGCAGAAACAGAACAAGGAGAGGAGAAGACGGTTTCCAAAACCGTGAAGTAGAGAGGAAGAAAAGGGAGGGAGGAGAGCATTTTCACGTGAAACCGTGAATGATGAGAGAGAGGAGGCAAATGGTTTTTATATATTTATATTTTATTTCCAAATAAAATCAAATACAAAAGCCTTTCATTACCAAATACAAAAGTCAAAAAAGCAAAAAGCTTTCATCATTTCAACTTTTACTTTAAGTCACATCACATCACTTTAATAAAGTGACATGTTGTCAAGTCACATCACTCAAAGTGACAATTGATTTGACGATTGACGCGACTAGCGATTTGACGCTTGATGTGACTTGCGTGCCGCGCTCGAATTCGAAATGCGAATGCGCTCGCAATCACTCTCGGGCTCGGGTTCGCTAATTCCAAATTAACGAATTTTCCGTCGCGTCGTAATTAAATGATTACGCCTAGCGAAATCACTATTCACGTCGCTAACGAATTAATTCTAAATTAATTCGTTCGCCCGAATTAAAATCTAATTTTAATTCCGCGTCAAAATCCAATTTCGATTAATATATCGAATATATTAATTTATCGATTAATTCCAAATTAATCGTTCTCTCTCTTTAATTAATATTTTATCCCAGATAAAATATCTCCGCAAATAATCCCAGATTAATTTTCTCTCTCATCGAATTAATCCCAGATTAATTCTATCTCTCTCTTCTAATTAATCCCAGATTAATCAAAGTGCGAGTCATACGTCATCGGTGAATCTTCAGGAAGCGACCCATGAGATCTCCGGATATGTTGGCAGTAAATACGATCGTCGGACTGTCCGAACACGTAAGTACCTCGTACTACGTTTATATCGATTTACAAGACAAGGTTGGCTTCTAGCAAAGCGCCATGCCTACCCAATTCTCCAGAAATATTCTTACAGGAATATATAGATCTGTATCAAGCGTAGTATACCGTAGTATTGTGTATATCGGTCCAGTATCGGATAATCACGTGCTAGGGCTGGGGCTGGATAAGTGTCTACCCCGTCCGAAGCACATATCGGATGTCTGGTAACATAGTCTCTATAATCGGATATACATGACCTGGTCACAATATCCCGATTGGTTGCGCAACACTCAAGAGCACTAGTACCGTATCCTGCGTGACATCAACTCCAATATGACTGAAGTGACACTTCCGTCTTGACATCACACCCAATACTCTACGACTCTCTGATAAACCCAGAAGTGGTGTACTCAGAACTTGTTAAAAGTCCCCTACCACCAAAACCAAAGTTTATCGATTATCGTAAGTATTAGCGATGCAAGTCTCAGGTTAGACTATACACACCTACCTTGATTTCGGCCTCCCATAGACACATAGTCATAATACCAATGGGATTCCGAGGGGTCTATCCAGAGCGAAGCTGTTTCCCGTACCATCGGTGAAAAACACGACCTCCTATCGCACTTGCATAAGTATCCAATACTTATATATATGAGAACTATGCCGTTGTGCCCTCACAACGCACACAAGTGCAATACTAGCCTATTCCGCATTATCGATGTCCAGTCTCGATAATACTACGGCTAGGGATATTTAATGATTAATCCTTCGTGGACTGATACTGTCTCATATCATCTCAATCCAGGAACTAATCATAGGGACCTCTCTTCATTTATATATCTATGGTGATCTAATCACAAATGATGAGAGTGCAATTTCCTTATTACATAGTTAATTTGCTACAACAACACAATGATCTGTGCAAATAGTGACGCTATGGGTCATATTATCCAACAAAAGAATCACAAATGCTACTCAACCCGAGAAGATTCTTATTGACGTTGGTGTACCATCCATTAAGAATCTTCGGTGAGTCATTCAGTGTTTATCCGCTATAAAAACCTACACGTCTATACGAGTCTCTAAGGCTCATGGTTCATTGAGAAACCATTGGAATCATATATTCCAGTATACGATATATACCGGTCTCAACGGGTTTACTATACTGACCAAATAGTGTAAACCTTGACCAGGAACAGTCTGAGAATGACAACGTATGATACAACTCAATGTCAGTTGCGACGCTTTTGCAACAACATCATGACTACTCATTCTAAGGTCATTACGTCTTTACCATATTAAAAGATATATTCTATTACAGAAACTGCATATATTATACATAATAATAACGTTTTACAGTAGTAATAAATACAACCGGGAATTGGCGCTCCGAGCACCAACCCCAACACCATATTAGACCTGGGATATATATAAAAACGTCAAATCCTTTCGGTATAATATAGTCGATTTTCAATTTACGATCTCTAAATAACACTCGGAACAAGCTTCCGAAGTTATACCACAGCCATGGGTTTACTAGATAGTAAACACGTAAGGATACCTATGCCATGTACACAGGACTGACGGATCCTATCTACAACCAAGATACGCACAAGATATCATGAGCATCAGTCTACAACCAACGAACAGGCAAAGGTCTGATCTAAATAGATCGGTGACGTGACTGTCATCAAAGTGTGGAGGATAACTCATATATCCCACTGTGGTATCTCAAGTCGAAGGACCACTATGCTTGCTCAGCTCGAGAAGATTCCTATTGACATTGATGTACCATCTATTAGGAAATCTTTAGTGAGTCGTTTAGTGTTTATCAAATAAACACCTACATTTCTACACGAGTCTCCGGATACTCATGGTTCATTGGGATAAACCATCAGACCAAGTCACGATATACAACATGTATTGGTCTCAGCGGATTTTACTAACCGACCCGTATTAGTAAATCTTGACAAGGAACTTTATTTAGGGATATACATCTTATAGTACGCTTCCCAATGTCAATTACAAACTACGTTGTAACTGCGCACTACATTGTAAATCCTAGGGTCTTTGTCTAATATACATGTATCACTAAACCAATTTTAGTTTCAATCTAATCATAATTAAATATCTAATCACAATTAGATCGAATATGTGTATAAAAGACCATAGGTGCTACCATTGAATAAGTAATATTATGGAAAATGGAATTGCTCGTATTAATGAATCAAACATGAATACGATCCGGATTGGCACTTCGAGCACCAACCCTAACATATACAACATGCATGAGCATCCACTACATCCATGACCATGATTAGCTTCTAGTTTATATATGCTAACCATACTTGAATATAGGACGAACTAACATTTCCATAGGAATCTCTTAAGTTGCATCCAGAATCATTAGCAATAGTTATTAATCACTAAGTGAACCTTTCTTTTCAAGTTAATATTACTTATTTGTTTTTTATTTACTTACTTTTAAGCACATTGGGGCATTAGCCAAATTGATTTCAGTTACCTTATGAATGTGATTGTTTTAAGAAATTTGGATTTTGAAAGCATGATTTTAGTGATTTTTGGAGGTATATGGGAAAACCCATATCAGATGTGACTTATGGAATTGACGGTTATTGGAATTGACAGATATAACAAGTGCACATGTAGAGCAAGACTAGGGGACGGCGAGACGTAACACCCCTAGATCCTAGTTTAAAGACTACGGGGACGACGAGATGTAACACCAATAGATCCTAGATTCAGGGTCAGCATGATAGCATGGATCTGCACTCATGGCTCTAGTTCAGTGGCTTGGGGGATGGTGATACGTAACGCCCCAAGACCACTAGTTGGGCGTATGAGGGGACGGTGATACGTAACGGCCCCATGCATCAGATTTTCCACAGGTTTTCTAGGCGTATGGGGGGACCGTGATACGTAACGCCATCATGCGTCAAGTTTTCTACAGACTCTCAGAAAGATGGTTTTCAAAAATGATGGTTTTGGAAAAGAGTTTTAGAAAGAACAGTTTTATTAAATACTTTCAGCCGAACAATATTTATGAAAGCGTTTAAAAAGAATTTAGTTTTACATAAAGATTACAGAGTTCTACCGACATAAAAGATTTTCAGAAAAGTTTCACAGAAAGAGAATTATTTCAGATAAGAAAGATTTTTTAGAAACAATTTTCTATAAATATTTTTGATTTCAGAACCATGAATTTTTCATAAAGAATCATAGTTTTCATTTTAAAACTGTCCGCTCACTAGGTTGTTTAAACGATCTAACCCCCCCCCCCCCCACTCCCAGTGCTTTTGTTTTGCAGGTTACCCGACGGACGAGCTCGAGAGGATGGATACTGATGGCAGTCACTAGGGTGTTTGAACCACCAAGTCGAGTCAGAAGTTTAGTATAGTTCGAGTCAAAGTAAAGTTGCATGCAGATGTTAGTAGTGCATAAGACATTGTAATATGTTAAAAATGTCCATTAATAAAGTTGTTAAGTGAAACATTACTGTGAATACAATCATGAGTATAAAATGTATTTTATGTTGCTGAGTTAGGCTATGGTCCCTACGCATGAGTTTATGTTTGAGATGAGAGTAGTAATGATGTTCATAGTCAGAAAATCAGAGGCTCAGAGGGATAGATCTACATATTCCTTACCGGTAGCATCTCCGAGAGGGGGATGTTGCAATATTCCTGAACTTAACAAGTATATTTTTTAATAATAAATAATGAGAAATAGGGTTTTTTAATAAATTTCTAGCAAAAATACCATAATATAAACTACTTATATATAATCTCACACATATAAACTAATTTGTCACGAAAATAATGAACAAATGAAGAAAAATAATGAACACACGTTCATATGTGCTGCCTGTTGAACGATTGTATTGAGTATCATTTAATCATACATAATTCATAAGTAAATGCAAGAAACAACATTCATGCAATTCATTATCTCTAAATAATATTAACCAAATGGATAAAAGGACCTAAAATTTGTATAAATAGATGCAAATTACTCCAAGCCGAGTTTCACTATATCTTTAAGAACTTATTAGCCCCACATCAGTACTCTTACGGATCTATAGCTAACGTTCTCCCAGGATGTTTGATGACTTCTTGATTAAGAGACACTCATTTTGATCAAGAACATCAACTAAAAAATGGTGGAAACTCTCTCTTTTATATAGATATTTTACACTATCCTAATGATGCCTTGAAGACTTAATTAATTTTTTGGATGCAAAATGAAGACACGAGAAACTTTATTTATAGACATGAATGGTTGCCTTTGTAAATGCACCTTTATGTTAAAGTATGCAATCATTTGAGGGTTATAACCCTCTAATACACCCTTTGAACTTAAAGATTATATTCTTTCACTCAAAAGGACATATCCATTCAATTTATGTCTTTCCTGAAGGACACATGTCAAGAGGCATGTCTTCTAATGAGACACCCTATAAATTTACATTTTTATTTTAGAGAATTTCATACAATCTCTCATAATTCTCTAAATATTAATGTGGACACTTAAGAGAGTTTCCTTGAAATAAAAAAGCATCGGAATTGGTAGCTCTCGCCACAAACCTTTCCTATTACATAACTATCGGATTTACATGGCAAACCGGTGACCATAGTCATGAACTGTTCCGTTGTCGGTGTAAATCAAGACAATAGTCATCACACAACTTCACTTCAAACATTTCATATTCTACGATTGTGTTCAATTCGGCCATAAACATTGGTTCTGGCTTCATCAAGTACTTTACAAAATCTAGCCTTAAAATTCTTATGGAAGTGGCATCACTTCTTACTTGAAATAAGTGATCTACTGTATAAGGTATTCTGACATGACCTCCACTAGGACTCTTCTCCTAATATAATGATCATTAAAAGCATAAACGTATCCTAACTTTGACAGATAGCACTCTATGTCATTATAGGGATGAGAAAGAGTATAAAACTCTACAGTGCTTGGTTTAAATTCCAGAAAGTTTTAGTTGTCCCTTTTGAACCTAAATCTTTGGATCTCCAGTCAGTTAGGTTGGGTTTCCACAGTACAATTCTTAATTTATAAGCTTAAAGCCCATTCCCATCAGTGACTTCTCAACTTGCTTTGAGGTAAACCTTTAATGAGTGGATCCGTTAGGTTTTCCTTTGATTTTACATAATCTATTGAAATTATGCCGCTTAAGAATAGTTTCCTTATGGTATTGTGTCTTTGAAATGTTTGTTGAAACTTACTATTATACATTATATTTTGGACTCTCCCAATAACTGATTAGCTATCACAATGTATGCTTATAGTTGGCATCAGTTTTGGCTAGTTTGGAATATCCTCTAAGAAATTTCTAAGCCACTCCGCTTCTTCTGCAGCTTCTTCTAATGCTATGAACTCATACTCTATAGTAGACCGGGCAATACATGTTTGTCTCAAGGATATCCACGATATGGCTACACCCTCTAGCGTGAAAATAAATTCATTCGTGAACTTGGAATCCGATATATCAGATATCATGTTAGCATCGTTGTATCCTTCTAGAACAACATGACATCTTGTATAATGCATACCATATTTTGAAGTTTCTCTTAGATACCTCAAAAATCATACAATTGACCGGCGTAAACACACACGTATAACGCAATCACACGTATCGTTCAAGTAGTATAAAAATATCGATCCCACGAGGACTTAATTCCTACTGTTGTTATTAAATATTGATACTATTTATTTACAGGTATCTAATTATATGGAGAAGGGAATTGATTGCTTTTGGTTGGTTGAATGTGGTTTTGCAAAATAAAATAAAAACATACTCAAAAGAAAATACTAAGGAAAATAAAAGAAAATACTCAAGGATCTAGGGTCGTGACTCCACACAATATTATTATAAAGATGAATTGATTCTCTTATCTATGTGTAATAAATCAATTTGCTAACCTGGAACACAAAAATATGCAAAAGCCTCTGTCGATGGTCAGACGCAAATACCCAGTATAACCCAATTGAACCATATGTCTATGTCAACCAAATTACCTGGATTCATTAAGATTAAGTTATAATTATGGCTACCCCCGCCCGACAGGTATATGTCTATCCTGTAAGGAAATCTATTAAAGGGTTATCTATCCTCAAGGAAGATCGTGGGCTATTGAATCTAAGGCTGAAACCTAAAATCCCTATGTCTAGTTCATTTTAAGTTTACCAAATCAATCTTATTGGTGATCAGACAACAAGAAGCATTCAGCTTAAGACTCAATAAACAAACTAAAGAATTACCCATAAAAGGAAAATCAATTATTAAGTGTGGATATTGTGTTTCATCACTTCCCTAGAATAAAATAAAATGCTGGGGTTAGAGGATCCACATTTAATATTTCTTATCTAGGAATCTCACTTATTATAAAATATAAATTATTTTATGTTCTACTTTCTCAGGAATTAATAATGTTAAACATTTAAAACCAGCCATATAGGCGGTAATCCATTTAGTCCAATTACACCAGCCATATAAGCGGTAATTATTTGTCACATAAAGACCAGCCATATAGGCGGTAAAGTAATTTATATTTAGACCGACCATATAGGCGGTAATAAAGTCTGCCATTAATTAATCCGATTAAATTATAATTTATAAATTATAATTAAGTGAGATTTACGTATATAATTATATTAAGGGTTTCATCTTTTACCCCAGCGGAAATTTAACTACAAAACATAAAGTAAATAAATAAAAAGCTGTAATAAGAACTAAAAATAAAAATACATAATTTTATTATTACAAAACTAGATGCTTCCTATGAAATCAGGGAAAAAATCCCAAGGAAAGCACAAGAGAAATGAATGCTGAAGGCCTTAATTTATAGGCAAATTCGGCGTCTGGTGTCGCGACGCCAACTTCCTTCTTGCGTCACGACGCTGGCTCTGTTGACTTGGTCCACGTGGCTTGACTTGTTGACTATTGACGCGTATTTCGTCGGCCCAATAGGATTTCGACACGTGGCACGCGGTAAGATTTGGTCCAATGGCATCTTGACACGTGGCAGAAGATGATTCACCGATGATTCGGTCCATTCAGAAGGTGACACGTGTCATGTGGAGTGTCGGCACCATAGAATCACGACAGGTGTCCAAGCGCATTTTAGCATGAACAATTATGATGATGACACGTGTCACAGCGCACGTTAGTATCCGGCATATTTTAGAAAATTTCTTCTAACTGGTCCACGTGTCCGGCATAAGTTAGCAGGCGGCGCACGTTAGACGTCGCGACGCAGAAGGCTTGCGCGTCGCGACACAGCCAAATTACAAAAATGCCCTTTTCGTCATTTTTCACTGTTTTGGCCCCAAATTGCTTCCAATGCTTTCCAAACTTTATTTATCAGTAAAATAACAATAAAACACATCAAAACGTTCACAAAACCCGAGAAACTATACAAAATATTATGTTAAATGAGTGGGAAATAGTGATATAATTACCACCCATCACACCCCCAAACCTAACATTTTGCTAGTCCTCGAGCAAAACATAAAATATCACAAAAATAAAATTAACTAAGCCACTTTCGTAGGGATCACAATTGCATTTAGCGTATGCAACAAGCCTTTAAACCCCTAGGTGTCCCTAGGGGACGAGTTGTAGTCTCGTGAGGGTTTACAACAATGATACCCACAAACATTTTACAAAAGTAAAAAGGTAGTGAAACAAATGCACACAAAAGCAAAAAGAAAAGATAAGAAATATATAAATATCGTCCTCAGAGAATGTTCAGCATCAAAGTTAGAGGAACCTTCAAAATGCATATTCCAACTAAAATCCTTTCTTTTTTTGGCAAAACCAAGTCTTCCGACGGATAAATCCTCTGGGACTCGTCTCAATAGCTGACTCCTTACTCGGCAGTCTCTTCTGGATTGACTTTACATCTTCATGATTTTGTCAAATTTTTATTTTATGAAAATCACTCTTGCACTGGCTTGCTTTGTCCTGAAAAATTCCATTCTTATTTTTCCTACAAAACTAACACACAAAATTAAAAAGTTTACAAAAAAAAAACAAATTACAATAAATTACATGGGTTGCCTCCCTGCTAACGCTAAATTTTTCGTCTTCTGCCAGACGTGACTGAAATCCATCTGTCAATGAGGTTTCAGCGTCGCTTTGGATGTCCGATTAAAGACAATCCCATGAGCGTTGCTTTTGAAGGGTCTCTTCCAACGGTAAAGTGGCAAAAATAATTTTGTCTCATTCAGTGCTTGTGCCACCTTTTTAACCTTTATTGCTCCAGTGGTTCCTGAAAAGAAAGAAATAAAATCAGGAGGTCTCGTATGGTGCTTGACTTGGAATGGAAGTTCCATTCTATCAAGATTCTGGGTGATATCTCTAAATTGTACTCCCCAAAACAGTGTTGTTTCGCCTGAATTCACTGGATTTTTAATAAAGTCAGACATTTGCTTCTCCATTTGCTCTGCTTCTTGCTCAATATTTTCTTCACAGATGAATTTTAAAATTTTCGTATTCAGCTCTTCATCTGTCATCTGTGAAATGCATGCTTCAAAATTATCAACCTGAGGATGAAAAGAAATGTCAGATTTTAGGTCTTTATCCTCTGATCTGGGTGAAATGATTGGCTCAGGTAGATCTTCTTCAAACATTTATGCAATGGAATCTCCAAGATCTTCATTTTGAGGATACAGAGTTCCATCCTCAATTGTTGTTGGTGCAGTTGGTACAAATAGATCAGCTTCATCCTCGTCAGAATCTGAATAATAAAAGTCAAATAGAGACTTTGCTGGTTTGGGCTCCTGAACTGATACCTCAGATTCTTGATACTGCTCAGCCTCATCCTCTGTTATGATGTCATGATGAATCTCAGGATATTCGAAGGCTTCTTCAGTAGTATTTGAGTTTGCTCCGTGAGATATGTGATTCAGGTTATCAGTTAATTGTCTAACTTGATCTGTCATCCTTTGTATAGACGACGTTTGACTCTGAATTTGTGCATCAAATTGAGCTTCCCGTTCCTCGAACCAATCTTTGAGCATGTGAATCAACTGATCTTCCTCTGATGGTTCTGGTTCCTGATGAAGATCGTAGGTAGATGGTGGATAAGATGGAAAATGTGATGATTCTTCGTACCTTGAATGATTCCAATAATTCTGCCACTCTGAAGGTAAATACATTGATTGCTCGGGTGGTTACCATCACATATTACACATCTCCCCATTTCGTTCTGTTGAGAAAATGTAGAATTGTTTGATTCTGACATCCAGTGATAGTTGTTGGGCTGGACAACAGGCCTCAGAAAATCGGACTGTTGCTCCCAGATTTGGGGTGTATCTTCTAGTAAAGCTCGTGATTTCTCAATCTCCCAATAATGTTCCATTTTTCAATCACCTGAAAACAAAAGAAAGAAATAAAAATTACAGACAAAAATAAAGAAAATTAGATACAAGTAAATTAGATAGCTTCAAAATTAAAAACTCAAGAAAAATAAGTCCCCGGCAACGGCGCCAAAAACTTGACCGGCGTAAACACACACGTATAACGCAAGCGCACGTATCGTTCAAGTAGTATAAAAATATCGATCCCACGAGGACTTAATTCCTACTGTTGTTATTAAATATTGATACTATTTATTTATAGGTATCTAATTATAGGGAGAAGGGAATTGATTGCTTTTGGTTGGTTGAATGTGGTTTTGCAAAATAAAATAAAAACATACTCAAAAGAAAATACTAAGGAAAATAAAAGAAAAGACTCAAGGATCTAGGGTCATGACTCCACACAATATTATTATAAAGATGAATTGATTCTCTTATCTATGTGTAATAAATCAATTTGCTAACCTGGAACACGAAAATATGAAAAAGCATATGTCGATGGTCAGACGCAAATATCCAGTATAACCCAATTGAACCATATGTCTATGTCAACCAAATTACCTGGATTCATTAAGATTAAGTTCTAATTATGGCTACCCCCGCCCGACAGGTATATGTCTATCCTGTAAGGAAATCTATTAAAGGGTTATTTATCCTCAAGGAAGATCGTGGGCTATTGAATATAAGACTGAAACCTAAAATCCTTATGTCTAGTTCATTTTAAGTTTACCAAATCAATCTTATTGGTGATCAGACAACAAGAAGCATTAAGCTTAAGACTCAATAAACAAATTAAAGAATTACACATAAAAAGAAAATCAATTATTAAGTGTGGATATTGTGTTTCATCACTTCCCTAGAATAAAATAAAATGATGGGGTTAGAGGATCCACATTTAATATTTCTTATCTAGGAATCTCACTTATTATAAAATATATATTATTTTATGTTCTGCTTTCTCAGGAATTAATAATGTTAAACATTTAAAACCAGCCATATAGGCGGTAATCCATTTAGTCCAATTACACCAGCCATATAGGCGGTAATTATCTGTCAGATAAAGACCAGCCATATAGGCGGTAAAGTAATTTATATTTAGACCGACCATATAGGCGGTAATAAAGTCTGCCATTAATTAATCCGGTTAAATTATAATTTATAAATTATAATTAAGTGAGATTTATATAATTATATTAAAGGTTTCACATTTTACCCCAGCAGAAATTTAACTAAAAAATATAAAGTAAATAAATAAAAAGCTGTAATAAAAACTAAAAATAAAAATACATAATTTTATTATTACAAAACTAGATGCTTCCTATGAAATCAGGGAAAAATTCCCAAGAAAAGCACAAGAGAAATGAATGCTGAAGGCCTCAATTTATAGGCAAATTCTGCGTCTGGCGTCGCGACGCCAACTTCCTTCTTGCGTCGCGACGCTGGCTCTGTTGACTTGGTCCACGCGGCTTGACTTGTTGACTATTGACGCGTATTTCGTCGGCCCAATAGGATTTCGACACGTGGCACGCGGTAAGATTCGGTCTAATGGCATCTTGACACGTGGCAGAAGATGATTCACCGATGATTCGGTCCATTCAGAAGGTGACACATGTCACGTGGAGTGTCGGCACCATAGAATCACGACACGTGTCCAGATGCATTTTAGCATGATCGATTCTGATGATGACACATGTCACGGCGCACGTTAGCATCCGGCATATTTTAGAAAATTTCTTCTGACTGGTCCACGTGTCATGCACAAGGTAGCAGGCGGCGCACGTTAGAAGTCGCGACGCAGAAGGCTTGCACGTCGCGACGCGGCCAAATTACAAAAATGCCATTTTCATCCTTTTTCACTGTTTTGGCCCCAAATTGCTTCCAATGCTTTCCAAACTTTATTTATCTGCAAAACAACAATAAAACACATCAAAACGTTCACAAAACCCGAGAAAATATACAAAATATTAGGTTAAATGAGTGGGAAATAGTGATATGATTACCACTCATAAACAATGACCCTCAAGTAGTTATCTCCTGGATTAATCTTATATATACTAAGCTTATTTCGGCTTGAGCGATATCTAGTTTTATATAATTCGTGAGATACATCACACTTTTGATGATTCTCGAATACTTTAATTGCGATACGTTCGAACCCGTATTATTTGACATATGAAGAGTTAGGTCCATATGAGTTAAAGCCACGTTCAGATATTTTTATTATATTTTTCAATTATTTTCTCAACATAATAAGCTTGAGATAATACATATATATCCCTCTGATGTTCTGGAAATTTTAATTCTTAGAATCACATTAGCTACTCCTAAATCTTTCATGTCAAATTTGCTGGTCAAAATTTTATTGGTAGACTAAATCTTCTCATGATTACTACCAATTACCAACATATTGTGTACATAGAGACACACAATGATATATCATTTTTGAGTTGATTTAGTGTACATACACATATCATACTCATTGATTTTAAATCCACTTGAAAATATCTCTTTGTCAAATTTCTCATGCCATTATTTAGGTGCTTATTTTAATCCATACAAGGATTTTATAAGTTTTCACACCTTGTGAATAGGTATTAAAATAATCAAAGCCTTCTTTTTCTCTATAACCCTTGTGTGACAAGTATTCTTTTGTATTTATCTATTGATCCATTCAACTTCATCTACCATTTGAAAATCCATTTGAAGCCCAACAGCTTACAACCTAGAGGAAGATCAACCAACTCCCAAGTATGGTTTTGTAGGATTGAATCAATCTCACTATTGATAGCCTTTTTCCATAAAGAAATATTTGAAGAAAACATCGCTTCTCTATAGCTTTGAGACTCATTTTATAACAAGTATGTCAGAAAATCACTTACAAATATCTTAAATGTTCTTGCTCTCTTGCTACGTCTAGGTTCATTTTCAGGTTCATCTGATTTTTGGTTCAATTGATCACTACTTGTAATAGTATCAATAGTTCTTTTAAGAGACTCCGTTTTTTTATTTTTCTTTACAAGAAAATGTCTCTTCAAAGAAATCTTTATTCCTTGACTCAATTATCATATTTGGATTGATATCAGGAATCTCATATTTATGTACCAAGAATCAATATGCGCTACTGTTGTGAGCATATCCAATGAATATGCAGTCAATAATATTTGGTCATATTCTTACAATTTTATGGTTATCATCACTTTGGCAAGACACCCCCATACTTTTCAAGTTTTTTGTTGGAATATGCATGACCTTCCACAATTCATATGATATCTTGTCCAATCTTTTATGAGTTAGTTTGTTCAGAACGTAGTTAGTGGAAAGTAAGGGTTTCCCTTACAAGATATGGGTAAATCAGAACTTGTCAATGTGACATCATCATTTTCTTCGATGTTCGATTTTTGCGTTCCGTAATCCCGTTTTGTTGAGGCAAATAAGGAGAAATAGTTTCATAAATAATTCCATGGTTGGAATAATTTTCACCAAATTGTGATACTTATTTATCTTCCCGATCATTCATGATTCTTTTGATCATTTTTCTATTTGAATTTCAACTTCATTATTGTAGTGAATAAAACTCTCAATAACTTTATCTTTGCTTCTCAGTAAATACACGCAACAGAATCTTATGTTATTATCGATCAAAGTGAAAAAAATACTTTTTACTGCCTCTTGTTTGCACAATATTCATATCACACACATCAGTGTGAATAAGTTCTATTAGTTCAGAACTTCATTCTATGGAATGAAATGATGTTCTACTCAATTTAGCTTCCACACAAGCTTCACAATTATGTTGGTTATCAATAGCTAATTTAGGTATAAAATCCATGTTAATTATTTTACGCATAGTATCATAATTAATATGTCATACCCTTTCATGTCATACATTCTGTGACTCAATAATATAAGCAGTGATAGCAGCTTTATTATTATTTACGTTATTGCGCATTACATTAAATTTAAAGAGAAATTCTGTGAGGTACTATTTACCCACATATACATCATATTTGGTCAACACAAATTTATCAGAAACAAATACAAGCTTAAAACCATCCGTGTTGAGAAGGGAACTTGAAACTAAGTTCTTTCGAATATCCGAAACATGTAAGATATTCTTCAATATAAGCTCATTCCTGGATGTCATCTTCAGAATCACTATGTCTTATCCAATCACCTTGGATGTAGATGAGTTTCTCATGGTTAGATGATCGCCACATTTGACCTTCTAATAGGAGAAAAATATCTTATTGTCAGCACATATATGACTAGTAGCCCATGTGTCTACCTACCATTCTCTCGGGTTACCAACCAAGTTGGCTTCTATCACAACTGCTGAAAGGTTTAGCTATGAAATCTCATCATTCGTCGGCTCATCTTTAGTGACATGAGCCTCATTTTTCTTTTTCTTGCCCTTGTCCTTGGACTTCTTGTTTCTGCAGTCCTTTGTCATGTGACCGCTTTTCCCACAGACGTAGCACTTCCCTTTGAACTTCTTGCTCTCTTGGGAAGAATCAGCTCCACTGTTTTTTCTTTTTTCTACTCTTTCCACCCTCAACGATGTTGGCCTTAGACTTCATGATCTTGTAGCTGGCCTTCTTGGACTTTTTGTCGTCCTCCTAGATTCACAGTCGAACTCTTAAATCTTCAAGACTTATTGTCTTGTATTTCAGATAAATCCTGAAGTCCTTCCATGATGGAGACAATTTCTCAATGATTATGGCAACCTGAAACATCTCACAGAGTTTCATTCCATCATCCAATATTTCATGAATGGACAGTTGTAGTTCACCCAACTGAGACATTACTGTAATTGAATTTACCATTTTATAGCCATGAACCTACCCACGATAAATTTTTTTTTTGTCTGACATCTTATGTTTTATACTTCTTCTCAAGAGAATCCCATAGAATCTTGGCAGAAGTCGTGTCTTAGTACATATTGTATAGGGTATTCTCAAGACCACCCAAGAGGTAGTTCTTACATAAGAAGTCGCTTTGTGACTATGCCTCAACCCGCAGTTGTCAAGCCGCTTCAGTTTCTCTCTCTACAGGACCTGGAAGAGTTTCATTCAGAAACTTAGCCAATTGCAGGGTAGTCAGGTATTATAATATTTTGTTCTGCCACTATTTGAAGTTTACTCCACTAGACTTATTTGATTTCTCTTTGTGAGCAATCGACATTGTGATATTTCCACTAGCCATGTGTAATTGTAAATCTGGAAATTCTAAACAATTACCAATAAGTCTACACAAGATAAATTACTTAATGATCAATTTTATGATCCGATTTTTGTGTTGTACCTAAAATCCACTTGTTATTTTATTGAATATTAATACAAATTACACCAAATAATAAAAGTTCTCAAATTTGTGACTAAAATCTCTTATGATGGGTGGAAAAAAGGAAAATTTCTAGAAGGTGAATGGGTCCGACATAATTACTTAAATTCTTATCCTTTTAGGCTCTATCACTTTGGTGTCGGAATTTCCTTAGTCACTTTCTCAGTAGAAAATCTTAGATATTTATTTTTAGTGTTATACTTTAATTCTCAACAAACATCAACTTTATCACCTAAAATTATTGTGTTAATGTGTGATAATTGGACATACAAATATGAATTTAAATCTATAATAACTAAGTTTACAATGTTATGATATGATTTTCCTAATTTAAAATTTAATAACAAAATACATGAATTCACATAGTCACATTCAACTCTACCACATATTAAATCTAATGCATGTGATAATTGGATTATTCTATAATTAACTTATGTCTATATTACCATGTTTCATAATTAAAATTTGTGTATAATATATGACAATTATCAAGTTAATAAACTAAATCTATGAATTTATCATGCATAGTAAACCATGTATGTCATTTTTTCAAAATTAATTTAAGTCTGAACTATTCTTCGTGTCACGTTCGTTCATCCATTTGGACGAATCCTTCCAGAAAATTCACGTTCGTGTAGCGTTTGCTACCATGTTCGAACAAACCCTTCTAGAAAGCTTATGTTCAAGTGATGTTTGTCACCTCATTCGAAAAAAAATGCGAAACAGTGCACGTTTTTCACATTTTTAAGAGGCATTCGAACGGCCTTGCGTAATTTGCTTACTCTGAACACATTTTTGAAGGTTCTTCATGGCATAAATACATGAATCATGCATAAATCAGAATGAACAACAATAATATGATAATAAGTTCTTAAAATTGTTGAATGATTGTGTTGAATATCATTTAATCATGCATAATTCATAAGCAAATGCAAGAAATAACACTTATACAATTCATTATCTCTAAATAATATTAAGCAAATGGATTGAATGACCTGGAAATTCTGTAGATAGATGTAAATTTTGGGGTTTTAGGCAAAATGCCCGGGTTACGCAGCGGAATGCGAAAAATCAAAATTTTTCGATTTCTTTAATTTTTATTGGGTAATTAAAATAAACATATTTATTTTAATCACTAAATACTCAAAAACAGAAATCTTAAACCCGAAAATCATAATTTCAGTAAATTATCATAAAGCCCCAAAGCTTTTCATTTTAATCATTTGAGTCCTAACTTGTTCAAAACAAGTTTAGATGATTTCCAATCACAACCAAAATGATTTGTACATCAAATATACATTAAAACTGAAAATCTTAAAAATTTCCAGATTTTTCAGTATTTACGAAAATGCCCCTAAAACTTTACATTTTAATCATTTTAGTCCTAATTTGTCAAATACATAATTAGGTGATTCCAAATCACTACCAAAATGATTTATACATGTCATACATGTCAAAATACAAGTTTCAATTCAAGAAAACAATTTTTCCAAAATTACCGAGAGGTCCCTCAAGTTTCCAAGAATTGCACTTTAGTCCAAATTTGTTCAAAACCATTCAAGATCAAGTCCAATCAACACCAAAATTAATATGCATCATATAAACATCATTAATTAACACATATGAAAAGCCCCAAATTTGGAGTGGGTTATTAACCTTAATTTTACAATTTCCACAAATTGGCAAATTAACACCAAATTAATTAAATTCAACACTGTAATTCAATTCTTTCCACACCAAACAAGTCTCACCACCATGAAACAACTCAAGAATAATTATAGGTCATTTATGAGTGGCTAAACAACTCTAGAATGGAAACTCACCATCGAATGGTTAGAAAGAATGCTTAATAAACAATTTCATTTATTCTTTTAACATATACATGCTTCCATCTTTCATCCAAGTTCCCAACCATCAAAACACAACCACAAAATAGTAGAGAAGAAACTAGGCTACAAAAATTGAAGCATAGTATGATAGAAACAATTTTCATGAAGAAGAAAGTAAGAAAAAACTTACTAATTTTCAAAAAATCCAAGCTTTCTTTTGCTTTCTTTCTTCCTTTCTCTCAAACTCTCTTTGTATATGTTTTTAGGGTTCTTAGATTATCAAACAAAATAAAAAAAGAAATATTATATAATTTCCAATGAGTGGCCGAAATTGTAGGAAATATAATAGCTATATATTTTTTTCATTTTTATTTCAATAATTAAAATTGGAAAAATGTAGATATATATCATTTAACCATTAAATGAAATCTACAAATGTGCCAATCAAATTAAATCATTTAATCTAATCAAAATTGGCCACTTAATCCAATTAAAAAGTGCCATTTATCCTACTTTAATAAAGTAAAAACATATTTATCATTTAATTAATTTAATTATTCAACATTTGAATAATCAAATAATTAAATACAAATATCTTAAATATATGTATTATATTTAAATTAAATAATCAAAATACATATATTAATTATAAATATCAAATTCTACAATTTGACATTTAATAAATGACCGAAAGATCTCAAACGCATGTATTATCGTTTAACCATTAAACGACTTATAAATAATCAGTATTATTTATAAATATTGCCCTGGTGCTCTACGAGTATGTTTCAATAGTGAGACTCTCTAGATTCAGGCATATACATCGCGAAATTAATTTCGTGTCCATAATCTACCCACCCGTAAATTATGACGAACACGGATAAACTCACTGAATCATATAGGTCGAGGTCATCGCATACGTATAATCCTTCTGTCACAGGTATTCGGATTATCCCAGAGATATAGATAAAAATGTCAAATCTCTATAGGTATAATCCCGTCGGCAATTCTATTAGAAATCTCTTAATAACACTTAGAACTTATTTCTACAGTGTACCACGGGCTCATGGATTTAACAGATTGCTAATTGCACATTGAATACCTATGCTCTGTACACAGAACTGACGGATCCTATCTTGATACGCACATGATATCATGAGGATCAGTCCACACCCAACGAACAAGCGGAGGTCTGATCTAAATAGATCGGTGACGTGACTGTTAGGAAGCGGCTGCGAGTGCGCAGCGGAAAATCAAAATTATTATGCCACTTTCCCTTTGCCCAAGACCCATTTTTTTTTATTATTCTACAAGCCTAGGCATGTTACTATATATTCTAAGCATAAAACTCATAAAACATGCAAAGAACATAAACCTAAACATGCTAACTATCATAAGAACTCTAATTAAAATAAAGAAAGAAAAAGACTTACTTGAACCGAAGACTTCTCCAGTCCTCCCTCCAATCTACAAGCTTTTCTCTAACTCAGCAAGCTCTTCCACGTTCCAAAGAGCCACCCAAGTGTGTGGCCTCCTAAGATGCACACACCAAAGCCAAAACTCGCCGGCAAGACAACGCCTCGAGTGCACGGGTATTTTGCCCTTGGTGCTAGCCTAGGCAAATACCTCAAAATTTTTAACTCGAGGTTCCTCTAGTCAATTAGACTTAAGGATCCTCAAAATCAATGGCTTACTCTTAAACTTTAGAGTTGCTCACTTATATAAACCCAATATATGAAAGGTTTTGGTGTAAAAATTTGTGAAGAATTCTTTGGGTTTATATAGTGCTCCAAAGACAACAAAATTAATTAAGAATCCGATATGGGATAAAAGCTAATTTAATCTTAGCCATTGGATCTTAATTTAGTGGTTTAATGAGATTATAAAATCCTAATAAGAGTTTGGGCCGAATTGGAATTCAAAACAAATAACAAAATTTTTTTACTATTCATCTGAATAGTAATTTTATTTATTTATTTATTATTATTTTTATTCCAATTCCCAAAGTGCCCCTATCGTCATTCACCAATCCCTAAGCCACTATGGAACCTCATAAATGATCTGTTCAATAATTAAACACATTGAACCATTTATGAACAATTCCTACAGCAATCATATATACTGTTATATTTGTATTGTTCACTATTAACCATTGATTTCAACTTTGTTGTGTGTGACCTTTTGGGTTCCCCTCAAGTTGGACATGAAATGAATCGTGATAATTTAATCGAACATAAATTATCCTCCGATCAGATGGTCGTTCGATTTCAATGACCAAGGTTGACATCTAGCAACATGCCAAGGCCCCCAAATGAGAAGGAAAGATATATATATACCCATTTTGTATGCGATTTACATATGATACGGTCCATCGCCTCAATGTATCCCCACCTATTGACCTATGGTACGAAAAGTGTCTACCCATATGGTCAAAGGTATGATGTTGATAGTGTCATGAATCGTGCTAACCCAAGAATCTCACATGATTCTTCCGCTGTGGCCACAGTCTCAAGCACTGATCACACATATCAACCCGCGAACTGGAATACTACTCTTATAATAAAATATTATCCGAGAGAGTGGCGATTCTCTGTTGTATCTTTACAAACTTCATGTGTTTCAACAAATGACCATATCATACCCTTATGACCGGATCTTTTGAACCGGGGAAGGAGAATGTCAAAGTTATTTGATCCACACATAAGATTGTAAAGACCTCAAGTCTAAGGACTGGTCATATAATCGATACATGAAAGTTCTCACAGACACATGGGATAAACATTCCATATGAAAACTTTTAGCGGTCAGTTCGATGGACACGAGCAACTCATGCATCCATGTGATACACCAAGCGGACGGATCTCCGCTAGTAGCCTATGAGATCGGCTACCCCACTTAAGGGCGAATCATATCATCATGCTAGTCTCTCCATTTTGTGAACGCCCAGATTATTCACAAAACTATGACTAGAAATATTTAAGAGTAATGATTCTCATCAGTCGTGGAAGCCATCGTCTTATTACTCCAAGGGCTTTATTACAGTGTTGATGATTCATATAAGTTATGTAAGACACGTATAATAAAGATTGCCATTTTATTAATTAATGAAAATATTACAAATACATGTACTTATAGCCCATCCACAAGTTGGGTATAGGGCATATCCCTAACAATCTCCCACTTGCACTATAGCCAACTAGTATGAATTTGGACACCATACTCTCGGATGTGCCTATCATGCTTTTGTTGAGTCAGACCTTTAGTCAGAGAATTTGCAAGATTATCTTCTGTGGGTATTTTCTCTATAATAACTTCTTTTCTTTCAAAAATCTCCCTGATGAGATGAAATCGCCTGAGTACATACTTGGATTTCTGGGGGGACCTTGGTTCCTTTGATTGAGCAATGGCGCCCGTGTTGTCACAGTACATCGTGACGCCATTATTTATCGTGGGAAGCACTTCCAGCTCCGTGATGAACTTCTTTATCCAGACTGCTTCTTTAGCTACCTCAGATGCTGTAATATACTCGGCTTCAGTGGTGGAGTCCGCTGTAGTTGACTGCTTTGAGCTTTTCCAACTTACAACACCGTCATTTAAAGTAAACAAATATCCTGTTTGCAATCTGTTATCAACCATATCGGTCTGAAAGCTCGCATCACAGTAACCAATGACTTTCATCTCAGAACAATCTCCGTATGTCAAAAACACATCCTTAGTTCTTCTAGATACTTGAGGATTATTTTGACAGCTGCCCAGTATTGCTCACCAGGATTTGCCTGATACATGCTTGTTATGCTAAGAGCATAAGAGACATCAGGTCTTGTACATAGCATTGCGTACATGATCGATCCTATTGCTGAAGCATAAGGGATCCTACTCATACGCTCTCTATCTGAAGGAGTATGTGGACATTGCTCCTTAGATAATTTGATTCCATGACAAGTAGGTAAATTACCTTTTTTGGAATCTTCCATTTTGAATCTTTTCAAAACTTTATCTATGTACGTAGATTGAGAAAGTCCCAACAACCTCTTAGATCTATTATGGTAAATCTTAATGTCGAGGATGTAGGCTGCTTCTCCCAAATATTTCATGGAGAAATTCTGAGATAACCATTGCTTGGTGGCTTGCATCATGGGAATATCGTTCCCGATGATTAATATGTTGATTATGCCCAAAAATAACTTGCGGTTATCGCAGTATAGCTGGGGTGTCGATTCCTCAGAGAGATGGTTACAGGAACTAATTTCCTCAAATAAAACGTAAGCAATAACTAAAATAAAGAAAACGATTAAATTGATAATTAAAGTAAAGATAAATAAAATAATGAAAAGATATCAGCAGAGATAAACAGCAAAGCGTCGGGAATCCCTCTTGCATCAAACTCATATATTTAGTTATTGATTCCTTTTATTACACAATTGAAGGTTTCACATCTCAAACCAACAACCGGAAGATATTCAATTCTACACATATTCAAATTATAAGGTAATTAATGATTATTTTCTCTATGTTAACAGCACACAAAAGTTATCATTACGAGTTATCTAACGTCGACAATATACCCTCAGGCAATACTGCAGCAGAAGACCAACACATAAAACAACTTTTACCAGTCACAACTGAGTTCGCAAACCACGCATAGAAGAAGCATGACTGGATCTATATGGGATTTGACAAAACACCATTTCTGGGCTAATAAATTGAAAGATAATAAAAAATAACAAACATTAATTATATTAAACGTTAAAAAGGTTCTTAAGAAATCAACAACATAAATATAAGAAATTCAAATACAAGAGTTCATCATTAAATTTGCCTTAGGAGATTAGTTCTCCATAAAAGAAATACACATAGCCTGGGATTGGAGAGACAAACTGTTCTGAATTATCACTGCTCCAACTCTTCAAATCTCATCTCGGCCTTGCAATTCTTTTCTTGCTCTCGCGCACTGCTTCTGCTTCTTCAACTCTCGGCCCTTGCGGACAACCTGCGCTCAGCGTTCTCTCTTAGTTGCCCTTTGCCGCTACTTTTTGTGGCTTTAAGTAATACATGGAAACCTAATTGAATTAGGTTTGGCCCACGTGCAAGCCTTTTTAATAAACAATCAACAATTTTTGTTCTCTTTTTCTCTTCTCACGGCCTATTATAAAATTCCTCCTTGAAATTATGAAGCCCAATCACGTGTTAGCTTCCTCTTCCAGCTTGGCTCACTTTGCTTGCACGTGTTCAAATTTCATCAAGATCCTAAGGCCATGTTTCGTGAATTGACTTTTAAAGTCTCAAAGTTTTTGAAACAAACCAACAAGGCTGACCCACATTCTTTTAATCCAAGCTTTTTCATCCTGCAAACAAACAAGAAATCGATAGAATAATTGAAATGGTCAAATATTTCCTAAATTAATATTAAGGTAAAAATTATATTAAAAATATAATATATAAAACTCAATACTAAACACTTTCTAAATTAATATAATGATAAAAATTTTGCAACAAAATATAAGATATAGAACTAATACTTAGCAATAAACCAGAATAAGTGATGTTTCAAAGTACATTTTCATGCACTTATCATGTGTCATCGAAATATAATACAAGAAATACAACAGCACTCCCACTACTTTTCCTCTAAACACAAGGCTCCTCTACATTTTTAATGAAGTCAAATTCTTTGATTGTCTCATCAAATCGTATATTCCAACTTCTGGAGGCTTGCTTGAGTCCATAAATGGATCGTTTAAGCTCGCATACTTTATTATGATCATCCTTAGATGCAAACCCCTCAGGTTGCGTCATATAGACTTCCTCTACGAGGTTCCCATTAAGGAAAGTTGTTTTAAAATCCATCTGCCAAATCTCATAATCAAAGTGTGCAGTTAGTCCTAGTAAAATTCGAATGGACTTTATCATTACAATAGGCGAGAAGGTTTTGTCATAGTCAATTTCTTGGATTTGTCTATAACCTTTCGCCACCAATCTAGCCTTATAGGTTTGGATGTTGCCTTTTGCATCAGTTTTACGCTTGTAAATCCACTTGCAGCCTATGGGTTTTATCCCTTCAGGTGCATCTACCAAGTCCCAAACTTGATTCTGATACATAGAGTCTATTTCGGATTTCATGGCCTCAAGCCACTTGACTGAATCAATGTCACGCATTGCTTCGTCATAATTGGTGGGATCGTCATTATCAATGACCTGATCATGTTCCTCATCAATATGGAAACCATATCTTTCAGGCTCATGTCTTTCCTTACCAGACCTTCTGAGTTCATAACCTTGTGGTTGTTCCGTCGCTGCCCTTTTGAGGGGCCTGGGGTTTAGTTCTATGTTAGTTTTTTCTTCTCTTACCTCATTGAGGTCAAGTCTACTCCCACTATATTTCTTGAGAAGGAATTCATTCTCTAGAAATTTAGCATTTCGTGAGACAAATGTTCTTTGTTCATTTAGTGTTGGACAGTTATGACCCATAGCATCACTATTTGTACAGATCATGGTGTTGTTGTACAAATTAACTATGTGACAAAGGAAATTGCTCTTCTATCATTTGTGATTAAATCACCAAGATGTATAAATGATAGAAGGTCCATATGATTAGTTACGGATTGATAAGATATGAGACAATATCAATCCATAAAGGTTTAATCATTAAATATCCCTAGTCGTAGTATTATCGAGATTGGACATCGATAATGTGGATAGACTAGTATTGCACTTGTGCGTGTTATGGGAGCATAACGGCATAGTTCTCATATATTTGGGTATATGATACTCATGCAAGTGTAATAGGAGGTTGTGTTTTACCGATGGTACGGAAAACAGCTTTGCTCTAGATAGACCCCTCGAAATTTCATTGGTAGTATGATTATGTGTCTATGGAAGTCTGAATCAGGGTAGATGTATTTGGTCTTAACCTAAGACTTGCACCGCTAATACTTGCGACAATCAATATACTTTGGTTTTGGTCGTCCAGGGCTTTAACAGGTTCTGTGTACGCCTCTTCTGGGTATATTGAGAATCGTAGTGTATTGGGTGTGAAGTCGAGATGGAAGTATCACTCCAGTCATAGTGGAGATGATGATCACGTTGGATACGAAACCGGTTCTCTTATGTACTGCAGTCATCGGGATAATATGACTAGGTCATGATTATCCGATTATAGAGACTAGTTACCAGAGATCCGATATGTGCTTCGTACGGGGCATACACATTTCCAGCCCAATGCCTTGCACGTGACATCCGATACTGGATCGAAATACGCAATACTACGTATATTACGCCTGATATCGATCACTTATTCCTGTAAGGATATTTCTGGAGAATTGGGTAGGCATGGCGCTTTGCAAGAAGTCAACCTTGTCTTGTAAATCGGTAAAAATGTAGTACTAGGTACATACGTGTTCGGATAGTCCGACGACCGGATTTACTGTCAACATATCCAGGGATCTCATGGGTCGCTTCCCGAAGATTCACCGATGACGTATGACTCGCACTTTATTAATCTGGGATTAATTAGATGAGAGAGAAAATTAATCTAGGATTAATTACGGAGATATTTTATCTGGGATAAAATATTAATAAAAGAGAGAGAACGATTAATTTGGAATTAATCGATAAAATAATATATTCGATATATTATACGAAATTGGATTTCGATGCGGAATTGAAATTAGATTTTAATTCGGGCGAACGAGTTAATTTAGAATTAATTCGTAAGCGACGTGAATAGTAATTTTGCTAGGCAAAGTTATTTAATTAAATTAGATTTAATTTCGTCGCAACGGAAAATTCGTTAATTTGGAATTAGCGAACCCAAGCCCGGGAGTGTTTGCGGACGCACTCGCATTTCGAATTCAAGTGCGGCCCACAAGTCACATCAAGCGTCAAATCACTAGTCAATCAATTGATGTGATGTCTAGTCACTTTGAGTGATTTGACAACTTGTCATTGTGATTGATGGTGGTTGTTGAAAAGCTTTAATGCTTGTACCTTTTGACTTTTGGAAATTTGTTTTTGTTTTTTGGTATTTGATTTTTGGAAAATAAAAAACAAAATACTTAACACATTTTTCTTTTCTCTCTCTCTCACCATTATTCACGGTTTGGGAACCATTTCCCTCCTTCTCTCCCATTCGGCTTTTGAAGCCATTCTTCTTCTTGTTTTCTAGCTTGGCCGAGTAAAAAGGAAAAGCCAAAGAGAAGATTGTGGCAATCTTCTTGTGCTAGCACACTTAAGGGTCATCCTAAGGTGATAGGGAACCGCACTTGTGAGCTTGGAATCACCATGTGAGAAGCTTGGAGCTTGGAGCATCAATGGAGGACATCCATGGAGGTTGACCGAAATTTTGGAAGAGCAGAAAAAGCCCACTGCCGTGAGCCACCTTGGAGGGAGCTTGAAGTTTTTTTGTTCCTCGCATCACCTCAACCGATCAATGTAAGTATTCCGTAACTTCTTTGAGTATTCGCACATGTGTTTCATTGCTTAAAATGATCCCGGGACCTTAGAGAAACCCAACATTGGTATCAGAGCGAAGTTGAGCATGAAACTTGAACTTAGGGTAAAAATTAGGTAAACTGATTTTGAGCATGATTTGATTAAATTAATTGATTGAGTATGCTTGAATGATGTTTAATTGAAGTTGGATGTGATCAATTTCATGAAAATTGATTTGGAACAATTTTCCCCAAATTGGGTTGGCTTGGCCGAATTCAATACTACCCTAAACTCATGGTATTTTTTTGTTTCTTTGATCATTGGATGACTTGAAACAATTGGGAAATGTTGATTGTGGATTTAATTGGATTGAAACCGAATCGGATTAAAAAACCCCAAAATACCGTGAGTGTGTAGCATGTATAATGAGTTTATTTTTGATTAAAATGCGTTGGACATGTTTTGATGATAATGAGCATAATTAATTGTACAAATTTTTATTTTGGAAATGTTAATTTGGGTAATTAATTATGGCATACACTTTAATTAATTAATTGTGAAATTTGGAATTTTGTAAGTTAATTAATTCGGCTTATTTTGGAATTGGGCCTTAAAAGTTGTAATTGGGCTTAATGGGTTTGGTTGTACCAAGATTGGTTTAGGCTAAATTGGTTGGATCCAATTGGGCCCAAAACCATATCCATAAAGTCCAATTATGACTAATGGACCTTAATATATTAATTGGGCCTAATGGGCCTAAATTGGTTTCTAGGCATATAAGGGTGATTCCTTAAATGGGCTTTGGTAATTGGGTTTGACCCATGTTGACCAAAAGTCCATGCCTTAAGAAATTAATTAAAAGCCCATTGGACTTTAATTAAATTAATATTGGATGTTAATCGGGCTTTGAGGCCCGTAATGGTTAGATTTAGAATCTAAGTCGCTAAAGGTTCATTAATAAAGTGTAAATATTTAATTTGGAATTAAATAAATGAATTAGTATTAAATACAAATTAAATTGGATTTAATGTTGTAGTTTAATTTAATTCAAGAATTCGTACTTTGAGTACTTATTCGCAAAACGAGTTTGACTCGAGCAAAATCAAATCGTTGTTTGAACATTGGATGGTCATTAATATTCAGATTAATTAATTGGATTAGATTGATTGACAACATGCTTGTGTGAATACATGGTTGTGATGCATGAATAATGTATATCGGATGGATATTAGATGGGTGGGGTAATTTTGGAAATTGTTGTAATAAATTTAGAATTTATTAATTGGACATGCGTGTCCAGCCTATTACCTCCTTACTCTTTGTATTTCTCTTCTCACCTATTCCCCTCAATGTAAATGAGGTTTCTTTAGAAGTGTTATGTAACGGGTAGAAGTAATACATGTGCTAGCGAGAGAGAGGAAAGGGAGAGATTTGTTCTAGGAACAATGTTTAAGTATCCATCCGCATATCATTATTATATTTATTTATATGCGCCTTATTATGTGTTTAGAATGCATGTTTAAGGGTGTATGATGATGAGACCTTAACAAAGATAATTAATTGGTTGCCAATTGCACGCGAAAAACCCTCACAACATATTAAGCGTTTTTCCTTCCATTGAGTGATTCTTACTCAAGATCCAAGACTGGCATTGGTTTGTTGGCCAAAGTCAAGACATTTTTCCGTCGAGGATGTGCTTGAATCATGAAGGCTTTGTTCCATATCGGTGTCTTGTCCAAGTTGTGATTTGTTGGCCAAAGTCAAGATCATTTCTTGTCCATCGACATTGATTACAAAGCTTTCCAAGGTCAATGGGTTCCGCTTAACTGGGATCACTAAGTTTGTTGTGCCAAAGCCAATGCTTAGTTGATTCAGAGGAAAAAGGTTAGGGAATATATTGGATATATTGGCATATATAAGATATATGTTTCGGACTTGGATGTCCACCTACTGGATCTAGGAATTGGATTGGATGCAATTGATCTTAGAGATCTACCTAGTTAATTATCATACAGTTTGTTGGCCAAAGTCAAGATTGTGTGTTATTTAACGGGATCCTAGCCCACTATGAAACAAGGTTCCCCGAGTACTCAACAGAGGGTTAGAGGCTCGCCGAAAATAGTGGGAGGCAAGTATTAAATTTGCAATATTCGTTTAGTTACTTGCCATATGCGCTCATTACAAATATTCGTCAAATAAATTATATATTAGTTGGACTAATATTTAATTGTTATTTTAATAAAACAGTTGGACTGTATTCAAACTATTTCATTATAATTGATTATATAATTAGATTATAGTAATCAATATATTTGAATTAACCATTTCAATTAATAGTTGATTTTATAATTGAATTATAGTAATCAATATAATTGAATTTAACCAATTAAATTATAGTTGATTATATAGTTGGACTATAGTAATCATTATAATAAATGGTACCTAAAATCGTTGATTAAATAGTTGGACTATTAGAATCAAGATAATTGAAAGATTAGTGTTTAAAACATAATCCTGGGTGAAAATGTATTTAAACGACTTTAATTTTCAAATTGGGAATAAAACTTTAGGATAGTCCTGAAAATCGAGAAATTACTTTATTTGATAAAATAACATCTTAGGCCTAAGCCCGGAGTTAAGCAAATAGTAGAGCATGATCTTTGGAAGATTCATGTGATGATAACTTTAGTGTTTAATCCATTAAGCTTGTCGCATAGACTCCTTAATTTCTTAATCAGAATTAAGGATTAGATCCTTATAGTATGATAAATGAAATTGAAGGATCTTCATAGATCTATTATTAGATCTTAGAAGAACTAATTGCAATAGGTTACTCTTGGATAGTTAATGGCTATTCTCAAGGAGACAAAGCCAAAATTTTGCAATAAGGCAAGAAGAGCAAGGCGTATCTTACTTCGATATTCTAGGAGTCCAAGGCTTGGCAAAAGGCTTCTGGAGTGTGGAAAAGGGCAAAGGCAAAGTCATTATAATCTTCTGGGAAGACAAAGGACATATCCCAAAATGTCTGCCTAAATTGTAGTAAACAGGGACGCGGAAGCGTGACTGCCGTATGGACAAGGCAGACATGAAGGAAGAGAAGACGGGCAAGGCTCCGAATTCGGAAATGTTTGTCATAATTATGTTCACTACTAGTATTAAAATTGGATTTTAGATACTGGATGTGGTACATAAAATGTACTGGTGTGCAGGATCTGCTGTCAGCAGGATACTGACTTCAGATGAGATTAATCTACGAATTGGAAACGGGACGACTGTCGCTGTTTTATCCGTAGAAACCTAAGTTTAGGTACTACCCTTCGGGTGTGTACTTAAATTAGGAAACTGTTATAATGTAACTAGTTTAACTAGGTACATTATCTCTATATCAGGGTTTAACCCGTTGCGGGTACACATTTATATTCTAGAACACTAAAGTGTTCCATTTTATAAAGATGATATTGAGATAAACACATTAGATGTGAAAAACAGTATTTATATTTTGAATATAAATAAATCTCAAACATATGACAAACAAATAGCTCAAACTAATTTAATCAGTTGAGACTTATAAGTGGCATTGTTGTCTGGGACACAATTAACAAGACTCCTATATCCACACTTTCGAAGAGTGGGTACTAGGGCAAATTTGATGCTATTCAAATAATGTCTACGAATCTAGTTAATTAGGCGAAGTGCCTATAAAACCTTTACTTGGTAAAAGTGAAATTTCCACCGATCTGTTAAGCCCTTGTTCATAGTGACGTAAGTGGGCCCATGTCTAGCTAGGCTAGATGTGGATATGAATATTTCATGACCTTTATGGATGTGGCATCGCGTTATGGTTATATGTTTCCTTTGAAACACAAATCGAAAACTTTTAAAGTTTCGACACGAAATAGACAAACAGATCGGCTAAAGTATTAAAACCATCACGGTTAGACCATGAGTATAGTATTCTTTCAATGAGGACTCCTCCCGGAACATGTCAGTTTGACGGTGTGTCCGAACGGAGAAACCGAATTTTGTTGGACATGATAAGGTTAATCTTGAGTCGCTCTGAGCTACCATTTCCTTCAACGGATACGCATAAACAATGCAGAACTTATTTAGAATAAGGTTCCATAAAAATCTGTTTGACAGACTTCATGTTAGAAATGAACAGGAAAGAAACTGGGTTTTCTCATTCCTGAAGATTTGGGTATGCTAGGCATATGTTTGGATGATACCAAACTAGAACTCAAATTGGATAAGTGCCTAAATTGTAGGTTATCCTAGGGATACCAAAGTATAGTACTTATACAAATCACTAGAGAACAATGTAATTGTTGCTCACCATGCGGTTTTCCTAAGAGGAATACCTATATGCAGTGGTAAGTGGGAGGAAAGTAAAACTCGATGAAAATCGGAGTAATACTATTCGAGGCACCGATTCCTTAAATGGAACACAAATAGTTCATCAAGGATGAAACTATACCAATAATCTTCGGATATTCAAGAACCACGTAAGTCGGAGAGAGTCAGAAAACAACCTGGGGTATGGGTTTCTGATCTCACCTCGAAGAGATGTCAATCTTATTGAGGAATATAAACTGACTGCATATGAGGAAGTGATACAAGGTATCGACTCCCTATTATGGCAAAGTGCCATGAAGTCCGAATTAGATGCCATGTATATCAACTAAGTTTGGATACTAGTTGATGTACCAAAAGGCATTGTGCCTATTGGTACTATATAAGTCTTCAAGGAAGACATACATGGAAGGCAACATACAAACATACTAAGCTAGGCTTGTAGCAAAAATGTATCGTTATCAATATTGTGTCGATTACGATGAAACCTTTTACCTGTTGCCACGGTAAATCCATTTGGATAATGCTTGCTAATGCTGCATGTTTCATTCATGAAATATGGCAGCTGAACGTCAAAATCGCTTTCCTTAAATGGAAACCTTTCAGAGGATGTTTATAACTTCCTGACAGTTTTATCGTACCAAAACTAGCAAACAAAGTTTGCATGTTATTCGATCCATGTATGGATTGAAGCAAGCATTACGTTCTTGGAATTATCGTTTTGATGTAATCATAATGGTGTATGATTTAATTCAAAACGAATATGATTCTTGTGTATATAAGGAGGTTAGTGGGAGCGCACTGACATAAATGTCCTAAATAATGATAATATATCATTTCTTGGAAATGATATTCCCATAATACAATCAATGAAAGCTTAGCTTTCATGGAAATTCTCCGTAGAATTCTTGGGAGAAACAACCTTTATTCTAGGAATAAAGATCTACTGGGATAGATTTAAAGTTGTTAATAACTCTCCGAGAACTCGTACATTGAAAAATGCACTCGACCTGGTGTCTCATACGCTTTGAACATATGGATTCACAATCGGGCCAATCCAAGTGATAGTCACTGGATTGATGTTAAGAACATCCTTGAGTATCTTAGAGGAACTAAGGATGTTGTCTTATACTATGGAGATGGAGAACTTGAAGTGAGTGGGTTCACTGCTGCAAGTTTCCTAACCAATATAAACGACTATAAGTCGTAACAACGGTACTATAAATTTTGAATAACGGAACAGTGAGCTGGAAATCTTCCAAGCAAGATACTGTTATCGAATAAACAACAAAAGCGGGTTATTGCTGCAGCTGAGGCAGCAATAGAAGCCTTCTGGATTGATAGTAAATCTAATTAGATTAGATATAGTTCTGTTTGCAGCTGAGCTAGGCTACAGCGCAGGCTAAAGAATTAATGGTCTCATCAACGATCCAGATATATACTTCAAATATTCATCTGATTCGTTCGGATCATACATCGTGGTGATGTGATGATCGAATAAATCACATCAGATGATAATTATGAAAATCCGCTGACGAAAGCATTTCCTCAGCAGAAGTTTTAGCGAATCGTACATACTTCGGATGTAGGACACTTGAGTGATTGGCTATGTGCCAAGTGGGAGATTGTTGGACAGTTATGACCCATAGCATCACTATTTGTACAGATCATGGTGTTGATGTACAAATTAACTATGTGACAAAGGAAATTGCTCTTCTATCATTTGTGATTAGATCACCAAGATGTATAAATGATAGAAGGTCCATATGATTAGTTCAGGATTGATAAGATATGAGACAGTATCAATCCATGAAGTTTTAATCATTAAATATCTCTAGTCGTAGTAATATCGAGATTGGACATCGATAATGCGGAATAGACTAGTATTACACTTGTGTGTGTTATGGGAGCATAACGCCATAGTTCTCATATATTTGGGTATAGGATACTCATGCAAGTGTAATAGGAGGTTGTGTTTTACCGATGGTACGGAAAACAGCTTCGCTCTGGATAGACCCCTCGGAATTCCATTGGTAGTATGACTATGTGTCTATGGAAGTCCGAATCAGGGTAGGTGTATTTGGTCTTAACCTGAGACTTGCACCGCTAATACTTGCGAAAATCAATATACTTTGGTTTTGGTCATTCAGGGCTTTAACAGGTTCTGTGTACGCCTCTTCTGGGTATATTGAGAATCGTAGTGTATTGGGTGTTATGTCGAGATGGAAGTATCACTCCAGTCATAGTGGAGATGATGATCACGTAGGATACGGAACTGGTTCTCTTATGTACTGCAGTCATCGGGATAATATGACTAGGTCATGATTATCCGATTATAGAGACTAGTTACCAGAGATCCGATATGTGTTTCGTATGGGGCATACACATTTTCAGCCTCAGGCCTTGCACGTGACATCCGATACTGGATCGAAATACGCAATACTACGTATACTACGCCTGATATAGATCACTTATTCCTGTGAGGATATTTCTGGAGAATTGGGTAGGCACAGAGCTTTGCTAGAAGCCAACCTTGTCTTGTAAATCGGTAAAAATGTAGTAATAGGTACATACGTGTTCGGATAGTCCGACGACCGGATTTACTGCCAACATATCTGGGGATCTCATGGGTCGCTTCCCGAAGATTCACCGATGACGTATGACTCGCACTTTATTAATCTGTGATTAATTAGATGAGAGAGAAAATTAATATGGGATTAATTACGGAGATATTTTATCAGGGATAAAATATTAATAAAAGAGAGAGAACGATTAATTTGGAATTAATCGATAAAATAATATATTCGATATATTACACGAAATTGGATTTCAACGCGGAATTGAAATTAGATTTTAATTCAGGCGAACGAGTTAATTTAGAATTAATTCGTAAGCGACGTGAATAGTAATTTTGCTAGGCAAAGTTATTTAATTAAATTAGATTTAATTTCGTCGCAACGGAAAATTCGTTAATTTGGAATTAGCGAACCCAAGCGCGGGAGTGTTTGCGGATGCACTCGCATTTCGAATTCAAGTGCGGCCTATAAGTCACATCAAGCGTCAAATCACTAGTCAATCAATTGATGTGATGTATAGTCAATTTGAGTGATTTGACAACTTGTCATTGTGATTGATGGAGGTTGTTGAAAAGCTTTAATACTTGTACCTTTTGACTTTTGGAAATTTGTTTTTGGTTTTTGGTATTTGATTTTTGGAAAATAAAAAACAAAATACTTAACACATTTTTCTTTTTTCTCTCTCTCACCATTATTCACGGTTTGGGAACCATTTCCCTCATTCTCTCCCATTCGGCTTTTGAAGCCATTCTTCTTCTTGTTTTCTTGCTTGGCCGAGTAAAAATGAGAAGCCAAAGAGAAGATTGTGGCAATATTCTTGTGTTAGCACACTTAAGGGTCATCCTAAGGTGATAGGGAACCGCACTTGTGAGCTTGGAATCACCATTTGAAAAGCTTGGAGCTTGGAGCATCATTGGAGGACATCCATGGAGGTTGACCGAAATTTTGGAAGAGAAGAAAAAGCCCACTGTCGTGAGCCACCTTGGAGGTAGCTTGAAGTTTTTTTGTTCCTCGCATCACCTCAACCGATCAATGTAAGTATTCCGCAACTTCTTTGAGTATTCGCACATGTGTTTCATTACTTAAAATGATCCCGGGACCTTAGAGAAACCCAACATTTAGGACGTAGAACACGTATGCTCTTGAGTTCAAGGCATATCCTACAAACTTACATTTAACTGCCATATCATCCAATTTGTTAGTTTGTGTGAGCTTGGCATATGCGTCACATCCTCAAACTCTTAGATAACTAAGACTAAGACGTTTCCCAGACCATAACTTATATGGTGTTTGACTAACAGTCTTGGAAGGAACTTGGTTTAGTGGTAGTGTTGCAGTTTCTAAAGCAAGACCCCAAAATGAAAGAGGTAGATCCGTGTCTGGCATCATTGATCGGACCATATCTAATAATGTTTGATTTCTCCTTTCGGAGACCCCATTATAATGTGGAGTTCCCGAAGGATTCCACTGGGAAACAATGCCATTTTCTCTCAAGTAATCTTGAAATTTGTTGCTTAAGTATTCACCACCTCGGTCAGACCTTAGTCACTTAATACTTTTATTAAGCTGGTTTTCTACTTCAGCCTTGAAGTCTTTGAATTTCTCAGAGGCTTCAGATTTGTACCACATAAGGTACACATACCCATATCATGAATGATCATCGATAAAGGTAATGAAGTAGGAGAATCCACCTCTAGTGGTGACTGACATTGGTCTGCATACATCAGAGTGTATGAGTTCTAATGTCTCCGCTACACGCTGTCTTTTACCTTTGAAGGGTAATTTGGTCATTTTACCAAGTAAACAAGACTCACAAGTTCCATAAGGTTTATATTTGATGGGTTTGAAATACCCATCCTTATGTAGCTTAGTTAATCTTGTTTTATTGATATGACCTAAGCGACTGTGCCATAGAAGTGATTCATTGAGATTATTCGAGTTAACGTTGTATATATTAGAGGTTGAACATTCTTTGTTAGTTTGTAAGACATAGATACCATTATTCAAAATACCATCTCCATATTTTATTTCATTGAAATAAATAGAACATTCATTACAACTTATTAGGCATGAAAAGCCTTTATTACATAAAGAAGAAATTGAAATGATGTTTTTTACTAGATAAGGAACATAAACACAATCTTCTAAGTCTAAAACTAAACCATTTGGCAAAAATAATGAATAAGTCCCCACACACAATGCAGCCAGTTTTGCTCCATTACCCATGCGTAAGTCAACCTCCTCATGACGGAGTCTCCTACTATTTATCAGGCCCTGCACATTGTTACACAAGTGAGTCCCACAACCGGTGTCAAGCACCCAAGTAGAAGGTTCAGAGTTTTGAGAATATAGTTCAATCATATACAACATACCTGAAGCATTGGGCTTCTTGGCCTCTTGGGCTTCCCTAGCTTCCTTGGCTTTCAAGGATCTGCAGTCTTTCTTCCAATAACCCTTCTTTCCACAACAGAAACATTTCCCCTTTCCATTTTTCTTCTCCACCTTACCATTGGGCTTTAGGTGATCTGGAGCCTTGGCCTTGCCCTTATTTTTCTTTGGGCCTCGTGGCTTCAGGTCCGTACCCGTAAGCATGACGGAGGTTTTAAGCTCCGATTTCAAGTCTTTCTCTGCTTGCTTTGTCAGATTATGCAATTCTGCTAAAGTAGCTTCTTTATCAGACAGATGAAACTACATAATAAAGTTAGAGAATTCTTTTGGTAAGGACTGAAGAATTAGATCGTGACCTATCTCATGATCCATGATGAACCCAAGGTTGGCCAATTTTTCAATGTGGCCAATCATCTTAAGAACATGTCCATTAACACATCCTTCCTTATATCTTGTTTGGAATAAGACACATGACACTTGGAATCTCACGGTATGAACGGAAGTTGCATACAACTCCTTCAAGTGAAAGATGATGGTTTGAGCATCCATATCTCGTGAGCTTTCTGAAATTCGTCCGACATAGAGCCAAGCATTATGAAAACTGCTTGCTCATCATTATCGACGTGTTTCTTCCAACCATAAAATGTATCTTGGTCAGCATCTTCTGCGGGTTCAAGAGGAAATGGTCTTTCAAGAACATAGAAAATATTTTCTTATCGTAAGACAATTTTAAGGTTTCTAAACCAGTCATTGTAGTTGTCCCCTTTGAGCTTATGCTCATCAAGGATGGAACGAAGTGATACTCTGTTTTCCATTTGAATGTTTGTGAAATATTTTAACCCACCTGTTAAGAGAAAATGTTAAAATTAGGAATATGTTTTCATTAATGTTTCATAATAACATGGGCTTTTAATATTATGAAGTTGCTCTCACTCAATTGTTTTAAAATTTTAAGCAAATCACATCAACCCCAATATGACGGATTTCTTGTGGGCAAGGATCCCATTATCATCATTTCATAACTTTGACTGGGGCCAGTCGTTATAAAATACGATAATTAGGTAGGTTCCCAACCAATTTATGATATAAATCATAATTCCTTGATCATTGGGTTGGGCAATCAAACATGCCATAACTTATGCTAGTCCTTGTGGACACCCAATCTTTGTCACTGATTTATAAGACCACGCCTAAGGCTCGCTGCGTCTTACGACTCATAAAAGTCAAACCATTGTCAACGGTACGATTTAGGGACAAATTGGTATTGGTCAGTCTAATAAAGCATAGTCCTGCCAATACGGTTTAAGCCCTTTGGGTCTATACTTTACCATGGGAGGCAAATTTTAGACTTAAATTATTATTGAGGATTTTAGCAAGTTTAAATGAATAACTTTCTGTTGGATTTTCTAGGTCAAACCAAGATCAATTAAGCAAGAAATCATGTGAATACAACAAAGTAAGAATGTGGAAAATACTCACTTTGATCGTTTTGGATGTAGGAGATAACAAAAATTCCAAGCCTTTGTGTTGTGCTCCAAGCTCCCCTTTGATGTATGTAAAGCTTCCAAGCATCTCCTTGAATTCCAAACTCATGGATATATTTCTTTAACACCTTTGAATGACTCATTTAATGTGCTAGCATTGTTGATTTTGAAGCAAAATCAAGAAGAAAATGAAGCCTAGCTTCACGCCAATGAGAGGAGGAAGAAGGCCATAGATTCAGCCAAGAGAGGAGGAAAAATGGTGAAGTTCACGCCACTTGTGTGTTGAGAGAGTGAGTGAGCATTTTTTATTTTGTTAAATGTAATAATGATATCAAAAATCAAAAACCATTTACAAAAGTGTAGTTGGTAAATGTCTATCACAAGTCAAACTTGTGTAAACAACAAGTTACCAATTATATGCTCACTTACTTCTATCACCTTAAAGCAAATAAAGTGACTAATGATGTGACTTGATGTGGGCCCCACTTGATTCAAAATCCGAGTGGGCCCGCAACACATCCCGGGCTCGGGTTCGCTAATTCCGAATTAACGAATTTTTCCGTTGCGACGTAATTAAATCAAATTTAATTAAATAATTATACCTAGCAAAATTACTATTCACGTCGCTCGCGAATTAATTCTAAATTAATTCGTTTGCCCGAATTAAAATCTAATTTTGATTCCGTTATGAAATCTAATTTCATTTAATATATCGAATATATTATTTTATCGATTAATACAAAATTATTCGTTCTCTCTCTTCAAATAGTATTTTATCCCAGATAAAATCTCTCCGTAATTAATCCTAGATTAATTTTCTCTCTCTTCCAATTAATCCCAGATTAATTATATCTGAGTCATACGTCATCGGTGAATCTTCGGGAAGCGACCCATGAGATCCCCGGATATGTTGGCAGTAAATCCGGTCATCGGAGCATCCGAATACGTGCGTACCTAGTACAACGTTCTTACCGATTTACAAGACATGGTTGGCTTCTAGCAAAGCACCGTGACTACCCAATTCTCCAGAAATGTTCTTTTAAGGAATATGTAATCTATCTCAGGCGTAGTATACGTAGTATTGCGTATTGCGATCCAGTATCGGATGTCACATGATAGGCCTGGGGCTGGAATTGTGTATGCCCCGTACGAAGCACATATCGGATCTCTGGTAACTAGTCTCTATAATCGGATAAACATGACCTAGTCATATTATCCCGATGACTGCAGTACATAAGAGTACTAGTTCCGTATCCTACGTGATCATCATCTTCATATGACTGAAGTTATACTTTCATCTTGACATCACACCAAATACATTACGATTCTCAATATGCCCAGAAGAGGCGTACACATAACCTGTTCAAGCTACGGACGACTAAAACCAAAGTATATTGATTGTCGCAAGTATTAGCGATGCAAGTCTCAGGTTAAGACCAAATACATCTACTCTGATTCGGACTCCCATAGACACATAGTCATACTACCAATAGAATTCTGAGGGGTCTATCCGTAGCGAAGCTGTTTCCGTACCATCGGTAAACACAACCTCCTATTACACTTGCATGAGTATCCAATACCCAAATATATGAGAACTATGTCGTTATGCTCCCATAACTCGCACAAGTGCAATACTAGTCTATTCCGCATTATCGATGTCCAATCTCGATAATACTATGACTATGGATATTTTAATGATTAAACCTTGGTGGATTAATACTGTCTCATATCTTATTAATCCGAAACTAATCATATGGACTTTTATCATTTATATATCCCGGTAATCCAATTAAAAATGATAAAAGAGCAATTTCCTTTGTCACATAGTTAATTTGTACAACAACACCATGTTCTGTACAAATAGTGATGTTATGGGTCATAATTGTCCAACAATCTCCCACTTGGCCTATATCCAATCACTCAAGTGTCCTACACATGAACTATGTACGGGTCGCTCAAACTTCTGCTGAGAAACAGCTTTCGTCAGCGGATCTGCAAGCTTTTCATCTGATGCGATTTATTCGATCATTACATCGCCACGATGTATGATCGGACGAATCAGATGAAATAATTGAAGTATATATTTAGATCTTGATGAGACCATTAATTCTTTAGCCTGTGTTGTAGCCTAGCTCAGCTGCTAACAGAACTACACCTAATCTAATTAGGATTATTATAGATCCAAAATGCTTCTTTTGCTGCCACAGCTGCAGCAATGTTCCGCTTTTGTTGCTTATTCGGCAAAAATATCTTGCTTGGAAGATTTCCAGTTCACTGTTCCGTTATTCAAACTATATAGTACCCTTACTATGACTTACAGTCGTTATTGTCGGTTTGGAAACTTGCAGCAGTGAGCCCAATCACTTCAAGTTATCCTTCTCCATAGCTTAAGAAAGCATCCTTAGTTCCTCTAAGATACTTAAGGATGTTCTTAACATCAATCCAGTGACCATCACTTGGATTGGCCTGATTGTGACTCCATATGCTCAAAGCATATGAGACACCAGGTCGCGTACATATCTTTCAATGTACGAGTTCTCGGAGAGTGCCAACAACTTTTAGATCTATCCCAATAGATCCTTATTCCTAGAATAAAGTTGCATCTCCCAAGTATTTTATGGAGAATTATCATGAAAGCCAAGCTTTTACCGATTGTATTATGGGAATGTCATTTCCAAGAAATGATATATCATCATTATATAGGACAATCATTGTCAGTGCGCTCCCACTAACCTCCTTATATACATAAGAATCATTTTCATTTTGAATTAAATCATATACAATTATGACTACATCAAAATGCTGGTTCCAAGAACGCAATGCTTGCTTCACTCCATAAATGGATTGAATTAACTTGCAAACCTTGTTTGCTTGTTTTGGTACGACAAAACCGTCAGGATGTTGTAAACATCCTCCAAAAGGTTTCCGTTTTAGGAAAGCAGTTTTGACGTTTAGCTGCCATATTTCATAAATGAAACATACAGCATTAGCAAGCATTATCTAAATGAATTTAATCATGGCAACGAGTAAAAGTTTTCGTCATAATCAACACCATGTTGATGACGATACCATTTTGTACAAGCCTAGCTATGTACATTTGTATGTTGCCATCCATGTATGTCTTCCTTAAAGACTTATATAGTACTAATAGGCACAATGCCTTCCGGTACAACAACATGTGTCTAAACTTGGTTGGTATACATGGAATCCATTTCGTTTTTCATGAAACTTTGCCATGAAGGGAGTCCATGCCTTGTATCACTTCCTCATACGTAGTCGATTCGTCTTCTTTAATAAGATTGACATCTTCATTAGGTGAGATCAGAAACCCATACCTCCCAAGTTATTTTCTAACTCTCTCCGACTTACGCGGTTCTTGTGTATTCAAAGATTGTGGTACAGTTTCATCCATGATGAACTGTTTGTGTTCCATTAAGGAATCGGTGCCTGGAACAGTATTACGCCGATTTTCATCGAGTTTTACTTTCCTCCCACTTACCACTGCATATAGGAATTCCTCTTAGGAATACCGCATGGAGAGCAACAATTACATTGTTCTATTGTGAGTTGTATAAGTACTATAATTTGGTTTCCTTAGGATAACCTACAAATTAGGCACTTATTCGATTTGGGTTCTAGTTTGGTATCATCCAAACATATGCCCAGCAATCCCAAATCTTCAGGAATGAGAAAACCTTGTTTCTTTCCTGTTCATATCTAATATGAAGTTTGTCCAACAGATTTTCAAGGAACCTAATTCAAAATAAGTATTGCATTGTTAAATGCGTATCCCTAGAAGGGAAATGGTAGCTCAGAGCGACTCATCATTAACCTTACCATGTCCAACAAAATTCAGTTTCTCAATTCGGACACACCGTCAAATTGAGGTGTATCGGGAGGAGTCAACTATAAAAGAATACCATACTCTTTCAAATAGTTGAGAAACTTATTGCTTAAGTATTTTCCACCACGGTCTTGTTGGGTTTCTAGATTAGTCCCAATATCAATTCAAGCAATGAAACATGTGTGAATACAATAAGAAGTATGGCGGAATCATACTTTGGAGCCAAAAAACTTGTAAAAGCCTTTCCAAAAGTCAAACAAAATTTGGAGCCAAAATGGCAATTAATGCCATCCAACAACTCACCATCAATCACTCAAAAGTGACTAGACATCACATCACTCAAAGTGATATGACTTCCATCACTTGATTGACTAGTGATTTGACATTTGATGTGACTTGTGGGACCGCAAACACTCTCGGGCTCCGGTTCGCTAATTCTGAATTAACGAATTTTCTGTTGCGACGTAATTAAATCAAATTTAATTAAATAATTATGCCTAGCAAAATTACTATTCATGTCGCTAATGAATTAATTCTTAATTAACTTGTTCGCCCGAATTAAAATCTAATTTTAATTCCGCGTCGAAATCTAATTTCGTATAATATATCGAATATATTATTTTATCGATTAATTCCAAATTAATCGTTCTATCTCTTTAAATAGTATTTTATCCCAGATAAAATATCTCCGTAATTAATCCCAGATTAATTTTCTCTCTCTCATGATTAATCCCAGATTAATTATGTGCGAGTCATACGTCATCGATGAATCTTCGGGAAACGACCCATGAGATCCTCGGATATGTTGGCAGTAAATCCTGTCGTCGGACTTTCCGAACACATACGTACCTAGTACTACGCTTTTACCGATTTACAAGACATGGTTGGCTTCTAGCAAAGCATCGTGCCTACCCAATTCTCCAGAAATATTCTTACAAGAATATGTGATCTATATCAGGCGTAGTATACGTAGTATTGCGTATTACGATCCAGTATCGGATGTCACGTGCAAGGCCTGGGGCTGGAATTGTGTATGCCCCGTACGAAGCACATATCTGATCTCTGGTAACTAGTCTCTATAATCGGATAAACATGACCTAATCATAATATCCCGATAGCTGCAGCATAAAAGAGTCGTATCCTACATGATCATCATCTCCACTATGACTGGAGTGATACTTCCATCTCGACATCACACCCAATACACTACGATTCTCAATATACCTAGAAGAGGCGTACACAGAACCTGTTAAAGCCCTGGACGACCAAAACCAAAGCATATTGATTGTCGTAAGTATTAGCGGTGCAAGTCTCAGATTAAGACCAAATACACCTACCCTGATTCGGACTTCCATAGACACATAGTCATACTACCAATGGAACTCCGAGGGGTCTATCCAGAGCGAAACTATTCCCGTACCATCGGTAAACACAACCTCCTATTACACTTGCATGAGTATCATATACCCAAATATATGAGAACTATGTTGTTATGCTCCCACAACGCGCACAAGTGTAATACTAGTCTTTTACGCATTATCGATGTCCAATCTCGATAATACTCCGACTAAGGATATTTAATTATTAAACCTTCGTGGATTGATACTGTCTTATATCATCTCAATCCGGAACTAATCATATGGACCTTTTATCATTTATACATCTAGGTAATCCAATTACAAATGATAAAAGGGAAATTTCCTTTGTCACATAGTTAATTTGTACAACAACACCATGATCTGTACAAATAGTGATGTTATGGGTCATAATTGTCCAACAATCTCCCACTTGGCCTATAGCCAATCACTCAAGTGTCCTACACCCGAACTATGTACGGTTCGCTCAAACTTCTGCTGAGAAAATGCTTTCGGCAGCGGATTTGCATGGTTATCATCTGATGCGACTTATTCGATCAGCACATCGCCACGATGTATGATCCAAACGAATCACATGAATATTTGAAGTATATATCTGGATCGTTGATGAGACCATTAATTATTTAGTCTGTGTTGTAGCCTAGCTCAAATGCTAACAGAACTACTCCTAATCTAATTAGGATTATTATCGATCCAAAAGGCTTCTATTGCTGCCTCAGCTGCAGCAATATTCCGCTTTTGTTGTTTATTCGGCAACAGTATCTTGCTTAGAAGATTCCAGCTCACTGTTCCATTATTCAAACTGTATAGTACCTTTATTACGACTTATAGTCATTTTTATCGGTTGGGAAACTTGCAACGGTGAACCCAGTCACTTCAAGTTCTCCTTCTCCATAGTATAAGAAAGCATCCTTAGATCATCTAAGATACTAAAGGATGTTCTTAACATCAATCCAGTGACTATCACTTGGATTGGTCTGATTGTGACTCCATATGCTCAAAGCATATGAGACACCAGGTCGCGTACATTTATTTCAATGTACGAGTTCTCGGAAAGTGCCAACAACCTTTAGATCTATCCCAGTAGATCTTTATTCCTAGAATAAATGTTGTTTCTCCCAAGAAATCTACGGAGAATTTTCTTGAAAGCCAAGCTTTCACCGATTGTATTATGGGAATATCATTTCCAAGAAATGATATATCTTCATTATTTTGGACATTCACTGTCAGTGCGCTCCCACTAACCTCCTTATATACACAAGAATCATTTTCGTTTTGAATTAAATCATATACCATTATGATTACATCAAAACGATATTTCCAAGAACGTAATACTTGCTTCAATCCATAAATGAATCGAATTTAACTTGCAAACCTTGTTTGCTCATTTTGGTACGACAAAACCATCAGGATGTTGTAAACATCCTCCAAAAGATTTTCGTTAAGGAAAGCGATTTTGACGTTCAGCTGCCAAATTTCAGAAATGAAACATGCAGCATTAGCAAGCATTATCCAAATGGATTTAACAATGGCAATGGTTAAAAGGTTTCGTCGTAATCGATAGAATGTTGATAACGATACCTTTTCGCTACAAGCCTAACTTAGTACATTGGTATGTTGCCTTCCATGTATGTCTTCCTTGAAGACTTATATAGTACCAATAGGCATAATCCCTTCCGGTACATCAACTAGTGTCTAAACTTAGTTGATATACATGGAATCCATTTCGGATATCATGGCACTTTGCCATAATAGGGAGTCGATACCTTGTATCACTTCCTCATATGTAGTCAGATCGTATTCCTCAATAAGATTGACATCTTTATGAGGTGAGATCAGAAACCCATACCTCCCAGGTTGTTTTCTGACTCTCTCCGACTTGCGCAGTTCTTGTGTATTCGAAGATTATTGGTATAGTTTCATCCTTGATGATTTATTTGTGTTCCATTAAGGAATCGGTGCCTGGAATAGTATTACTCTGATTTTCATCGAGTTTTACTTTCCTCCCACTTACCACTGCATATAGGTATTCCTCTTAGGAAAACCGCATGGTGAGCAACAATTACATTGTTCTCTAGTGAGTTGTATAAGTACTATACTTAGGTTTCCTTAGGATAACCTATAATTTAGGCACTTATCCAATTTGGGTTCTAGTTTGGTATCATCCAAACATATGCCTAGCATTCCCAAATCATCAGGAATGAGAAAACCTGGTTTCTTTCCTGTTCATATCTAATATGAAGTCTGTCCAACAGATTTTCATGGAACCTTATTCAAAATAATTTTTGCACTGTTTAATGTGTATCCATTGAAGGAAATGGTAGCTCAGAGCGACTCATGATTAACCTTATCATGTCCAGTAAATTTGGTTTCTCAGTTCGGACACACCGTCAAATTGACGTGTTCCGGGAGGAGTCCTCATTGAAAGAATACTATACTCTTTCAAGTATATAAGAAACTTATTGCTTAAGTATTTTCCATCATGGTCTAACCGTGACGTTTTAATACTTTAGCCGATCTGTTTGTCTACTTCGTGTCGAAACTCTTTGAATTCATCAAAAGTTTCTGATTCGTGTTTCATGAGAAACACATAACCATAACGTGATGCAACATCCGTAAATGTTACGAAGTGTTCATATCCACCTCTAGCCTAGCTAGACATGGGCCCACTTATGTCACTATGAACGAGGGCTAACAGATCGGTGGCAGTTACACTTTTACCTAGTAAAAGGTGTTTTAGGCACTTTGCCTAATAAACTAGATTCGTAGACATCATTTGAATAGAATCAAATCTGTCCTAGTATCCACTCTTCAAAAGTGTGGATATACGAGTCTTGTTTAATGTGTCCCAGACAACAATGCCACAAATAAGTCTCAACTGATTAATTCAGTTTGAGCTATTTGTTTGTCATGTTATATGTTTGAGATTTATTTATATTCAAAATATAAATATTGTTATTCACATCTAATGTGTTTATCTCAATATCATCTTTATAAAATGAAACACTTTAGTGTTCTAGAATATAAAGGTATATCCGCAACGGATTATACTCTGATATATAGATAATGTTTCTAGTCAAACTAGTTACATTCTAACAGTTTCCTAATTTAAGTACATACCCAAAAGGTAGTTCCTAAACTTAGGTTTCTATGGTTAAAACAGCGACTCTCGTCCCGTTTTCGATTCGTAGATAGATTTCATCTGAAGTCAGTATCCTGCTCTCAGCAGATTCTGCACATCAATACATATTTATGTACCACATTTAGTATCTAAAATCCAATTTTAATACTAGTAGTGAACATGTTTATGACAAACATATTTGAAGTCGGAGCCTTGCCCCTTCTTAACTTCCTTTATGTCTGCCTTGTCCATACGGCAGTCACGCATCTAGTGACCCTGTTTGCCACAATTTAGGTAGACATTTTGGGATATGTCATACGTCTTCCCAGAAGATTATAATGATTTTGCTTTTGCCCATTTTCAACACCCCAGAAGCCTTTGGCCAAGCCTTGGCCTTCTGGGATGTTGAAGTAAGATGCACCTTGCGCTTCTTGCCCTATTGCAAACTCTGGCTTTGTCTCCTTGAGTATAGCCATTAACTCTCCAAGAGTTATCTATTGCAATTTGTACTTCTAAGATCTAAGGATAGATCTATGAAGATCCTTCAATTTCAATATCATACTATAAGGATCTAATCCTTAGTTCTCACTAAGAAATTAAGGAGTCTTTGCGGCAAGCATAACGGATTAAGCACTAAAGTTATCATCACATGAATATTTCAAATATCATGTTCTATTATTTGCTCAACTCCGGGCTTAGGCTCGAGACGTCACTCTATCAAATAAAGTAACTTCTCGGTCACCCAGGACTATCCTGAGATTTTATTCCCAATCTGAAAATTAAAGCCGTTTAAAAACATTTTGCACCCAGGTTTATATTTTAAAAGCTAATCTTTCAATTATCTTGATTGCAATAGTCTAACTATCCAATCAACGATTTCAGGTACTATTTAATATAATGATTACTATAGTCCAACTATATAATCAACTATAATTTAATTGGTTAAATTCAAATATACTGATTACTATAATCCAATTATATAATCAACTATAATTGAAGTAGTTTGAATATAGTCCAACTGTTTAATTTAAAACAACATTAAATATTAGTCCAACTAATATATTAATTTATTGACGAAAAATGAAATGAGCGCGTATTGGCAAGTAACTAAATGAATATTGCAAATTTAATACTTGCCTCCCACTATTTTTCGGCGAGCCTCTAACCCTCTGTGGAGTACTCGGGAAACTTTGTTTCCTAGTGGGCTAGGATCCCGTTAAATAACACACAACCTTGACTTTGGCTAACAAATGGTATGATAATTAACTAGGTAGATCTCTAAGATCAATTGGATCCCATCCAATTCCTAGATCCAGTAGGTGGACATCCAAGTCCGAAACATATATCTTATATATGCCAATATATCCAATATATTCCCTAACCTTTTTCCTCTGAATCAACTAAGCCTTGGCTTTGGCACAACAAACTTAATGATCCCAGTTAAGCGGAACCCATTGACTTTGGAAAGCTTCGTAATCGATGTCGATGGACAAGAAGTGATCTTGACTTTGGCCAACAAATCACAACTTGGACAAGACATCGATATGGAAAAAAGCCTTCATGATTCAAACACATCCGCGACGGACAAAGGTCTTGACTTTGGCCAACAAACCAGTGCCAATCTTGGATCTTGAGTAAGAATCACTCAATAGAAGGAAAAACGCTTAATATGTGTTGAGGGTTTTTTTTTTGCGTAAATTGGCAACCAATTTATTATCTTTGTTAGGTCTCATCATCATACACCCTTAAACATGCATTCTAAAAACATAATAAGGCGCGTATAAATAAAATAATAATGATATGCGGATGGATACTTAAACACATTGTTCCTAGCACAAATCTCTCCATTTCCTCTCTCCCGCTAGCACAAGTATTACTTCTACCCGATTACATAACACTTCTAAAGAAACCTCATTTACATTTAGGGGAATAGGTGAGAAGAGAAATACAAAGAGTCAAGAGATAATAGGCTGGACACGCAGGTCCAATTAATAAATTCTAAATTTATTACAACAATTTCCAAAATTGCCCTCACCCATTTAATATCCATCCGATATACATTATTCATACATCGCATCCATGTATTCACACAAAGCATGTTATCAATCAATCTAATCCAATTAATTAATCTAAAATTAATGACCATCCAATGTTCAAACAACGATTTGATTTTGCGCGAGTCCGAATCATTTTACGAATAAGTACTCAAAGTACGAATTCAAAAATTATATTAAACTACAATATTAAATCCAATTTAATTTATATTTAATACTAATTCTTTTATTTACTTCCAAATTAAATAATTACACCTTTTAATGTGCCTTTACGACTTAGATTCCAAATCTAATCGTTACGGGTCTCAAAGCCCGATTAACATCCAATGTCAATTTAATTAAAGTCCAATGGGCTTTTAATTAATTTCATAAGGCATGGACTTTGGTCAATATGGGTCAAACCCAAATACCAAAGCCCATTTAAGAAATCACCCTTATTTGCCAAGAAACCAATTTAGGCCCATTAAGCCCAATTAAAATTAAAGGTCCATTAAGTCATATTTGGACTTTATGGATATGGTTTTGGGCCCAATTGGATCCAACCAATTAGCCTAAACCAAACTTGGCCCAACCAAGCCCAATAAGCCCAATTACAACTTTTACAAGCCCAATTCCAAATTTGGCCCAATTAATTAAATTACAAAATTCCAAATTTCACAATTAATTAATCTAAAGTGTATAGCCATAATTAATTAACCAAATTAATATTTCCAAAACATCAATTTACTCAATTAATTATGCTTATCATCATCAACTTATGTCCAACACAATTGAATCAAAAATCAATCAATTTTCATGCTTATCATTCACGGCAATTAGGGATTTCATGTCCGATTTCGAATTCAATCCAATTAAATCCTAAATCAACATTTCCCAAGTATTTCAAACTCATACAATGATTCAAAAAACAAAAATCACCATGAATTTAGGGTAGCATGGCATTTGGCCAAGCCTATGATTTGGGGAAAAATTGATCCAATCCATTTTCACAAAATTGATCACAAACAACTCCAAGTCATCCATATACAAGCATGCTCAAACAAGTAATTTAGTCAAAACATGCTCAAATCCAATTTACCCAAATTTTACCCTATGTATATTTCATGCTCAAAAGGGCTCAAGATACCATTGTTGGGTTTCTAGATTAGTCCCAAGATCAATTCAAGCAATGAAACATGTGTGAATACAATAAGAAATATGGCGGAATCATACTTACATAGATCGGATTTGCGATGCGACGAACAACAAAAATCTTTTCTCCTCCAAGGAAGCTCTCGGCTTTGGCCTTTTTTTGTTGTCCAAGATTTTCGGTCACCACCTCCATGGATGCTCCAAGCTCCAAGCTTTATGTGTGATTCCATGCTTATGGGTTTGTTTCCCTATCACCTTGGATGACCCTTTATTGTGCTAGCACTAGGAAAATTTGCCACAAATCTTCCTATTCATCTTCTTCTTTCTCGGCATTTTGAAGAAAATAAAAGTGAGAAGAAATGGCCCAAGGCCGAATGGTGTAGGAGAGGAAAATAGAATGTGAAGTGCGTTGGTCTTGTGTAATTAGATTTCTAAAAATCTAATACCAAAATTCTTATCCAAAAAACTTGTAAAAGCCTTTCCAAAAGTCAAACAAAATTTGGAGCCAAAATGACAATTAATGCCATCCAACAACTCACCATCAATCACTCAAAAGTGACTAGACATCACATCACTAAAAGTGATATGACTTCCATCACTTGATTGACTAGTGATTTGACGTTTGATGTGACTTGTAGGCCCGCAAACACTCTCGGGCTCTGGTTCGCTAATTCTGAATTAACAAATTTTCTGTTGCGACGTAATTAAATCAAATTTAATTAAATAATTATGCCTAGCAAAATTACTATTCATGTCGCTAACGAATTAATTCTAAATTAACTTGTTCGCCCGAATTAAAATCTAATTTTAATTCCACGTCGAAATCTAATTTCGTATAATATATCGAATATATTATTTTATCGATTAATTCCAAATTAATCGTTCTCTCTCTTTAAATAGCATTTTATCCCAGATAAAATATCTCCGTAATTAATCCTAGATTAATTTTCTCTCTCTCATGATTAATCCCAGATTAATTATGTGCGAGTCATACGTCATCGGTGAATGAGTAAATCCGATCGTTTGACTATCCGAACACGTACGTACCTAGTACTACGCTTTTACCGATTTACAAGACATGGTTGGCTTCTAGCAAAGCATCGTGCCTACCCAATTCTCCAGAAATATTCTTAAAGGAATATGTGATCTATATCAGGCGTAGTATACGTAGTATTGCTCATTAAGATCCAGTATCGGATGTCACGTGCAAGGCCTGGGGCTGGAATTGTGTCTGCCCCGTACGAAGCACATATCGGATCTCTGGTAACTAGTCTCTATAATCGGATAAACATGACCTAGTCATAATATCCCAATAGCTGCAGCATAAAAGAGCACCAGTTTCGTATCATATGTGATCGTCATCTCCACTATGACTGGAGTGATACTTCCATCTCGACATCACACCCAATACATTACGATTCTCAATATACCCAGAAGAGGCATACACAGAACCTGTTAAAGCCCTGGACGACCAAAACCAAAGCATATTGATTGTCGCAAGTATTAGCGGTGCAAGTCTTAGGTTAAGACCAAATACACCTACCCTGATTCGGACTTCCATAGACACATAGTCATACTACCAATGGAATTCCGAGGGGTCTATCCAGAGCGAAGCTGTTCCCGTACCATCGGTAAACACAACCTCCTATTACACTTGCATGAGTATCCTATACCTAAATATATGAGAACTATGCCGTTATGCTCCCACAACGTGCACAAGTGTAATACTAGTCTTTTACGCATTATCGATGTCCAATCTCGATAATACTCCGACTAGGGATATTTAAAGATTAAACCTTCGTGGATTGATACTGTCTCATATCATCTCAATCCGGAACTAATCATATGGACCTTTTATCATTTATACATCTAGGTAATCCAATTACAAATGATAAAAGGGCAATTTCCTTTTTCACATAGTTAATTTGTACAACAACACCATGATCTGTACAAATAGTGATGCTATGGGTCATAATTGTCCAACAGGTCTAACCGTGACGGTTTAATACTTTAGCCGGTCTGTCTGTCTACTTCGAGTTGAAACTCTAAAAGTTTCTGACTTGTGTTTCATAAGATACACATAACCATAACGCGATGCCACATCCGTAAAGGTTACGAAGTATTCATATCCACCTCTAGCCTAGCTAGCTATGGGCCCACTCACGTCACTGTGAACGATGGCTAACAGTGTTGGACAATTATGACCCATAGCATCACTATTTGTACAGAACATGGTGTTGTTGTACAAATTAACTATGTGATAAAAGAAATTTCTCTTTTATCATTTGTAATTGGATTACCAAGATACATAAATGATAAAAGTCCATATGATTAGTTCCGGGTTAATAAGATATGAGACATTATTAATCCACTAAGGTTTAATCATTAAAATATCTCTAGTGGTAGTATTATCGAGATTGGACATCGATAATGCGGAATAGACTAGTATTGCACTTGTGCGTGTTATGGGAGCATAACGGCATAGTTCTCATATATTTAAGTATTGGATACTTATGCAAGTGTGATAGGAGGTTGTGTTTACCGATGGTAGGGAAACATCTTCGCTCTGGATAGACCCCTTGGAATTCCATTGGTAGTATGACTATGTGTCTATGGAAGTTCGAATCAGGGTAGGTGTATTTGGTCTTAACCTGAGACTTGCATCGCTAATACTTGCGACAATCAATATACTTTGGTTTTGGTCGTCCAGGGCTTTAAAAGGTTCTGTGTACGCCTAAAGGTTTAGATTTCGACGCGGAATTAAAATTAGATTTTAATTCGAGCTAACGAATTGATTTAGAATTAATTCGCGAGCGACGTGAATAGTAATTTTACTAGGCATAATTATTTAATTAAATTTGATTTAATTACGTCGCAACGGAAAATTCGTTAATTCGGAATTAGCGAACTTGAGCCCGGGAGTGTTTGCGGGCCCATTCGTATTTTGAATTATGTGGGGCCCACAAGTCACATCACGCGTCACATCATTAGTCATTCTTGTGATGGAAGTCACATCAACTTTGAGTGATGTGTTGCTTGTCACTTTTGTGATTGATGGGAGTTGTTGGAAGACTTTAAAGCCTTGTACCACTTTTTGGAAAAGTGTAAGAAGTATTTGATTTTTGAAATCAAAAACCACACAACATTTTTTTCTCTTCTCCTCTCTCCCTCACTGAGCATTGTGCCAATTTTCTCTCTAATTCTCTCATTGGCCGAGAGACAAAAGAAGAAAATAGAAAAATTGTTGCAATTTTTCAATGATGCTAGCACATACAATGAGTCTCACAAAGGTGATAGGGAAACCTATTCATGAGCATGGAATCATTCACAAAGCTTGGAGCTTGATGAACACAACAAATGGACCTTGGCCGAAACACACAAGGAAGAAAAGCTTGGAGCAGAAATTTTTTTTTGTTGTCTTCGCATCACAAAAGCCGATCAAAGTGAGTATTTCCGCTACTTTACTTTGATGTATTCACACGTTTTTATGCTTAATTGATCTTGGTTTGACCTAGAAAACCCAACAATGGTATCAGAGCCAGATTTAAGCATGAAATTGATTTAGGGTAAAATTTGGGTAAAATTGATTTGAGCATGATTTGATAAAATTGATTGTTTGAATATGCTTGAAAGATGATAACTTAGAGTTATGCATGATCAATTTGATGAAAATTGAATTGGATTATTTTTTCCCCAAAATTTTGGCTTGGCCGAAAGTTTGAGATGCCCTAATGTCATGGTAATTTTGTTTTTTGATCATTGGATGAGTTGGAAGACATGGGATAAATTGATTTTGGGTTTAATTGGATTAAAATCGAAATCGGATTTAAAATCCCTCTAATTGCCGTGAGCTTCAAAGCATGAATGGGATTGATTTTGCTTCAATTATGTTGGACATGAATTGATAATTAAAAAGCATGATTAATTATGTAAATTGGTATTTTTGAAATGTTGATTTAAGTAGTTAATTATGGCTAATGCACTTTAGTTAATTAAATTGTGAAATTTGGAATTTTAGAATTTAATTAGTTGGGCTAAATTTGGAATTAGGCTAATAAAGTTGTATTTTGACTTAATGAGCTGGGTTGGGCCAAGTTTGGTTTAGGATAATTGGTTGGATCCAATTGGGCCTAAAACCATTTCCATAAAGTCCAAATATGATTAAATGGGCCTTTAATATTTTAATTGGGCCTAATGGGCCTAAATTGATTTTTGGCAAAAGGGTGATTCCTTATTGGGCTTTGGTTGCCAAAGTCCATGCCTTATAAATTAATTAAAAGCACATTGGACTTTAATTAAATTGACATTGGATGTTAATTGGGCTTTGAGAGCCGTTTAGATTAGATTTAGAATCTAAGTCATAAAGGCTCATTAATAAAGTGTAATTATTTAATTTAGAATTAAATAAAGAATTAGTATTGAATACAAATTAAATTGGATTTAATATTGTAGTTTGATATAATTCAAGAATTCGTACTTTGAATACTTATTCTTAAACGAGTTAGACTCGCGCAAATCAAATTGTTGTTTGAACATTGGATGGTCATTAATTTCAGATTAATTAATTGGATTAGATTGATTGATAACATGGATGTGATGTATGAATAATGTATATCGGATGGATATTAGATGGGTGAGGGAAATTTTGGAAATTGTTGTAATAAATTTAGAATTTATTAAATTGGACCTGCGTGTCCAGCCTATTAACTCTTGATTCTTTGTATTTCTCTTCTCATCTATTCCCCTCAATGTAAATGAGGTTTCTTTAGAAGTGTTATGTAATTGGGTAGAAGTAAGATTTGTGCTAGCGGGAGAGAGGAAATGGAGAGATTTGTTCTAGGAACAAGTTGTTTTAAATATCCATCCGCATATCATTATTAATTTATTATCGCGCCTTATTATGCTTTTAGAATGCATGTTTAAGGGTGTATGATGAGACCTAATCAAAGATAATTAATTGGTTGCCAATTACGCGAAAAACCCTCAACAAATATTAAACGTTTTTCCTTCCATTAAATGTTCATTCTCAAGATCCAAGTTTGGCACTGGTTTGTTGGCCAAAGTCAATACATTTGTCCATCGCGGATGTGTTTGAATCATGAAGTCTTTGTTCCATATCACATGTCTTGTCCAAGTTGTGATTTGTTGGCCAAAGTCAAGATCACTTCTTGTCCATTGACATCGATTACGAAGCTTTCCAAGGTCAATGGGTCCCGCTTAACTGGAATCATTAAGCTTGTTGTGCCAAAGCCAAGGCTTAGTTGATTCAGAGGAATAAGGTTAGGGAATATATCGGATATATTGGCATATATTAGATATATGTTTCGGACTTGGATGTCCACCTACTAGATCTAGGAATTAAATGAGATCCAATTGATCTTAGAGATCTACCTAGTTAAATATCATACAGCTTGTTGGCCAAAGTCAAGGTTGTGTGTTATTTAACGGGATCCTAGCCCACTGGGAAACAAGGTTTCCCGAGTACTCAACAGAGGGTTAGAGGCTCGCCGAAAAATAGTGGGAGGCTTGTATTAAATTTGCAATTTCGTTTAGATACTTGCCAATACGCGCTCATTTCATTTTTCTTCATTAATTTATATATATATATATATTAGTTGGACTAATATTTAATCGTTGTTTTAAATTAAACAGTTGGACTATATTCAACTACTTCAATTTATAGTTGATTGTATAATTAGATTATAGTAATCAATATATTTGAATTTAACCAATCAAATTATAGTTGATTATATAGTTAGATTATAGTAATCATTATATTTAATTGTACCCGAAATCATTGATTGGATAGTTGGACTATTGAAATCAAGATTAATGAAAGATTAGCGTTTAAAACATAATCCTGGGTGAAAATGTCATAAATGGCTTTAATTTTTAGATTGGGAATAAAACCTCAGGATAGTCCTGGGAACTGAGAAGTTACTCTATTTGATAGAGCAACCTCTTAGGCCTAAGCCCGGAGTTGAACAAATAGTAGAACATGATCTTTGGAAGATTCATGTGATGATAACTTTAGTGCTCAATCCATTATGCTTAATGCAATGACTCTTTAATTCCGTCGTCAAAATTTAAAGGATTAGATCTTTGTACCATGATGATGAAATTAAAGATCTTCATAGATTTATTTTTAAATCTTAGAAGTAAAAATTGCATAAGAAGCTCTTTAGCTCGTGTATGTCAGAGGGTACATCTGTCGAGCACTAGGTGTCGTAGATGATTGCTGACATCGATCAGCTAGGTTAGATGGGCATTACCTACGTGGCCGAGACTACCAAAAAAAATTTTGATCTTATAGTCTCTACCCGAAAGCTGGGGCAGGTTCATTATGAACCAAGTGTAAACTCTTTGAGAGTTGATGGCTATGCTCAAGGAGGCAGAGCCAGAGCTTCTAAAATGGGCAAAGGCAAAATCATCACAGTCTTCTGGGAAGACAAATGACATATCCTAAGATGTCTGCCTAAACTGTGGCAAATGGGGTCACTGAAAGCGTGACTGCCGTATGGACAAGGCAGACATGAAGGAAGTGAAGGCGAGGCAAGGCTCCGGCTTCAAGTATGTTTGTCATAAACATGTTCGCTATTAGTTTCAAAATTGGATTTTGATACTAGATGTGGTACATATATATATGAACTGATGTGCGGGATCTGCTGATAAGCAGGATACTGACTTCAGTTGAGATCGACCTATAAGTCGGAAACGGGACAACAGTCGCTGTTTTAATCGTAGAAACCTAAGTTTAGGAACTACCCTTCGGGTATGTACTTAAATTAGGAAACTGTTATAATGTACCTAGTTTGACTAGAAACATTATCTCTATATCAGCGTATAACTCGTTGCGGGTATACCTTTATATTCTAGAACACTAAAGTGTTTTATTTTATAAAGATGATATTGAGATAAACACATTAGATGTGAATAACAGTATTTATATTTTGAATATAAATGAATCTCAAATATATGACATGACAAACAAATAGCTCAAATTGAATTAATCAGATGAGACTTATTTGTGGCATTGTTGTCTGGGACACATTAACAAGACTCGTATATCCACACTTTCGAAGAGTGGATACTAGGGCGGATTTGATTCTATTCAAATAATGTCTACGAATCTAGATTATTAGGCAAAATGCCTAAAACACTTTTTACTTGGTAAAAGTACAAGTGCCACTGATCTGTTAGCCCTCGTTCATAGTGACGTAAGTGGGCCCATGTCTAGCTAGGCTAGAGGTGGATATGAACATGTCGTAACCTTTACGGATGTGGCATCGCGTTATGGTTATGTGTTTCTTTTGAAACACGAATCGGAAACTTTTGATAAATTCAAAGAGTTTCGACACGAAGTAGACAGACAGATCGGCTAAAGTATTAAACTGTCACGGTTAGATCGTGATGGAAAATACTTAAGCAATAAGTTTCTCGATAACCTGAAATAGTATAGTATTCTTTCACTTTGGACTCCTCCCGGAACACCTCAATTGGACGGTGTGTCCAAACGGAGAAACTGAATTTTGTTGGACATGATAAGGTTAATCATGAGTCGCTCTGAGCTACCATTTTCCTTCTCGGGATATGCATTAAATAGTACAATACTTATTTTGAATAAGGTTCCATGAAAAATCTGTTAGACATACTTCATATTATATAACGGAAAAAAACCGGGTTTTCTCATTCCTGGAGATTTGGGAATGCTGGGCATATGTTTGGATGATACCAAAATAGAACCCAAATTGGATAAGTGCCTAATTGTAGGTTATCTTAGGGCAACCAAAGTATAGTACTTATACAACTCACAAGAGAACAATTTAATTGTTGCTCGCCATGCGGTTTTCCTAAGAGGAATACCTATATGCAGTGGTAAGTGGGAGGAAAGTAAAACTCGATGAAAATCGGAGTAATATTGTTCCAGGCACCGAGTCCTAATGGAACACAAATAGTTCATCAAGGATGAAACTGTACCACAATCTTCGAATACACAAGAACCGCGTAAGTCGGAGAGAGTCAGAAAACAACCTGGGAGGGATGGGTTTCTGATCTCACCTCATGAAGATGTCAATCTTATTGAGGAATGCGAACTGGCTACGTATGAGGAAGTGATACAAGGTATCGACTCCCTATTATGGAAAAGTGCCATGATGTCTGAAATGGATTCCATGTATACCAACCAAGTTTGGACACTGGTTGATGTACCATAAGGCATTGTGCCTATTGGTACTATATTATTCTTCAAGGAAGACAAACATGGATGGCAACATACCAACGTACAAAGCTAGGCTTGTAGCGAAAATGTATCGTTATCAATATTGTTTCGATTACAACGAAACCTTTTAACCATTGTCATGGTTAAATTCATTTGGATAATGTTTGCTAATGCTGCATGTTTCATTTATGAAATATGGCAGCTGAACGTCAAAATCGCTTTCCTTAAAAGGAAACCTTTTGGAGAATGTTTACAACATCCTGACGGTTTTATCGTACCTAAACAAGCACACAAGTTTTGCAAGTTAAATCGATCCATTTATGGATTGAAGCAAGCATTGCGTTCTTGGAACTATAGTTTTGATGTAATCATAATGGTATATGATTTAATTAAAAACGAAAATGATTCTTGTGTATATAAGAGGGTTAGTGGGAGCGCACTGACAATGATTGTCCTATATAATGATGATATATCATTTCTTGGAAATGACATTCCCATAAAACAATCGGTGAAAGCTTGGCTTTCATGAAAATTCTCCGTAGAATACTTGGGAGAGACAACCTTTATTCTAGGAATAAAGATCTACTGGGATAGATCTAAAAGTTGTTGGCACTCTCTGAGAACTCGTACATTGAAAGATATGTACGCAACCTGGTGTCTCATATGCTTTGAGCATATGGAGTCACAATCAGGCCAATCCAAGTGATAGTCACTGGATTGATGTTAAGAACATCCTTACGTATCTTAGATGAACTAAGGATGCTTTCTTAAGTTATGGAAAAGGAGATCTTGAAGTGACTGGGTTCACCGATGCAAGTTTCCAAACCGACAATAACGACTATAAGTCGTAATAAAGGTACTATATAGTTTGAATAACGGAATAGTGAGCTGGAAATCTTCCAAGCAAGATATTGTTTCCAGATAAACAACAAAAGTGGAATATTGCTGCAGCTGAGGTAGCAATAGAAGCACTTTGGATCTTAATAATCCTAATTAGATTAGGAATAATTCTGTAGCTTATGAGCTAGGCTACAGCACAGGCTAAAGAATTAATGGTCTCATCAACGATCCAAGTATATACTTCAATTATTCATCTGATTCGTTCGGATCATACATCGTGGCGATGTGATGATCGAATAAATCACATCAGATGATAACATTGCAAATCCACTGACGAAAGCAGTTTCTCAGCAGAAGTTTGAGCGACCGGTACATAGTTCAAGTGTATGACACTTGAGTGATTGGCTATTGGCCAAGTGGGAGATTGTTAGACAATTATGACCCATAGCATCACTATTTGTACAGAACATGGTGTTGTTGTACAAATTAACTATGTGACAAAGGAAATTGCTTTTTTATCATTTGTAATTGGATTACCAAGATACATAAATGATAAAAGTCCATATGATTAGTTCCGGGTTAATAAGATATGAGACAGTATTAATCCACTAAGGTTTAATCATTAAAATATCCTAGTAGTATTATCGAGATTGGACATTGATAATGCGGAATAGACTAGTATTGCACTTGTGCGTGTTATGGGAGCATAACGGAATAGTTCTCATATATTTAAGTATTGGATACTTATGCAAGTGTGATAGGAGGTTGTGTTTACCGATGGTACGGAAACAGCTTCGCTCTGGATAGACCCCTTGGAATTCCATTGGTAGTATGACTTTGTGTCTATGGAAGTCCGAATCAGGGTAGGTGTATTTGGTCTTAACCTGAGACTTGCATCGCTAATACTTACGATAATCAATATACTTTGGTTTTGGTCGTTCAAGGCTTTTAACAAGTTCTGTGTACGCCTCTTCTGGGTATATTGAGAATCGTAGTGTATTGGGTGTGATGTCAAGATGGAAGTATCACTTCAGTCATATGGAGATGATGGTCATGTAGGATACGGAACTGGTTCTCTTATATGCTGCAGCTATAGGGATAATATGACTAGGTCATGTTTATCCGATTATAGAGACTAGTTACCAGAGATCCGATATGTGCTTCGTACGGGGTAGACATAATTCCAGCCCCAGGCCTAGCACGTGACATCAGATACTAGATCGCAATACGCAATACTACGTATACTATGTCTGATATAGATTACATATTCCTTTAAGAATATTTCTTGAGAATTGGGTAGGCACGGTGCTTTGCTAGAAGCCAACCATGTCTTGTAAATCGGTAAAAATATAGTACTCGGTACGTACGTGTTCGGATAGTCCGACGACCAGATTTACTACCAACATATCTAGGGATATCATGGGTCTCTTCCCGAAGATTCACCGATGACGTATGACTCGCACATAATTAATATAGGATTAATTATAAGAGAGAGAAAATTAATCTAGGATTAATTACGAAGATATTTTATCTGGGATAAAATATTATTTAAAGAGAGAGAGCGATTAATTTGGAATTAATCGATAAATTAATATATTCGATATATTAAGCGAAATTAGATTTCGACGCGGAATTAAAATTAGATTTTAATTCGAGCTAATGAATTGATTTAGAATTAATTCGCGAGCGACGTGAATAGTAATTTGCTAGGCATAATTATTTAATTAAATTTGATTTACTTACGTCGCAACGGAAAATTCGTTAATTTAGAATTAGCGAACCGAGCCCGGGAGTGTTTGCGGGCCCAGTCGTATTTTGAATCAAATGGGGCCCACAAGTCACACGCGTCACATCATTAGTCATTCTTGTGATGGAAGTCACATCAACTTTGAGTGATGTGATGCTTGTCACTTTTGTGATTGATGGGAGTTGTTGGAAGACTTTAAAGCCTTGTACCGCTTTTTGGAAAAGTGGTAAGAAGTATTTGATTTTTGAAATCAAAAACCACACGACATTTTTTTCTCTTCACCTCTCTCCCTCACTCGGCATTGTGCCAATTTTCTCTCTAATTCTCTCTTGGCCGAGAGACAAAAGAAGAAAATAGAAAAATTGTTGCAATTTTTCAATGATTTTCAATGATGCTAGCACATACAATGAGTCTCACAAAGGTGATAGGGAAACCTATTCATGAGCGTGGAATCATTCACAAAGCTTGGAGCTTGATGAACACAACAAAGGGACCTTGGCCGAAACACACAAGGAAGAAAAGCTTGGAGCAGAAATTTTTTTTGTTGTCTTCGCATCGCAAAAGCCGATCAAAGTGAGTATTTTCGCTACTTTACTTTGATGTATTCGCACGTTTTTATGCTTAATTGATCTTGGTTTGACCTAGAAAACCCAACAAACAGATCGGTGGCACTTGCACTTTTACCAAGTAAAATGTGTTTTAGGCACTTTGCCTAATAAACTAGATTCGTAGACTTCATTTGATTAGAATCAAATCCGTCCTAGTACCCACTCTTCGAAAGTGTGGATATACGAGTCTTGTTAATTCGTCCTAGACAACAATGCCACAAATAAGTCTCATCTGATTAAATCAGTTTGAGCTATTTGTTTGTCATGTTATATGTTTGAGATTCATTTATATTCTAAATATAAATACTGTTATTCACATCTAATGTGTTTATCTCAATATCATCTTTATAAAATAACACACTTAGTGTTCTAGAATATAAAGGTATACCCGCAACGAGTTACACTAGATATAGAGATATTGTTTCTAGTCAAACTATGTACATTATAACATTTTCCTAATTTAAGTACATACCCAAAGGGTAGTTCCTAAACTTAGGTTTCTACGGCCAAAACATCAACTCTCGTCCCATTTTTGATTCGCAGGTCGATCTCAACTGAAGTCAGTCTCCTGCTAATCAGCAGATTCTGCACATCAGTACATATTTATGTACCATATCTAGTATCAAAAATCCAATTTTGAAACTAGTAGTGAACATGTTTATGACAACATACTTGAAGCCGGAGCTTGCCCTTCTTCACTTCCTTCATGTCTGCCTTGTCCATACGGCAGTCACGCATCCAGTGACCCCGTTTGCCACAGTTTAGGCAGACATCTTGGGATATGTCCTTGTCTTCCTAGAAGACTGTGACGATTTTGTTGCCTTTTGCCCTTTTCCACACCCCAGAAGTCTTCGGCCAAGCCTTGGCCTTCTGGGATGTCGAAGTAAGATGCGCCTTGCGCTTCTTGCCCTTTTACAAACTCTGGCTTTGTCTCCTTGAGCATAACCATTAACTCTCCAAGAGTTTTCTATTGCAATTAGTACTTCTAAGATCTAAATATAGATCTATGAAGATCCTTCAATTTCAATATCATACTATAAGGATCTAATCCTTAGTTCTGACGAAGAAATTAAGGAGTCTTTGCGGCAAGCATATCGGATTGAGCACTAAAGTTATTACATGAATCTTCCAAAGATCATGTTCTAATATTTGCTCAACTCCGGGCTTAGGCACGAGATGTCATTCTATCAAATAGAATAACTTTTCAGTTCCCAGGACTATCCTGAGGTTCTATTCCCAATTTGAAAATTGGAGCCATTTAAGAAATATTTTCACCCAGGATTATGTTATAAACGCTAATCTTTCAGTTATCTTGATTCCAATAGTCCAACTATCCAATCAACGATTTCGGGTATAAGCAAATATAATGATTACTATAGTCTAACTATATAATCAACTATTATTTGATTGGTTAAATTCAAATATATTGATTACTATAATCCAATTATATAATCAACTATAAATGAAATAGTTTGAATACAGTCCAACTGTTTAATTTTAAAACAACAATTAAATATTAGTCAACTAATATGTTTAATAAACAATGACGAAAAATGAAATGAGCGCGTATTGGCAAGTATCTAAACGAAATTGCAAATTTAATACTTGCCTCACACTATTTTTCGGTGAGCCTCTAACCCTCTGTGGAGTACTCGGGAAACCTAGTTTCCTAGTGGGCTAGGATCCCGTTAAATAACACACAACCTTGAATTTGGCCAACAAGTTATAGAAACTTAACTAGGTAGATCTCTAAGATCAATTGGATCTCATCCAATTCCTAGATCCAGTAGGTGGACCTCCAAGTCCGAAACATATATACATATATATATGCCAATATATCCCTATATTTTCCTAACTTTTTCCTCTGAATCAACTAAGCCTTGGCTTTGGCACAACAAGCTTAATGATTCCAGTTAAGTGGGACCCATTGACTTTGGAAAGCTTCGTAATCGATCTCCATGGACAAGAAGTGATATTGACTTTGGCCAACAAATCACAACTTGGACAAGACATACGATATGGAACAAATCCTTCATGATTCAAACACATCCGCGATGGACAAATGTCTTGACTTTGGCCAACAAACCAGTGCCAATCTTGGATCTTGAGAGAGAATCATTCAATGGAAGGAAAAATGCTTAATATTTATTGAGGGTTTTTGCGTAATTGGCAACCAATTAATTATCTTTGATTAGGTCTCATCATACACCCTTAAACATGCATTCTAAAAGCATAATAAGGCGCACTAAATAAACTAATAATGATATACGGATGGATATATAATACAATTTGTTCCTAGAACAAATCTCTCATTTTCCTCTCTCCCGCTAGCACTATTCATACTTCTACCCAATTACATAACACTTCTAAAGAAACCTCATTTACATGAGGGAAAATAGGTGAGAAGAGAAATATAAAGAGTCAAAAGGTAATAGGCTGGACACACAGGTCCAATTTAATAAATTCTAAATTTATTACAACAATTTCCAAAATTTCCCTCACCCATCTAATATCCATCTGATATCCATTATTCATACATCACATCCATGTATTCACACAAAGAATGTTATCAATCAATCTAATCCAATTAATTAATCTTTGATTAATGACCATCCAATGTTCAAACAACGATTTGATTTGCGCGAGTCCAACTCGTTTTAAGAATAAGTACTCAAAGTACGAATTCTTGAATCATATCGAACTACAATATTAAATCCAATTTAATTCGTATTCAATACTAATTCTTTATTTAATTCCAAATTAAATAATTACACTTTAAATGTGCCTTTTAGACTTGGATTCCAAATCCAATCTTACGGGTCTCAAAGGCCCAATTAGTATCCAATATTATTCAATTAAAGTCCAATGGGCTTTCAATTAATTTATTAAGGCATGGACTTTGGCAACCAAAGCCCAATAAGGAATCACCCTTTTCCACAAAATTAATTTTAGCCCATTAGGCCCAATTAAATTTTTAAAGGCCCAATTATCATATTTGGACTTTATGGAAATGGTTTTAGGCCCAATTGGATCCAACCAATTATCCTAAACCAAACTTTGCCCAACCAAGCCCATTAAGCCCAAATACAATATTAATAGCCCAATTCCAAATTCAGCTTTATTAATTAAATTCCAATATTCCTAATATCACAATTCAATTAACTAAAGTGTATAGCCATAATTAATTATTCAAACTAACATTCCAAAATACCAATTTACATAATTAATCATGCTTTATTTTATCAATTCATGTCCAACATAATTGAAACAAATCAATTCATTTCCATGTTTGATGGTCACGGCAATGGTGGATTTTTCTTAATTAATTTTGATTTCAATCCAATTAAATCACAAATCAATTTATCCATCATTTTAAACACATCTAATGGTCCAAAATCAAAATCACCATGACCTAGGGTCTATACATATTCGGCCAAGCCAAATCTTTTGGGGAAAATTAATCAAATATTTTTTCCTCAAATTGATCATGCATAACTCAAAGTTAACATATTATAAACATGCTCAAACAATTAATTTGAACAAATCATGCTCAAATCACAAAATCCCAAATTAAAGTTTAAGAACCCTAAATTCAATTTCATGCTTAATTATGGCTCTGATACCATTGTTGGGTTTTCAAGGTCAAACCAAGATCAATTAAGCAAGAAATCATGTGAATACAACAAAGTAAGAATGCGGATACTCACTTTGATCGGTTTTGGATGTAGGAGAGAACAAAATTTCCAAGCCTTTGTTTTATGCTCCAAGCTCCCTTTTGATATATGTAAAGCTTCCAAGCATCTCCTTGAATTCCAAACTCATGGATATGTTTCCTTAACACCTTTGAATGACTCCTTTAATGTGCTAGCATTGTTGATTTTGCAGAAAAATCAAGAAGAAAATGAAGCCTAGCTTCATGCCAATGAGAGGAGAAAGAATGCCATAGATTCGGCCAATAGAGGAGGAAAATGGTGAAGTTCACGCCACTTGTGTGTTGAGAGAGTGAGTGAGCATTTTTAAATTTGTTAAATGTAATAATGATTTCAAAAATCAAAAAACCATTACAAAGTGTAGTTGGTAAATGTCCATCACAAGTCAAACTTGTGTAAACAACAAGTTACCAATTATATGCTCACTTACTTCCATCACCTTAAAGCAAATAAAGTGACTAATGACGTGACTTGATGTCGGCCCCACTTGATTCAAAATCCGAGTGGGCCCGCAACACACCGGGCTCGGGTTCGCTAATTCTGAATTAACGAATTTTTCTGTTGCGACGTAATTAAATCAAATTTAATTAAATAATCATGCCTAGCAAAATTACTATTCACGTCGCTCGCGAATTAATTCTAAATTAATTCGTTTGCCCGAATTAAAATCTAATTTTAATTCCGTTATGAAATCTAATTTCATTAATATATCGAATATATTATTTTATCGATTAATTCCAAATCAATCATTCTCTCTCTTCAAATAGTATTTTATCCCAGATAAAATCTCTATGTAATTAATCCTAGATTAATTTTCTCTCTTCCAATTAATCCCAGATTAATTATGTCTGAGTCATACGTCATCGGTGAATCTTCGGGAAGCGACCCATGAGATCCCTGGATATGTTGGCAGTAAATCCGGTCATCGGAGCATCTGAATACGTCGTACCTAGTACCACGTTCTTACCGATTTACAAGACATGGTTGGCTTCTAGCAAAGCATCGTGCCTACCCAATTCTCCAGAAATATTCTTTTAAGGAATATGTAATCTATGTCAGGCGTAGTATATGTAGTATTACTTATTGCGATCCAGTATCGGATGTCACATGCTAGGCCTGGGGCTGGAATTGTGTCTGCCCCGTACGAAGCACATATCGGATCTCTGGTAACTAGTCTCTATAATCAGATAAACATGACCTAGTCATATTATCCCGATGACTGCAGTACATAAGAGTACTAGTTCCGTATCCTACGTGATCATCATCTTCATATGACTGAAGTGATACTTCCATCTTGACATAACACCCAATACACTACGATTCTCAATATACCCAGAAAAGGCGTACACAGAACATGTTAAAGCCTCGGACGACCAAAACCAAAGTATATTGATTGTCACAAGTATTAGCGATGCAAGTCTAAGGTTAAGACCAAATACACCTACCATGATTCGAACTCCCATAGACACATAGTCATACTACCAATGGAATTCTAAGGGGTCTATCCAGAGCGAAGCTGTTTCCGTACCATCGATAAACACAACCTCCTATTACACTTGCATGAGTATCCAATACCCAAATATATGAGAACTATGTCGTTATGCTCCCATAACACGCACACGTGCAATACTAGTCTATTCTGCATTATCGATGTCCAATCTCGATAATACTACGACTAGGGATATTTTAATGATTAAAACTTAGTGGATTAATATTGTCTCATATCTTATTAATCCGGAACTAATCATATGGACTTTTATCATTTATATATCCCGGTATCCAATTCAAATGATAAAAGAGCAATTTCCTTTGTCACATAGTTAATGTACCACAACATCATGTTTTGTACAAATAGTGATGATATGGGTCATAATTGTCCAACACTTTCAAATGGATTCCTCCATTGAAAATTCCCCAGAGGGAGGGTGGAGCGAAACTCTCTTAAATACCCTTACCTCTTAGGCTCTTATTGCCTTGGTGACAGGATAAACAATAGATCCTCCAAATTAGTCCCAACACTTTAAATATGCTTAAAGGTAAGCTTTGAGTAAATGATTATCTAGATGTCTTCACAACTTTTCCTTTTGGCTATAAAAAGGTAGTGAGTGAAGGAAGACACCAAATCATTATCTAACTCTAGTAATACCTTTGGTTAATTAACTTTAGTTTGGAAAGTTTTATTAACCCCTTGGTCCCAAACCACTTGTATCTTTTATAATGTCTTTTATTATAAACAAGTGATTTATATTTATTAGCCTTAAAGGTAATAAATCTCTAAGTTCATCACGGAATAATTACTTAGCTAAGGGATAAGCAATACACTCTCTATTTCTTAGAAAGTCTCTAGATGCTTGCACCCTAAAATAATCATGCCAATTCTAATCATACATAGAATCATCAAGCATGAGTTTTAATATGTTGGAATTATTTTAGGCATTAAATACTTTGATTAATATTTAATGATGATATTGCATTTTATTTTATTCAATAAATTTACTATTCACATTTTTCTGCAGATGCGTGAACTGTAAATGCAATTTCATAATTCAAATCTTAACCAAATCATGCAAAACTTGTGCCTAAAATTAAGTTCAAGGTGTTAGCTTTCCAACGAGCTTTTAAACACCCAATTTCGAGTTCAAATGAGAGAGAACTAATCAAAACAAATACGACACACTGATACCACTGTTGGGAAGCGGCCGCGAGTGTGCAGCGGAAAATCAAAATTATTATGCCATTTTCCCTTTGCCCAAGACCCATTTGTTTTTATTATTCTACAAGCCTAGGCATGTTACTAATATTCTAAGCATAAAACTCATAAAACATGCAAAGAACATAAACCTAAACATGCTAACTATCATAAGAACTCTAATTAAAATAAAGAAAGAAAGAAAAAGACTTACTTGAACCGAAGACTCCTCCAGTCCTCCCTCCAATCTACAAGCTTTTCTCGAACTCAGCAAGCTCTTCCACGTTACAAAAGAGCCACCCAAGTGTGTGGCCTCCAAAGATGCACACACCAAAGCCAAAACTCAACGGCAAGACTACGCCTCCAGTGCACGGGTATTTTGCCCTTGGTGCTAGCCTAGGCAAATACCTCAAAACTTTTAACTCGAGGTTCCTCTAGTCAATTAGACTTAAGAATCCTCAAAATCAGTGGCTTAATCTTAAACTTTAGAGTTGCTAACTTATATAAACCCAAGATATGAAAGTTTGGTTTTGTGTAAAAATTTGTGAAGAATTCTTTGGGTTTATATAGTGCTTCAAAGACAACAAAATTAATTAAGAATCTGATGTAGATGAAAGCTAATTTAATCTTAGCCATTGGATCTTAATTTAGTGGTTTAATGAGATTATAAAACCCTAATAAGAGTTTGGGCCGAATTGGAATTCAAAACAAATAACAAAAAAAATTACTATTCATATGAATAGTAATTTTTTTTAATTATTTTTTTATTCCAATTCCCAAAGTGCCCATATCGTCATTCACTAATCCCTAAGCCACTATGGAACCTCATAAATGATCTGTTCAATAATTAAACACATTGAACCATTTATGAACAATTCCTACAACAATCATATATGTTGTTATATTTGATTTGTGCACTGTTAACCATTGATTTCGACTTTATTGTGTGTGACCTTTTGGGTTCCCCTAGAGTTGGACATGAAATGAATAGTGATAATTTAATCGAACATAAATTATCCTCCGATCAGATGGTCGTTCGATTTCAATGACCAAGGTTGACATCTAGCAACATGTCAAGGCCCCCAAATGAGAAGGAAAGATATATATACTCATTATGTATGCGATTTACATATGATACGATCTCTCGCCTTACTGTATCCCCACCTATTGACCTAGGGTACAGAAAGTGTCTACCCATATGGTCAAATGTATGATGTTGATAGTGTCATGAATCGTGCTAACCCAAGAATCTCACATGATTCTTCCGCTGTGGCCACAGTCTCTAGCACTGATCACACATATCAACCCGCGAACTGGAATACTACTCTTATAGAAAATATTATCCGAGAGAGAGTGGCAATTCTCTGTTGTATCTTTACAAACTTCATGTGTTTCAACAAATGACCCAATCATACCCTTATGACCAGATCTTTTGAACCGGGGAAGGAGAATGTCAAAGTTATTTGATCCACACATAAGATTGTAAAGACATCAAGTCTAAGGACTAGTCATATAATCGATACATGAAAGTTCTCACAGACACATGGATAAACACTCCATATGAAAACTTTCGGCGGTCAGTTCGATGGACACGATCAACTCATGCATCCATGTGATACACCAAGCGGACGGATCTCCACTAGTAGCCTATGAGATCGGATACCCCACTTAAGGACGGATCATATCATCATGCTAGTCTATCCGCTTTGTGAACGCCCAGATTATTCACAAAACTATGACTAGGAACATTTAAGAGTAATGATTCTCATAAGGCGTGGAAGCCATCGTCTTATTACTCCAAGGGCTTTATTACAGTGTTGATGATTCATATAAGTTATGTAAGACACGTATAATAAAGATTGTCATTTTATTAATTAATGAAAATATTACAAATACATGTACATATAGCCCATCCATAAGTTGGGTATAGGGCATATCCCTAACAGTGACTGCCATCAAAGTGTGGAGGATACCTCATACATCCACAGTGGTATCTCAAGTCGAAGGACCATTATGCTCACTCAACCTGAGAAGATTCCTATTGACGTTGGTGTACCATATATTAGGAAATATTCGATGAGTCGTTCAGTGTTTATCCACTATAAACACCTACACGTCTATACGAGTCTCCCCAGACTCATGGTTCATTGGGATAAACCATCAGACCAATTCTCGATATACGACGTGTACTGATCTCAGCGGATTTTACTAACCGACCCGTGTTAGTAAATCTTGACCAAGAACTTTATTTGATAATATACTTCTGGTAGTGTCACTTCCCAATGTCAATTACAAATTACTTTGTAACTGCGCACTACTTATATAATCGGGTCTTTGTCTAATATATACATATCATTAAATCATATTTAGTTTCAATCTAATTGTAATTTGATCGAATATGTATATAAAAGCAAGAAATACTACCAAAATTTAAGTAATATTATGGAAAATGGAATTGTTCGTATTCATGAATCGGACATAAATACGATCCGGATTGGCACTCCGAGCACCAACCCTAACAGTAAATTACCCCAAGCTCTGTCCTTAAGAACTTATTAGCCTCGTCTCGGTGCTCTTACAGATATATAGCTAACGTTCTCCCATGATGCTTGGTGATTTCTTGATTTATAGGCACTCATTTTGATCCAGAACAAAAACTAAAAAAAGGTGGAAACTATCTCTTTTATGTAGACACCTTATACTCTCCTAATGATGCCTAGAAGACTCAATTGTATTTTTGGATTTGAAATGAATACACAATTAACCTTATTTATAGACATTGAGGGTTGTCTTTGTAAATACACCTTTATGTTAAGGGACATTATCATTTTTCATCTGATAAATAGCTTAAGTATCGTTTTGCACGAAAACTTTGAAATTATTCAATTTTCTACCTGAAGTTTCAAATGTGTCCACTTTTCCACTTTTATAAGGTGGAAAACATATAATTTTCCATTTTATCAGGTGGAAAAGTGAACAATTTTCTCTTTATCAAGTGGAAAAGTGAACAATTTTGAAACTGGAGGTGGAAAAGAGAATGAATTCAAAATTTTCGTGGAAAATGGTACTTAAGCTATTTATCAGGTGGAAAAATGGTAATTTTCCAAATGATAAATTATGCAATCCTTTAAGGGTTATATCCCTCCAATATAACATTTGAACTCGAAGATTATATTGATGAGCGGAAAATATATCAATATTTACCGCCCATTTTACTTAATATTTTGTTTAGTTTCTCGGGTTTGATGAACGTTTTGATGTGTTTTAGTTTATTTTGCAGATAAAATAATACTGGGACTCAATGGAATAATTTAGGACGAAATATGGGTCAAATAAGGGTAAAAATTGGACTTGATATATTAATTTTGGAGATTGGAAACTTGAAAGGGCGTTCTAAAGAAGTACAGTTTCGGAAATTCCAATTTGTGCAATTGTCGTATTTTGGGCATAACTTTTACTCTGATATCGGATTGAGCTGATTCAAGTTTCATATTAAAGAAGACTCAAAGATCTACAACGTTGAAGAACAAAATAATTTCGAATTTTGAATGTTTCATGACCGAAATTGATGAAATATCCAGAAGTGTGTTATGTATAATTATTAAAGTCATTTTCAAAGCAAAAAAATAAATAAATAAATAAAAAGTAGTCAAACTCCCACCAAACATGATAGCAATTAGTGAGCAATTAGTGGAGCAATTAATAATGGATTTGGTGGAGCAATTACTGGAGCAATTACTAATGGATTTGGTGGAGCATTTAATAATGGATTTGGTGGAGGCAAAATTTTGCTTATAAATACCAAGCCATTTCATTTGTAAATTCATACCTTCTTCTATGTAATTCCTTAAGAATACTAAGAAGATTGTATCTTGCTTGTTTATTAAATATTGAAATTGGTTTTAACCTGACTAAACTGGATACCGCCCGAGTGGTCGGTTGGTAATTAATTATTAATTTGACTTAATCTGGATACCGCCTATATGGCTGGTTGGTAATTATCATGCAAAGTTAATATATTATATTTAGGGAGATATCTAAAAAAGAAGTAATAAAAGTGGATCATTTTACCTCAGTATTTTCTTTTATTGTACTTTTACTTTATTTACGTTTCAGCAATTTACTTTCAGCATTTACTTTTCAGCATTTAATTTTCATTATTTAATTTTCCAGCATTTACTTTCCGTTATTTACTTTTCAGTATTTAATTTCCACCAATTTACTTTATGTCTTTTATTTTATTTAAGCTTTTACTACCCGTAAATATGTGTCGTAACTAAGTCAGTTATCTGGGGTTGTGATGAATCCAATATCACCGGTTAATAAGGGGTTATTTTATGGTTTCGGTAATATAAAAGTTTATTTATTGAGCCTTAGTCTTAATGCTTCTTGTTAACTGACCATTAATAAGATTGATTCGTTAGACTTGAAATGAACTTGGAAAAGAGATTTTAGGTTTAAACCCTAGACTCAATAGCCCACGATCTTCCTTCGGGATAAATAACCCTTAATAGATTTCCTTACAGGATAGGAATATACCTGTTGGGTGGGGGTAGCCATAATTGGAACTTAATCTTAATGAATTCAGATAACTTGGTTGACATAGGAATATGATTAATTAAGTTACACTGGGTATTTGTATCTGACCATCAAAAGAGGCTTTTGCGTAACTTTGTGTTCCAGGTTAATAAACCGATATATTACACAAACGTAAAATAACCACTTCATCTTTTAAAAAGATATTAGAAATATTCACAATCCTGGATAGTTTAATAATATTGAATTTTCCTCAATTTCCTTTTGCACAATTTTAATTTATGTTTTAAGTTTAAAGTCACCACCCAATCAAACAATCAATCCATTAGATACTTGTAAAAATTTGGCTTCATTAATTAATAGATTAGGTATTAAGTCATCGTGGGATCGATACTTTTTATACTACTTTAACGATACGTGCGCTTGCCTTATACGCGTGTGATTACGCACCGATCAAGTTTTTGGCACCGTTGCTGGGGACTTATTTATCTTTCACTATTAGTTTTGAGGTTAGATACCTTTACTTGTGTCTAATTTTCTTTTTCTTATTATTTTTATTTTCTTGTGTTTCAGGTTCTCAGAAACTACATGAGATGAACCAGAAGCTTTGAAATCCGACCGCTTAACCCAGAGATTGAAAGAACCATCAGACAGTTGAGAAGGGAAAGACGAGAAGGCCAAGAAGCACTGATCAACATGGAACCTGGACCTTTGGAGGTTGCACCACCAATTGCTATTCGAGACAGAGCCATTCATGTGGTTGTTGGCCTCATTTCATGTATTGTACTTCCTCATTTACCAGTAAATGTGTGTGAGATCAAAACATGCATTCAGATGATTCAGCAATCAGTTCAGTTCGGGGGGAATGCAACTGAGGATCCTAATGCCCATATCAGCAACTTCCTGGAAGTTTGCGGCACTTTCAACTACAACCGAGTAGCTGAAGAAGCTATGAGACTGTGAGTTTTTCCATATTCCTTGAAAGACAGAGCCAAAGATTGGCTACATTCACTACCAGCAGGTTCCATCACAACTTGGAACACTCTAGCCATAAAATTCCTTACAATGTACTTTCCACCAGCCAGAACTGCAAAGTTAAGAAATGACATCACATCTTTTGTACAACAAGATTCAGAATCCCTTTACGAAGCTTGGGAAAGGTACAAAGATTTACTCCGGAAATGTCCTCACCATGAGATTGCAAAATGGCTACAAGTCCAAACCTTCTACAATGGACTTTCTGGAATAATGAGAACCACAATTGATGCTGCTGCTGGAGGAGCTTTGATGGCAAAAGGAGAATATCAAGACTGGGACCTAATTGAAGAAATGGCTAACAGAAAGGAGCTTGATCCAAGGAATTGCGAGAATTTATGAAGTTGGAGCCAACACAGCAGTGAATGCCAAGCTGGATCAAATATGTAAATTATTGGAAACTCTTAGCATGCAAGGCAATATTGGACCCACAAGTTCACCATATGGAGGAGCACCATAACCAAACCAACATAAAGAAACGGTTAATTACGTCAACAATTTCAACAGACAGGGGAAAAATCCATATTCCAACACCTATAATCCAGGGTGGAGGAATCACCTCAATTTCACATGAAGCAATAATTCAGGGCAAATGAACAATCCACCACCCGGATTCCAATAGCAGAACAAAGGCCAGGAGTATGACAAAGAAACATGAATAACAGAAGTGCTGACCCACTTGAAAAAGATAGAAGCAAAACACGACTCTCAAGCAGTTAGGTATGATGCTTTTTTTCAATCCCTATGAGCATTAATTCAAAGTCAATCTGCTTCTATTAAAGCACTGGAGAATCAAATTGGACAACTGGCCAATGCTCAGAGTTACAGGCTGCCAAGAAATCTTCCCAGCAACACAGAACCAAATCCAAGGAACATGAGGAAGGAGCAATGTCATACCATCATGTTAAGAAGCGGTACTGAAATCAACAAAGATGTTGGAGTCAAAACAAATGGTGAGGAAGTTCCAAAAGAAAGCAGCGAAGTAGTTCCACAGATGGAGGAAAAAGAAGCAAAGGAAAAAGATCAAGAAATGATCATTCTACCTCCACATTTTCCACAGCGTCTCCAGAAGAATAAACTAGACAAGCAGTTTTCTCTTTTCCTGAAGATCTTCAAAAAGTTTCATATCAATATTCCATTTGCAGAAGCGTTGGAACAAATGCCTAGCTATGTCAAATTCATGAAAGACATTCTTTCACGAAAGCAGAGATTGGGATATTACGAGACAGTAGCGTTATCTGAAGAATGCAACACCATCATTCAGATGAAGCTTCCCCCAAAGTTGAAAGATCCTGACAGTTTCACTATCACATGCACCATTGGAGAACATGACTTCGGTAAGGCTTTGTGTGATTTAGGTGCAAGTGTTAACTTGATGCCTTTTCTATCTACAGGAAACTGCAGATTGGAGAAACAATGCCCACCTCAGTCTCTTTACAACTTGCTGATAGAACGCTCGTATTTCCGAGAGGTGTAGTTGAAGATATACTGGTCAAAGTTGACAAATTCATTTTCCCAGTAGAATTTATTGTCATTGATATGGAGGAAGACGAAGACGTGTCGATCATCCTCGGGAGACCATTCTTGGCTACAGGTCGAACAATTATTGATGTATAAAAATGAGAACTACCCATGAGGGTACAAGACCAAGAAGTAACATTCAATGTTTTCAAAGCCATGAATTTCCTGGATTACGAGAATGAGGAATGTTTTCAGACTTGATGTGATAAATAATACCATCCAGACCTGCGATGCAATGCAAAGTTCTACTGAAAAACTTAAAGTATGTCAATTGTCTGTGGAGCCTGAAGATAAAACGTATTGCGTACTGAAGAAGCCAATTCTTGCACTACAAGCAACATAAGAGAAACAATTCCACCAGCTCAATGAATTGGAGGAATTTCACATTCAGCCATTTGAGAATGCCAAACTGTACAAAGAAAAGGCCAAGAAGAGACATGATGAGAAGTTAGTGTGCATACCACTAGAACCAGGGCAGAGGGTACTGTTAAACAAATCAAGGTTGAAACTCTACCCATGGAAGCCAAAATCACGGTGGTCATGTCCATTCTTAATCACCAAAGTTTTACCAGATAGAGCCGTTGAGATACATGATCCTAACTCCAACAAAACATTCAAGGTTAAAAATAAGCGTGTCAAACACTACTGGGGAGAATCAATTGAGCGATAAAAAGAAAGTGTCACACTTTCAGATCCAGCCTAATGTTCGGGAAATCATGTCTAGCTGATGACTTTAAACTTAGCGCTAGTAGGGAGGCAACCCATGCAATTTGTGTATATATTGTGATTTGATGTGTTTTATTTTTATGTGTTTAATTTGTGTAGGTAAAGTCACATTTCAGGATGGAAGAAGTTCTCGCAAATCTTCACAAGCAAATTCCTTCTCTCCCTCAAAACATTCTGATGAAAGTTTACAAAGGTCACTTGGAACGAATGAGACTACTGATGAACAAAGGTATTCCTAATAACATTCGTTGGATTATTGAAGCACGGGTCCGATTGGCAGGTGAGTCTTCTGACTCTTTTGTTTCACATCTGCCTGGTTTAGGAATAATCACATTTGCTAAAAAGAGAATAGCTAAAAGAATGGGTGTTTGCTATAAATGTGCTCGTATGACATGTAATATTCGTTGTCGTTCTTTAGGAATGGTGTCTGATAACCATGAAGATAAGATTAATTTCATTAGGGATGGCTTGAGTAAGGATTCTTTGGATGACATATCTAAGACTCTTGAGACGCATCCCAGTGGATATGTGTATCACGAAATTCCCGTGTTGTATACACAATTCCAAAAGGAAAGACAACAGTATAGTCTCAGTAATCTGACTCAAAAAGATATTTTTTTCCAATTTATAAGAAGATTGGATGGGAAGCTTGTCCCTGACGCATAGACGTCATTCAAGCTATAACTTTATTGTAAATATTATATCTCTTTGTCTTTTCCTAATAATTGTGATTTGTTTTGTTGTTTTCTTTTATTTTCTCTGACAGGATCCAGACCTTTTTGACCTTTCACGAATTACTATTTTGCTACTAATCTTCATTTGGAAGATACTAGTGCTATTATTACTCACCATTTTTCAGGTGTTATAAATTCAACTCATCATTGCACTTTTGAAGGCATCCAAAGCTGAGAAAGAAATACATAAAAATGGAAGCTACTTCAAAAAGAAGAGTTGAAAATATTTGTGTGTTTTGCGGTACTAGTGTTGGTACCAAGCCACAATACATAGAGGCAGCACATGAATTGGGTCGAGTCTTAGCTGAAATGAATATGCACCTAGTATATGGCAGTGACAATTTAGGACTAATGGGGATCGTTTCAAAGGCTGTACAGGAAGGAGACAGTCAAGTTCTAGGAATCATCCCAAAACCTTTGGCGGAGGCGAATCTGATAGGACCATCAAATGGAGAGGAACTAATTGTGTCAGGTATGTCTGAACGACTGGTAGAAATGATTAAATGTGCTGATGCTTTTATTCTTTTGCCAGTTGGCTTGGACACAATGGAGGAAATCTTTACAGTACTATATTGGGCGAACTTGAACATACACCAGAAACCAATTGGACTGTTCAACGCAGATGGATTTTTTTATTTTCTTTGTGTGTTTCTTGATGATGCCCGGAGAAATGAGTTCGTGTCAAAACCTTTAAAAGAACTCATCTTCACTACCAGAACTGTCCCAGATTTAATTGACCAAATCTTAGCCTTTGAACCACAAATTGACCTTATCTTTTCCAAGATAAACTGGTCTGATAATGATCGTGGTAAAAAACGTCGAATAAATCTGGATCTTAACCTTTAATTTTCATTTTAGATGTAGAATTTCAGCTAACCAGGTACTATCTTCTAAACTCTTCTTCTACTTTTTAAGATATTGTGGAAAATGTCTCATTTAGGTTTGGGGGAGGTGAATAGTTGACTAGTATCTTGTTTTTATTGTGTTATTTTTAGTCAAAATTTTTCGAAAAAACTCAAAAAAAAATTGAAAAATTTTACAAGAATCAAAAAAATATTTTGTGTTTTTAATTTGATTAATCAGGTGAAATTGGTATGAGATAGCTGTGTAAGGAATTTTCATTCCAGAGACGTATCTCAGCCTATTTCGGAACAAGATAATTTTTGTTTATTTCCTTTTGAATTATTTAATTTGTAAGTTCTGTTAGTGTCCTACACATGTCACGGGATCTCTAAGCGTGATTCGTGTGTGAATAAAATCAAAAATAAGTTACGGATGACTTACATTGATCGGTTGAGTTCAAAACGTTTCACGGATGTGGAAGCTTCCAGGCTCATGGGTGAATATCCTTATCACCTTCATTTGACTCTCATATGTGTTAACAACAACAAATGGAACAAATTTGATCTCCCAAGGAGAAGCAAATTCGCCGAAGAGAGAGGAAACCAATCGGTAGTCTTCGAAAACAAACCAATTGCCTTTGATTCTCTCGGCCTTCTCAAAGAAAACAAAGAGCAAAAACTTTTCTTTCATTCGGCCAAAATTACAAGAAGACAGTGGCCAATATTTTGCCTTAAGCAAAAGACAAGCATTTATTGCTTTTCAATCGCCCACTGGAAAAAGTCAGAGAGAAAGCATCCATTTTCTTTTCAATTCAAAATTGATTAATTAATTGCTTTCCCTTTTGGCATATTTCAAAAATGAGCCTGAGAGCAATTAATGCCTTTCTTAACTTTTCGGCCATTCCTCTGCCGATTTAAGGCCATTCGGCCAAAGATATATATTTTAAGGCCATTCGGCCAAGCAGAGGCAATAAGGCCATTTGGGCCAAAATTGCCAGGGAGAGAAAATAAAATGGCCATTCGACCTTGATTGAAAAAGACAAAATAATGATAATAAATAAATCATTAATTGAATTTATCTTTTTCAAAAGACAAAGAGTGTTTTACAAGATACTACCAAAACCCATCATCCATATCAATCACCAAAGGTGACTAATGATGTAAGTGAAGTGGACCCCACTTTAAATTCAAAATTCAAGTGGGGTTGCTCAACACACTTTTGGGCTCGGGTTCATTTAATCCTGATTAAACGAATTTTCCGTCGCGACTTAATTAAATCCGATTTAATTAAATAATAATACCCAGTAAAATTATTACGAAAATCGCTCGCGAATTAATTCCAAATTAAATCGTTCGCTAAAATTAAAATCCAATTTAATTTCTCGTTGAAATCCGATTTCAATTAATATATCTAATATATTATTTAGCCCAATTAAATAAATTAAATAGTAAAATCTAATTTAACTATTAAATTTATTTTACCGATTAATTCCAAACTAATAGCGTTCTCTCCTCTCGACGAATTTAATCCCAGATAAATTCTCGATGCAATTAATCTCATATTAATTCTTTCTCTGATAATTAATCTCATATTAATTCTTGCCGTAATTAATCCCAGATTGATTTTCTCTCTTTATTAATCACAGATTAATATTCTCTCTCTTAATTAATCCCAGATTAAAATTGTTCGAGTCAAACATCATCGGTGAATCTTTGGGATGCGACCCAAGAGATCCCTAGATATGTTGGAAGTAAATTTCGTTATCGGACTATCCGAATACGTGCGTACCCGGTATCACGTTCTTACTGATTTACAAGACATGGTTGGCTTCTAGCAAAGCACCGTGCCTACCCAATTCTCCAGAAATATTCTTCTACTGAATACATGATCTTTGTCAGGCGTAGTATACATAGTATTGCGTATTACGATCCAGTATCGGATGTCACATGCAAGGCCTGAGGCGGGAGTTGTGTCTGCCCCGTACGAAGCATATATCGGATCACTATCAACTAGTCTCTTTATGATCGGAAAGTCATGACCTAGTCATACTTCCCCGATGGCTATAGCACTTAGAGTACTAGTTTTGTATCCATGCGTGATCATCATCTCCATATGACTGAAGTGATACTTCCATCTTGACATCACACCCAATACACTACGATTCTCAGTATACCCAGAAGAGGCGTACACAGAACCTGTTAAAGCCATGGACGACCAAAACCAAAGTATATTGATTGTCGCAAGTATTAGCGATGCAAGTCTCAAGTTAAGACCAAATACACCTACCCTGATTCGGATTCCCATAAACACATAGTTATACTACCAATGGGATTCCGAAGGGTCTATCCAAAGTGAAACTGTTTTCGTACCATCGGTAAACAGAACCTCTTATTACACTTGCATGAGTATCCAATACCCAAATATATGAGAACTATGTCGTTACGCTTCCATAACACGCACAAGTGTAATACTAGCATATTTCACATTATCGATGTTCAGTCTCGATAATACTACGACTAGGGATATTTAATGATTAAACCTTTGTGGATTAATATTGTCTCATATCTTATTAATCCGGAACTAATCATAAGGATTTTTATCATTTATATATTCGAGTAATTCAATTACAAATAATAAAAGAGCAATTTCCTTTGTCACATAGTTATTTTGTACAACACCATGTACTGTACAAATAGTGATGTTATGGGTCATAATTATCCAACAAGTTCTCCATAAAACTGACTAAAATGGATCTTCATATGCTCAGTTGACAGATATTATCAATATGCATGGTAACATAAGGACATGAGATGTAATTGAAAAGTTTATAATATTCAGTGCTCTAGTTTAATTGTAGCCCAAAAAAAAATACTTTTATATCGGAAATCTGAGTAATTAAGTCCGTAGGGGTGTCTTAACACCTAGTGCCCTAAATCCAACTGGTTCGGGAGGCACTGGCCCAAAGCTCGCTACATAGATGGAAGATATTGTATATAAATAAAAAAAAATCAAAAAAAATCAAAAAAATATTCCATTACTAAAAAATGTGTGAATTCTGATAAAACTTTAGGACAAAAATATTATTTTCTTCTCAACTGCACTTGTGACTATTGTGGGCAAAAATGAGTTGATTAATATTTTGTTGGCTGTGTATATGAAGAATGATAAAAAAAATAATGGAAGAATTCACTTATTCGGTAATTTAGAAAGAAATAAAATAACTATTAACTTGGATAAGAAGTTTCACATGTTTAGTCACTAACTTCTTTTTTCTTTTTTCTCTTGTCTTTTTGCTTTTGTGTGCATTAGTTCTACTAACTTTTTTACTTTTATCAAATATTTGTGGGTATCGTTGTTGTAAGCCCTTACGAGACTACAACTCGTCCACTAGGGACACCTAGGGGTTTAAAAGGCTTGTTGCATACGCTAAATGGAACTGTAATCCCTACGAAAATGGCTTAGCTTAATTTTAATTTTATTTTATTGTTTTGCTCTAGGACTAGCAAAATGTTAGGTTTGGGGGTGTGATGAGCGGATAATATATCAATATTTACCGCTCCTTTTACTTAATATTTTGTTTAGTTTCTCGGGTTTGATGAACGTTTTGATGTGTTTTAGTTTATTTTACAAATAAAATAATATTGGGACTCAATGGAATCATTTAGGATGAAATATGGGTCAAATAAGGGCAAATATTGGACTTGACATATTAATTTTGGAGATTGGAAACTTGAAATGGCGTTCTAATGAAGTACATTTTTGGAAATTTCAATTTTATGTAATTGTCGTATTTTGGGCATAACATTTTACTCCGATATCGAATTGAGCTGATTCATGTTCCAGATTAAAGAAGACTCAAAGATCTACAACTTTGAAGAACAAAATAATTTCGAATTCTGAATGTGTCATGACCGAAATTGATGAAACATCCGAAAGTATGTTATGTGTAATTATTAAAGTCATTTTCAAAGTAAAAAAAAAAATAAATAATAAAAATAGTCAAACTCCCACAAAACATGATAGAAATTAGTGAGCGATTAGTGGAGCAATTAATAATGGATTTGGTGGAGCAATTATTGGAGCAATTAATAATGGATTTGGTGGAGCATTTAATAATGGATTTATGGAGGCAAAATTTTGCATATAAATACCAAGCCATTTCATTTGTAAATTCATACCTTCTTCTATGTAATTCCTTAAGAATACTAAGAAAATTGTATCTTGCTTGTTTATTAACAGCTTTCAGTATTTAATTTCAGCTTTCGCACTTTCTTTTCTTTACTTTCTGCAATTTACTTTTACGCATAGTACTTTCCATTTTTTACTTTTCAGCAATTTACTTTTCAGTAATGAGGAGATAACTCCTCATTACTGGGGTAAAAAGTAAAATTTTTATTGCTAATATTTAGATTAATCTCGCTTAAATATAATATATAAACTAGTTAAAATGTGACTTAATAAAGATACCGCCTTATGGTCGGTTGGTAAATATTGAAATTGGTTTTAACCTGAATAAACTGGATACCGCCTGATTGGTCGGTTGGTAATTAATTATTAATTTGACTTAATCTGGATATCGCCTATATGGCTGATTGGTAATTATCATGCAAAGTTAATATATTATATTAATGGAGATATCTAAAATAGAAGTAATAAAAGTGGATCATTTTACCTCAGTATTTTCTTTTATTGTACTTTTACTTTATTTACTTTTCAGCAATTTACTTTCAACATTTATTTTTCAGCAATTTACTTTCAGCATTTACTTTTCAGCATTTAATTTTCAGTATTTAATTTTTCAGCATTTACTTTCCGTCATTTACTTTTCAGTATTTAATTTCCAACAATTTACTTTATGTCTTTTATTTTATTTAAGCTTTTACTACCCGTAAATATGTGTCGTAACTAAGTCAGTTATCTGGGGTTGTGATGAATTCCAATATCACCGGTTAATAAGGGGTTATTTTATGGTTTTGGTAATATAAATGCTTATTTATTGAGTCTTAGTCTTAATGCTTCTTGTTAACTTGTCATTAATAAAATTGATTCGGTAAACTTGAAATGAACTTGGAAAATGGATTTTAAGTTTAAACCCTACACTCAATAGCCCACGATCTTCCTTGATGATAGATAACCCTTAATAGATTTCCTTACATGATATGAATATACATGTCGGGCGGGGTAGCCATAATTGGAACTTAATCTTAATGAATTCAGATAACTTGGTTGACACAGGAATATGATTAATTAAGTTACACTGGGTATTTGTATCTGACCATCAGAAGAGGCTTTTGCGTAATTTCGTGTTCCAGGTTAATAAACCGATCTATTACACAAACATAAAGTAACCACTTCATCTTTTAAAAAGATATTGGAAAGATTCACAATCATGGATAGTTTAATAATATTGAATTTTCCTCAATTTCCTTTTGCACAATTTTATTTTCTGTTTTAAGTTTAAAGTCACCACCCAATCAAACAATCAATCCGTTAGATACTTGTAAAAATTCGGCTTCATTAATTAATAGCTTAGGTATTAAGTCCTCGTGGGATCGATACTTTTTATACTACTTGAACGATACGTGCGCTTGCGTTATACGCGTGTGATTACGCACCGATCATATATTCTTTCACTCTAAGGGACATGTCCATTTAATTTATGTATTTCCCAAAGGACACATGTCAATGGGCATGTTTCCTAATGACACACCTTATAAATTTACATGTAATTTTAGAGAATTTCCTGCACTGCGTTATGTATAAAATCACAAATAAAAAAAATGTAGTTTTTTTTTTTTTTTTTTTTTTTTTTTTTTTTTTTTTTTTATATTTGTATCTGGGTAGCTTAACAAGAAATTGTTAGATTTGCGATTAATATGAAATAATAAAGGATTAATAAAAATAATTAATCGGGAAAGATACATTTCGCATGATTGAGGAAAAAATTTCAAAACTCAACTCTGAAAATCCTCAGAAAATCATTTATAATTCAATTCACTTACCATGATCAAAGGTCAAATAGTATAAGAGTCTTAATATCAATATAGACCATTTTGATACAGATAAAAAAATTATCATTAAGGATACAAGTGTTATTATCTAGGTAATAATTTCATTGTATCTAATAGAATCGTTTTATTTTTTCTCACAAACGTATCAATCAAAACTCCATAAAATATTAAAAAAAAGGAAAGAAATCAGATGATTTTTAGACAATCGGAAATCGGTTGATTAATCTGTCAAAATATCTCGAAAATCAGAGTCGATTTAAAGCATTCAAAATTTGATGAATCAAATTTCTCAAATAGCGATTTGTGATTATGTCATCGGCAATTGAATAACACAGATTTGTGCAATACCTTATACAACCGTGTATTTGAAAAAAAAAAAATTACTCCCATTTATTCTTTATTTTTTTAAATCCACGTTGTTGAATTATTTAGAATAACGAATATAACGTTAGGAATACTTTTCAAAATTTCACTAATTCCTTATTGTATATATAAGTTTAAAACAGTGCTACCAAGTAGACATGCACACAGTTACAGTTTGAAACCGTAACCGAACTGCAACCAAATTGTTGACCAACCGTAAACCGAACGTTGACTATGCAACCGAATCGCGAACTGTAACCGAACTGGTCGAGTCTGGTTTCGTTAAGGTTGAGACAATTTCAAACTGCGGGTTTGGATGATTGGATCGATTCGAACCATAACATTTACGATTTCGGTTCGAACTGGAACCATTACGGTTCGAAACCGTTAACCGTAACGGTCAAAAAATATATTTTTTTTAATAATAATAAAGTTTAAAATGTCTAATTTTTCATTTCCAACAACTATATTTTGGTGGTATTTTAGGCATCATAAAAATTAAAAAAAAACACATTATAAATACACATTTCACTCATTTTCCAAAACCACAAAATCATTTATTCTCTTCTCACTCTCTCAATTTCTCAAATCTTATATATGCAATTAATTTATTCTCTTATTTTCTCTATCTCTTCATTATAATGGCAAGCTCATCACACAAAATTAACGTTCATGAGGCTGATGATACCACTTAACATACCTCCGGCGAAACGACTTCACTTATTCAAGTGAGAAATCAAAGTTCTAAAATGTTGACAAAATATTTCACTCTGGTTGTGACATATAGAGTGACCATTGACAGTCACATTGATACATATGTTAGTTTTGTTTCTAGGTCCCAAGATCAAACAAGACATGAAATACATGTGTGAACACATCAAAGGAGGTAGCGGAATACTCACATCGATCGGTTGAGACGATTTGAAGACGAATGAAGCCCAAAATGCTCACTGGTTTGGCGCCACTGCTGTGCAGTTCACAGCCCACAAAATCAGAAATTTGAGCTGCAAAACGGAGCTCCAAGCTTCGTCGAACGGATCCCGGCTCATGGGTGAACCTCCCTACCACCTTCGCAAGTCTCGTAGTGTGCTAGCACTTGAGTTTTTGCCACAAAAACTCACTCTTTGCTTCCCATTTGCTCACGCCAATTGGCTTCAAAAACCAGTGAAAAAAAATCAGTTTGGGCGTGACTTGGAAGAGAGAAATGAGAGAGAGATGAATGTGTTGACTTGTGAAATGAATTACAAAAAATGCTTTATATATTTTTCCAAAAAATAATAAGCATTTACCATTTTGATTTATCAAATAAAGTAAATGGAAATCAATCACCAAACACTATTCCAACAACACCCATCACTATTCATTTTACTTTAATAAAGTGATGTGTGTCTTTCAATCAATCAATCAATCACATCACTCAAAGTGACATTTGATTTGACGCTTGATGTGACGAATGATTTGACGCTTGATGCGACTTGCGTTGCCGCATTCGAATTCGAAATACGAATGCGCTCGCAATCACACTCGGGCTCGGGTTCGCTAATTCCCAATTAGCGATTTTTCCGTCGCGTCGTAATAAAATGATTACGCCTAGCGAATCCACTATTCACGTCGCTAACGAATTAATTCTAAATTAATTCGTTCGCCCGAATTAAAATCCAATTTCAATTCCGCGTCGAAATCCAATTTCTTTTAATATATCAAATATATTAATTTACCGATTAATTCCAAATTAATCATTCTCTCTCTTTAGACGATATTTTATCCTAGATAAAATATCTCTGTAATTAATCCTAGATTAATTTTCTCTCTCTTCTACATAATCCCAGATTATTTAAGAGTGCGAGTTATGCGTCATCGGTGGATTATCGGGAAGCGACCCATGAGATCCCCGGATACGTTGGAAGTAAATACGGTCGTCGGAGTATCCGAATCACGTACGTACCAAGTACTACGTTCTACCGATTTACGAGACAAGGTTGGCTTCTAGCAAATCACCAAGCCTTCCCAATTCTCCGGACATATTCTTATAAGAATATTTCAGATCTATATCAGGCGTAGTCTACTAAGTATCGTGTATATCGGCCCAGTATCGGATAGTCACGTGCTAGGCCTGGGGCTGGATATGTGTCTGCCCCGTACGAAGCACATGTCGGATGTCTGGTAACTAGTCTCTATAATCGGATATACATGACCTTGTCATAATATCCCGATGGCCGGCCAGCACTTAAGAGCACTAATACCGTATCCTATGTGACATCATCTCCACTATGACTGGAGTGATACTTCCGTCTTGACATCACACCCAATACTCTACGATTCTCAATATACCCAGCATTGGCGTACACAGAACCTGTTACAGCCCTGGACGACCTCAACTAAAGTATATTGATTATCGTAAGCATTAGCGGTGCAAGTCTCAAGTTAAGACCAAATATACCTACCCTGATGTCGGACTCCCATAGACACATAGTCATAATACCAATGGGATTCCGAGGGGTCTATCCAGAGTGAAGCTGTTTCCCGTACCATCGGTGAAACACAACCTCCTATCGCACTTGCATAAGTATCCTATACTTAAATATATGAGAACTATGCCGTTGTGCCCTCACAACGCGCACAAGTGCAATACTAGTCTATTCCGCATTATCGATGTCCAGTCTCGATAATACTACGACTAGGGATATTTAATGATTAATCCTCCGTGGACTGATACTGTCTCATATCATCTCAATCCAGGAACTAATCATATGGACCTCTCTTCATTTATACATCTAAGGTGATCTAATCACAAATGATGAGAGCGCAATTTCTTTGTCACATAGTTAATTTGTACAACAACACTATGATCTGTACAAATAGTGACGCTATGGGTCATATTATCCAACAATCTCCCACTTGGCACATAGCCAGTCACTCAAGTGTCGTACACCCGAACTATGTACGGTTTGCTCAAATTGCTGAAAAAAGGTTTTCGTCAGCGGATTTCCATGATTATCGTCTGACGCGATTTATACGATCATCACATCGCCACGATGTATGATCCGAACGAGTCAGATGAATATAGAAGTATATATTTGGATCGTTGATGAGACCTTTAATTCTTTAGACTGTGCTGACGCCCAGCTCAGCGGCTAACAGAATTATATCTAATATAATTAGATATATTTTCGATCCAAATGGCTTCAATTGCTGCTCAACTACAGCAATAATCCACATTTGTTGTTTATTCGGCAACAATATCTTGCTCGGAAGATTTCCAGCTCAGTGTCCCGTTATTCAAACTTTATAGTACCACAGTATTTAACTGTTTGAAAACTTGCAGCAGTGATCCCAGTCACTTCAAGTTCTCATTCTTCATAGTTTAAGACAACATCTTTAGTTTTCTGAGATACTAACAGATGTTCTTAACTTTAATCCAGTGAATAACAGTTGGATTGTCCTGATTGTGACTCCATATGCTCAAAGCGTATGAGACACCATATCAAGTACATTTTAAATGTACAATTTCCTAGAGAGTGTTAACAACTCCAAATCTATCCCAGTAGATCTTTATTCCTTGAATAAAGGTTGTTACTCCCCAGAATTCTACGAAGAATTTCTATGAAAGCCAAGCTTTCACCAATTGCTTTATGGGAATTTCATTGTTAGTGCGCTCCCACTAACCTCCTTATATACACGAGAATTATTTCGTTTTGAGTTAAATCATAAACCATTATGATTACTTCAAAACGACAGTTCCAAGAACCTTATGCTTGCTTCAATCCAGACATGGATCGAATAACCCGCAAACCTTGTTTGTCGGTTATACAAAATCGTCAGGATGTTGTAAACATCCTCCAAAATGTTTCCTTTTTCAGGAAAGCGATTTTGATCTTTAACTGACGCATTTCATAAATGAAATATGCAGTATCAACAAGCATCTTCAAAATTGATTTACCATGGCAACAGATAAAAGGTTGAACCGTTATTAACACAATGTTGATAACGATACCTTTCCGTCACAAGCCTAGCTTTGTACGTTGGTTATGTTGTCATCAATGTATGTCTTCCTTGAAGACGTTTACAGTACCAATAGGCACAATGCCTTTCGGTACAACAACTAGTATCCAAACATAGTTGTTATACATGGGATCCATTTCGGACTCATGGCATAATTCCATGATAGGGAGTCGATACCTCGTATCACTTCCTCAAAACGTAGTCGGTTGGTATACCTCCACAAGATTAATATCTTTATGAGGTGAGATCAGAAACCCATACCCCATGTTGTTTTCTGACTCTCTCCGATCTACGAGGTTCTTGTGTATTCGAAGATTAATGGTACAGATTCATCATTGATGAACTGTTTGTGTTCCTTTAAGGACTTCGTGCCTTGAATAGTATTACTCTGATTTCCATCGAGTATCACTATCCTCCCACTGACCACTGCATATCGGTATTCCTCTCAGGAAAACCGCATGGTGAGCAACAATCATATTGTTCTCATGTGAGATTTATAAGTACTATACTTATGGTTTCCCATTAGGATAACCTATGTATGACACTTATCCAATTTGGGTCATCAGTTTGGTATCATCCAAACTTTATGCCTGGCATACCCAAATTATTAGGAATGAGAAACCATGTTTCTTTCCTGTTCATATCCTATATGATATTTTTTAAACAGTTTTTACTGGAACCTTATTCTAAATAAGTTTTGCACTGTTAATACATATCCGTTGAAGGAAATGGTAGCTCAGAGCGACTCGTGATAAACCTTATCATGTCCAACAAAATTTGGTTTTTAGTTCGGACACATCGTCAAACTGACATGTCTCGGGAGGAGTCCTCATCTGAAAGAATATCGTACTCTTTCATGTATATTTGAAACTTACTGCTTAAGTATTTTCCATTACGGTTTTACCGTGACGGCATAATACTATAGTCGATCTGTTAATCTACTTCGTGTCGAAACCCTAATAGTTTCCGATCTGTGTTCTTCAAAAGAAACACATAACCATAACTTGATGCCACATCCGTTAAGGTCACGAAATATTCATGTTCACATCTAGCCTAGCTAGATATGGGCCCACTAACTTCACCATGAATAGGGCTAACAGATCGGTGGCACTTACACTATTACCAAGTAAACAGTGTTTTAGGTACTTTACCTAACAAACTAGATTCGTAGACTTTATTTGAATAGTCAAATCAGTCCTAGTACCCATTCTTCAAAAGTGCGGATATACGAGTCTTGTTTAATTCTGTCATAGACAACAATGCCACATATAAGTCTCTACTTGATCAAATCAATTTGAGCTATTTATTTGTCATTTTATATGTTTTGAGATTTTAATTATATTCAAAATATAAATTCTGTTATTCACATCTAATGTGTTTATCTTAATATCATCTTTATATAATGAAACACTTTAGTGTTCTAGAATATAAAGGTTTATCCGCAACGGATTAAACACTGATATAGAGACAATGTTCCTAGTCAAACTAGTTACATTATAACAGTTCCTAATTTAAGTACACACCCAAAGGGTAGTTCCTAAACTTAGGTATCTACGGTCGAAACAGCGACTTTCATCCCGTTTCCGATTCGCAAAGCAATCTCATCTTGAAGTCAGTATCCTGCTCAAAGCAGATTCTGAACATCAATACATATATCTTATGTACCACACTAAGTATTTAAAATCTAATTTCAATACTAGTAGTGAACATAACTTTGACAATCATTTTTAAAGTAAGAGCCTTGCCCTTTCTTTAATTCCTTCGTGTCTGCCATATCCAAATGGTAGTCACTTTGGGATATGTCAATTATCTTTTTCAATATTTCACAAACTTTTGGCCAAGCCTTGGTTTTAGAATATTGAAACGATGTGCACCTTGTGCTACATGCCCAATTGCAAACTTTGACTTTTCACCTCTAGAATAGTCAATTAATTCTCCAAGAATTATTTATTGCAATTTTAATACTTATTAAATCTAAACATAGATTTTTGACAAGTATGTTAAATTAAGCACTAAAGTCATCATCACATAAATCTTCCAAAGATTTTATGCTCTACTTATTTTGCTTAATTTTGGGCTTTAAGGTATAATAAGTTATTTTATCAAATAAAGTAACCTATTATTTATTCCCAATTTGAAAATTAAATCATTTAAAACATTTAATCCAAGATTATATTTTAAATATTCAATTTTTCAATTTTATCTTGATTACAATAGTTCAACTATTTAATCAACGATTAGTGGTACTATATATTATAATGATTATAATAGTCCAACTATATAATCAAATATAATCCAAATAATTAACCTCAATTACATTGATTACTATAATCCAATTATAAAATCAACTCTAAACTGAAATTAATTAATTCAAATATATTGATTAATATAATCCAATTATATATAATCAACTATAATACAGTCCAACTGTTTATTAAAACAACAATTTAATATTAGTCCAACTAACATTTATATATATATGACGAAATAATTTGAATGAGCGCGTATTGCGAGTAATTGAATGAATATTGTAAATTCAATTTTTGCCTCCCACTATTTTTCTTCGAGCCTCTAACCCTCTGTCGAGTACTCGGGAAACCGTGTTTCCTAGTGGGCTAGGATCCCGTTAAATATCACACAATCTTGACTTTGGCCAACAAATTGTATGATAATTAACTAGGTAGATCTCGAAGATCAATTGGATCTCATCCAACTCCTAGATCCAGTAGGTGGACATCCAAGTCCTAAACATATATCCTATATATGCATATTTATCCAATATATACCCTAACCTTTTTCCTCTGAATCAACTAGGCATTGGCTTTGGCACAACAAACCTAGTGATCCCAGTCAAGCGTGGACCCATTGACCATGGAAGCTTTGTAATCAATGTCGTTGGACAAGAAGTGGTCTTGACTTTGGCCAACAAACCACAACTTGGACAATACACCAATATGGAACAAAGCCTCATGATTCAAACACATCTTCGACGGACAAGGGCTTGACTTTGGCCAACAACCCATGCCAATCTAGGATCTTGAGTAAGAATCACTCAATGGAAGGAAAAGACGCATGATATTTGATGAGGGCTTTTCGCGTGCAAATTGGATACCAATTTAATTATCTTTGTTAAGGTCTCATCATCATACACCCTTAAACATGCATTCTAAATACATATTAAAGCGCATATGAAAATAAATAATAATGATATGTGGATGGATACTTAACACATTGATCCTAGATCAAATCTCCCTTTCTCACTCAAGCTAGCACTTGTATTACTTCTACTACCCTTACACTACACTTCTAAAGAAACCTCATTTACATTGAGGGGAATAGGTGAGAAGAGAATACAAAGAGAATAAAGGTGATAAGGCTGGACACGCAGGTCCAATTTAATAAATCGAATTTATTACAACAATTTCCAAAATTGCCCCACCCGACTAATATCCATCCGATATACATTATTCATTCATCACAACCACGTATTCACACAAAAGCATGATATCAATCAATCTAATCAAATTAATTAATATGATAATTATGTGATCATCCAATGTTCAAACAACGATTTGATTTTGCTCGAGTCAAACTCGTTTTTGCGAATAAGTACTCAAATACGAATTCATGAATTAAATTAAACTACATCATTAAATCCAATTTAACATGTATTTAATACTAATTCACTATTCAATTCCAAATTAAATATTACACTTTATTTAATAAACCTTTAACGACTTAAATTCCAAATTTAATCGCTTCGGGTCTCAAAGCCCGATTAACGTCCAACGTCAATTCAATTCAAGTCTAATGGGCTTTAATTAATTTCTTTAAGGCGTGGGCTTCGGCAACCAAAGCCCAATCAAGGAGTAACCTCATAAGCCCAGAAATAATTTAGGCCCATTAGGCCCAATTAAACTTTAAAGGTTTATAAGTTGCATTTGGGCTTTATGGTAGTGGTTTTGGGCCCAATTGGATCCAATCCATTTGGCCTAAACCCATCTTGATAAAATCAAGCCCAATAAGCCCAAGTACAACTTAATAAGCCCAAATCCAATTTAAAGGCCTAATTCATTAAATTACACAAATCCAATTTCGCAATTTAATTACCTAAAGTGCATTACATGATTAATCACCCAGATCAATATTTCTAAAACATCAAATTAGTCCAATTAATCATGTTCATTATCATTATCACATGTCCAACACATAAATGAAAAAATCAAACCCATTACATGCTTTAAAGCTCTCGGCCAAAGGAGGGATTTTGTGTCCGATTTGGTTTCAATCCAATCGAACCCACAATCGACATTAAATCAACATCCTAAATGATTTCCAATACATCCAATGTCCTAAAATCAAAACACCAAGACATTCAAGGGCATAATCCAATTCGGCCAACATGAGAATTTTGGGATTTTATGTTCAATTTAAAGTACAATCCAATTCGTCTTAAATCAACATCATCCTACATGATTCTAACTCATCCAATGAATCAAAATCAAAAAATTCCAAGAATCCAAAATTCACATTACATTCGGCCAAGGGGAATAATTTGGGCAAAATTGATCCAATCACATTTTGTTGAAATTGATCAAATCAATCTTCAATATAACATATATTAAGCATGCTCAAACATCCAATTTTATAAAATCATGCTCAAATACAAAATACCCAATTTTAAGCCCTACATTTTCATGCTTGAACCTATAGCTCTTGATGCCATTGTTAGTTTTGTTTCTAGGTCCCAAGATCAAACAAGACATGAAATACATGTGTGAACACATCAAAGGAGGTAGCGGAATACTCACATCGATCGGTTGAGACGATTTGAAGACGAATGAAGCCCAAAATGCTCACTGGTTTGGCGCCACTGCTGTGCAGTTCACAGCCCACAAAATCAGAAATTTGAGCTGCAAAACGGAGCTCCAAGCTTCGTCGAACGGATCCCGGCTCAAGGGTGAACCTCCCTACCACCTTCGCAAGTCTCGTAGTGTGCTAGCACTTGAGTTTTTACCACAAAAACTCACTCTTTGCTTCCCATTTGCTCACGCCAATTGGCTTCAAAAACCAGTGAAGAAAAATCAGTTTGGGCGTGACTTGGAAGAGAGAAATGAGAGAGAGATGAATGTGTTGACTTGTGAAATGAATTACAAAAAATGCTTTATATATTTTTCCAAAAAATAATAAGCATTTACCATTTTGATTTATCAAATAAAGTAAATGGAAATCAATCACCAAACACTATTCCAACAACACCCATCACTATTCATTTTACTTTAATAAAGTGATGTGTGTCTTTCAATCAATCAATCAATCACATCACTCAAAGTGACATTTGATTTGACGCTTGATGCGACTTGCGTTGCCGCATTCGAATTCGAAATACGAATGCGCTCGCAATCACACTCGGGCTCGGGTTCGCTAATTCCCAATTAGCGATTTTTCCGTCGCGTCGTAATTAAATGATTACGCCTAGCGAATTCACTATTCACGTCGCTAACGAATTAATTCTAAATTAATTCGTTCGCCCGAATTAAAATCCAATTTCAATTCCGTGTCGAAATCCAATTTCTTTTAATATATCAAATATATTAATTTACCGATTAATTCCAAATTAATCATTCTCTCTCTTTAGACGATATTTTATCCTAGATAAAATATCTCTGTAATTAATCCTAGATTAATTTTCTCTCTCTTCTATATAATCCCAGATTATTTAAGAGTGCGAGTTATGCGTCATCGGTGGATTATCGGGAAGCGACCCATGAGATCCCCGGATACATTGGAAGTAAATACGGTCGTCGGAGTATCCGAATCACGTACGTACCAAGTACTACGTTCTACCGATTTACGAGACAAGGTTGGCTTCTAGCAAATCACCAAGCCTTCCCAATTCTCCGGACATATTCTTATAAGAATATTTCAGATCTATATCAGGCGTAGTCTACTAAGTATCGTGTATATCGGCCCAGTATCGGATAGTCACGTGCTAGGCCTGGGGCTGGATATGTGTCTGCCCCGTACGAAGCACATGTCGGATGTCTGGTAACTAGTCTCTATAATCGGATATACATGACCTTGTCATAATATCCCGATGGCCGGCCAGCACTTAAGAGCACTAATACCGTATCCTATGTGACATCATCTCCACTATGACTGGAGTGATACTTCCGTCTTGACATCACACCCAATACTCTACGATTCTCAATATACCCAGCATTGGCGTACACAGAACCTGTTACAGCCCTGGACGACCTCAACTAAAGTATATTGATTATCGTAAGCATTAGCGGTGCAAGTCTCAAGTTAAGACCAAATATACCTACCCTGATGTCGGACTCCCATAGACACATAGTCATAATACCAATGGGATTCCGAGGGGTCTATCCAGAGCGAAGCTGTTTCCCGTACCATCGGTGAAACACAACCTCCTATCGCACTTGCATAAGTATCCTATACTTAAATATATGAGAACTATGCCGTTGTGCCCTCACAACGCGCACAAGTGCAATACTAGTCTATTCCGCATTATCGATGTCCAGTCTCGATAATACTACGACTAGGGATATTTAATGATTAATCCTTCGTGGACTGATACTGTCTCATATCATCTCAATCCAGGAACTAATCATATGGACCTCTCTTCATTTATACATCTAAGGTGATCTAATCACAAATGATGAGCACGCAATTTCTTTGTCACATAGTTAATTTGTACAACAACACTATGATCTGTACAAATAGTGACGCTATGGGTCATATTATCCAACAACATAGGTGTGACATGTCCTTGGATTGATGATTCATTGTTTATTCAAAAAGGAATTATTGCATTTCGATTTTTTGATGATGCATACATTGCACATAATATTTATGTAATGATTAGTAATATTTTATAGTAATATGGATTAGTGTAAAAAATTTTAACTATTGGATTTGATAATGCATAAGCTAATACTGCATCAATTAATGAACTAAAAGCTATTTGCCAACCAAATTAGGGAGGTAAATTTTTCCATGTTCAATATACATGTCATATTTTAAATTTATGTGTACAAGATGATTTGAAATCCTTAAACTCTTATATTGCACCTTTTAAAAAGACAATTAATTTAATTTGGTTGTATTATAAAATTCAAAGAGAATGATGTACTTTTTGTAAGCAAAATGGTGTTAGGTCGAAAAAATTCGGCCGTGATATTCCAACTCGTTGGAATTCTATTTATTTTGTACTAAATGAAAGTTTTGAATATAAATATTTATTATGTTAATTTGTTGTTCACTATCAATATGATGTAGTTTTATATCCAGTTATTGAGAAGGTTATTCAAAAAATTTAGCGATTTTAATTTTTTTTTAATAATGTTACGAATATTTTAAGTGATGTTTATTATCCAACTTTAAATATTTTTCTCCTTACTTTCTCCCTACAAGTCTTGATAGTAACGAATTTGATGATGTTTTTAATGGTACTAACATTATTTTTTATGATCCTAACAACGAATTTGATGATCCTAACAATATTTTTGACGATAATTCAGATGCAATTAAAAAATGTGTTGTATCAATGAGGACACAATGACTTAATTATTATAGAGACATATCATTACTTTATCTTGTTGCTTTTGTTTTGGATCCAAGGTTTAAAATTAAATATTTGGAAAATATTTCACAAAATTATTATGCTCTATTAGGTAAAGAACTGTAATTATTTCTTTAATTATTGATAATGTTAGGAAAACTTTACTTGATTTATACGATGATAATGTTAGTAGATATGATATTCAAATAGCTTATGCTGGCAGAAGTTGGTTAATGCAGTGAAGTAAAAAATCAAAGTCCACCAATACCACCACTACTAATTCAGAAATTAATGCACATCTATCGATATATTTCGAGTTTCCCCAAAGTGTTTTTGTAGGTGAGCAATTTCTTATCACTGATTGGTGGCAAAAACATCAAGGATTGTTTTCAGTCCTGGTCGTGATTGCAAGGGAAGTATTAGCGACATCGATCTCAACTGTATCTGTAGAGCTGCCATTTAGTATGGGCGATAATATTCTTAATGACTAGAAGATCATTGTTGAAACCGAAGACGTTGGAAGCTTAAACGTGTCTTGACGATTGGTGTAAGGTGGAATGTTGTGAGTAAGAAAATCAGTTAGAAACTTTTGAAGATTTGTGTGATAACACAAACATAACTGGACCTAAAGGCTCAAAGAACCAGATCGCCTTCCTCGGATGACGATGAATAAAATATTTAAAAATAAAATGTAACAGAACTACGTGAGCTTTGATTCATTTACTTCTCAAGAGGATACGTAGGCAACTTATTTAAGTGCAAGCTTTTTTTTAAACAATAAATAAATTATCAATGTTTACTTTTAGTCTTACTCTTTAATAAATCTTTAATTTTTTATTATTTTTATAATAAATTAATTTAATTTATTAAAAAACGATTTTATACCTTACATCGAACCGAACCGTACAATTCGACCGATTTGAAGTTCGATTACAATTTGACTTTGGCCGAAAACGCAATCAAACCGATAATTTACGGTTCGATTGCGATTCTACTAATGCGGAACTGCCAAGTGCCAACCGCACATTTCCGTGTGCTTCCCTAATCCCTACCCGAAGCCAAGTAGCCAACTATACACGAACCATAAAACAGGAACATCGAACAGAGGCGCATGGATTTTTTCGCCCATTCCATACATAATGATGAATTAACTAATTTTCCATTTTCCTTTTCTCCACCCTCTCTGAAGAGGAAGAAGAAATGTTGCAGGCTATTATCTCCCACGCTCACGTGACATTCCCGACTGCACGTGTCAGGACTCCGTTTCTCCACCCACCAACCGCCTTTCCAACCACCCAGCCCCTGATGCTGCCACGTGTTCGCCGATCGCTCGCCGCCGTTAGGAGTTTCCGCCCGTCAGCATTGCTTGACCTCAAAGGTGGAAAAGGGTACTTTTAATATCATTCATAGTCAAGTAATTTTTATTTGTGAGGGGTTTTTTTGGAGATCATGAATTGAATTTCTTATAGGCTTAAATTTATTAGTTTTCCCATAAATTTTACATTTTTAATTGTAATTATATGATGCCACCAAAGAAATTATAAATTTATAATCTTTAATTATTGCAGAATGAGTGAGTTTCATGATGTTGAGCTTCAAGTCCGGGATTACGAGTTGGATCAATATGGTGTTGTCAATAATGCTGTTTATGCGAGTTATTGTCAACATGGTAAACTTTTTTTTATTTCTGATTAATTTTCTCCAGTGTATTGAATTTGAGAGAGTTGTTGTTTATTAAATGTGGCTTACTCTTGTATTTATTTATTTATTTTTATATATACAATTGCTTATCATTGTTTAGATTATTTGTTTGACAATAACACAATACATATAAACTTGGCATGCCACGTTTGTGTCTGAACTTGTGTGGCCTCTATCAGGAACTGTCATTTGTGAAATAGTCTTTGAATTTATTGTTTCATTATATTTTTGCAATTAAGTAACACTAATCATATAGGTGCTAGTTGGTTCAATTTGTAAATTCTGTTGAAGTGTTTCAAGAGGTATGGGGTTCAAACTCTGCACATATGGTGAGAAGGGCGTTTGGTTGCCATCACACTACTTACAGAAAATATAAGATAATTTTTTTTTTTTTTTTTAAAAAGTGCACTAATCAAGGACCATGCATTTGCCACATCAATTAGCATTACTCTTTGTGTAAGCTTGTTTATGCTCAGGAAAGCATCGTAATATGCTTTTTTGAACTGAGTAGCGGTTTCTAATGAACAACACACCAGATAATTATTAGGTTGATTATTCCAATTGAACATTTAAAGCAAAATTGGTTAATTCTTTGGGTTCCTGCCTTGCCTTGATGCTTGAAGCCTCAGCACGAGGTCCTCACTGTAAGATAGTCAGTGGTTCTTGTTTACATGTCGTGTTTACTGGTTAATTTTCACTGTTGCTAAGATGTTGACAGGCCTTGCACTCCATTTCTTCACTAAAGTTATTAGATACTGACAGTGTTTTGGGATCCAAAATACTCATGGATTTTGTCTATATTTTTTGGTTAGTTTTTTTATTTTCATTTGCTTGACAATATAGCTTGTTAGAATCCGAAAGATATTGTAGAATCATAATCATAATCATCCAAAAATATGATTATGATTCTACATATCTCTAAAATATTGTTACATAATCATTGAGATATGATTACATAATCATTGAGATATGATTACATAATCTTAATGATTATTAGTATATTTAGTTTCTATATTTAACTTGATATAATACCTATATAAAAGTATATTTCTTCTAATTCTAAGTATCCAAATATTTAAAATCGTTTTATTCCTTTACATGGTATCAGAGCCAATCTTTCTCTGGGTTTTGGTTTCTCCCTTTTAGAGCCATTGTTCAAGCCCGCACGTGGGGAACACGTGCCACTACATGCGTGTGAGCCTCATGCGTCGTATCTTCTTCGACAGTCTTGACAATACCAGTGGCAACAGAATGCTCAAATCTAATCAGTTCTTTATCCCTTATTCGTATCAAGTTCCACATCTGATCCTTTTTCGGGGTTTTGTCATTGGTGATTTGGCAAGTTTTCTTTAGATGTTTTGAGCTGTTCTGGAATAGCTTAAACTTTTCCCGCAGTGCATTTTCTAGCGATGTTAAACCATCCAAACCTCTACATCTGTTCTTGTTGTGTATTCTCCAACGACGTTAAAACATCCAAGTCACCATATATGTTCCTAGTATGCATTCTCCAGCAGTGTTTAAACACCATAATCTCTCTGTGATTCTTGTGCTGGTTTCATTTGTAACAAGCTTGATACATATGATACGTATGCTCCAGCTTGAGGGGGAGTGTTAGAATCCGAAAGATATTATTATAATCATAATCATCCAAAGATATGATTATGATTCTCCATATTTCTAAGATTTAGTTACATAATTATTGAGATATGATTATGTAATCTTAATGATTATTAGTATATTTAGTTTCTATATTTAACTTAATGTAATGCCTCTATAAAGACATATCTCTTGTAATTCTAAGTATCCAGATATATAAAATCGTATCATTTCTTTACATAGCTTATCATGACACTATATTTTGTTTTTTGTTTTTTGATTTCTTGTTTATTGTTTGCAAACAGAATCTTGAGTATAAATTAGAAAGTATTTCAGTACTTCTTTCCTTGTTTATCACCTTTCCATTTCTTACTTGTTCTCTCGTTTCTGCACTACATTATTTTCACCATTCAGTTCTCTCTCTCCTTCTCCTCACTTGTCCTGATCTCACCCTTCACTCTCATTTTGTATGACACTACTGGAGTAAAAAAAAAAACAGTGTATTCCTCTTGTCAACAATTCACATGTCATACACTGTTGTGATCGTCTCTATTTTCCTTCTCATGATAACCTGTATTAAACACACTGGAGTGACTCGCAGTGATTTGCTTTTTTTTTTAGCAGAACAGCTTTGAATAGTTTTTGTTGGAAATTCATCGTTGTTTTAAAATTTGATTTCAACCTCAAAATACCCATTCTTGTGTTTGTCATTTTATCTCCAAGGCTTCCTCCATCACTTGGTGATTAGTATTAAGTTGAATGCCTTAAAGTATATCCTAGCTACCTGTCCCCAATGGTGTAGCTTGGTGGCATAAGACTTAGGATTTGGTTGCTCAAGTTCTAGGTTCGAATTCTGGGAGTGCACTTCCTGTAAGAGCCTGGGACAGCCTGAGATTTTTTTTACCTACTCCGCTTAAGCCCGGATTGGGTGGTTTGGCGGCGGGATTTCCAATATTTCCAAAAAAAATCTCAGCTGCCTATCTATGTGTGAAAGTCGCTCATCTATTGCAAATTATTTTGTAGAGACTAGGTATTCTGTCATTTGTATTCATGGCTTCCATTAGTTAATTGCCTATAATGCATGTGTGCACGCGTGCCAATGCATGTGTGCGCATGTTATTTAAATTTAGTGGTAGTTCTTATCTATTATTTGTTGGAAAATACGCACACAAAAAAAAAAAATTTTAATAAAATTAAAAAAAAAATGAAAACTGGTCCAGAAAGTTGGGTTTATTACTGTTTTTTCCTTGATAGCATAAGGTTTTATATATTGCATATTTTTTCACCATGTAGAAACATTTGAAAATATATTGATCAAGACGTGAGAATCCACATATAAGGGTTGCAGTTTTGTTCAAAAGCTCAAAGAAACAACCCCCCTTTCGTTTCTCTAACCTTGAGGCAATGGTGTTGTTTACATTTCTTAATGAACTTCGATTGGGTCTGTCAATTTTCAAGGTGTTCAAACTTGTTCCTTTGAAATGGCTATTCTGCAAGGACTGATTTACTGACGTGGGCTGGGATTGTTTTGTAGACGTCAGCTTCTAGAGGTCTTAGTATCAGGGAATGGCTTTTTATCAAATTTTATGGTTTTCAAACTTCTTTCATCTGAATGTCTCTGCAAGGACTGATTAGTATATCTAATCTCTACAGTTTCTTGGTGGTGTCTGGGAATTGGGAAATATTTGGATACTTTCAACAGTGGATGTTCTCTTCTTTGGGTGCTTTTTTTTTTTTTTTAAATTCTAATAAGCTTGCTACGGTTGTGGGAGTTTTTTTGTTGTTGAAATGAGCACATATATGTTTATTACAACTGCTAAGAATCTCCTCCTTTAATATATTACACTATTGACATAGAGTAACCATTTGCCCTTTATATCTTCATCAGGTCGGCATGAATTTTTTGAAAAAATTGGTATTAGTTGCGATGAAGTTGCCCGCACTGGTGAAGCATTCGCGCTGTCAGAGTTGTCACTCAAATTCCTTGCACCTCTGAGAGTATGCCTTCTTTGATTTAGATTGTGGGGAAGTTTTCATTAACACATGCAGAGCTTTGACTAAAATATAGATAGACATCATTGTTTTCCTAACATTTTGAAAATTGTTAAGACTTGGAAAATTTATTAGACACCCTTAAATTTTGTATCTTATGTGTATCTATCTGTTCTCATGGTGCTTTGCTACTAGAGTGGGGACAAGTTTGTTGTGAAGGTTAGGATCTCTGGCGGTTCAGCCGTTCGCTTAATCTTTGACCACTTCATCTTTAAGCTACCAAATCATGAGGTTTGTGGTTGTGATTTGTTCATTGTTTTCAGAAACTGTCACGATGCTCAGTATCCTTTTAACTTTCTCGTGCAGCCTATTTTGGAGGCCAAGGGCACAGCAGTTTGGCTTGACAAAAACTACCGTCCAATCCGTATTCCACCAGAGATGAGATCCAAAATTGCTCAATTCCTTCGCCAAGAGGATGCCTAATTCATTTTAATGCAACAATTTGTAGAAATAATTCTTGGCTAAATATAGATTTTTTTACAAAAAAAAACTTTCTCAGCTTTGTTAAGAAAATTTAGCCCCCATGTGATTATCCTACTAGTTCAGGTGTCCGATGCATGAAATTATAATGGACAAATATTTGGGATTTTTAATAAGCAAGCAAACTGCAAACCCATGTATGTGAAGTGCGTAAATGTGTCCGGTAAGCTTTTATTTTAGGGTAATATTTATTAATGGGCTTTCAAAAGAAAATAGAAAAAACTATAAAAGAATTCTCAAACAGATACCTTACATTATGGGCCAATATTATTTATTTATTTCATAAAAGAATAACAAATTTTTGAGCCTTGGGACAGGACAGGCTTCTTACATTTCACATTTGTTGTCTGAATTGAACCCATTAAAACGCTCACCCTACGGTCCAAAATAAAGAGCCATGCAATGTATTGGGAGACGTGTACATTTGCACAAGAGCCATGCAATGTAGAAGCCTCTAGATTTATCGTACAGTTGTTGCTTTGCTTGCACCAGCAATTCAACACGTGGTTTGATTGGGTACAATATCCTGTCCTTTTAAAATGCTGACGATCAACCTAGAAGCGGTTCACTGAACAGAGATCAAAAGGAAAGAAGAATACAGATGGAGAAGAATAAAGTGATGGTGGCTATAGATGAGAGCGAGTGTAGCCACTACGCTCTCAAATGGGCTCTTGAAAATCTTGGGGATACAGTCTCCAAGTCTGACCTCATCATCTTCACTGCTCGCCATATTGATTTTTTTTATGTTCAGCCTTCCATGTTTGGTGCTGCTCGTAAGTTTCTCTTTTCATGATCTTGTTTTGGATATTTCATGTGTTTGTTTGCTTAATCTTAATTTCAATCTTTTTATTGATTGATTGATTCACTATCAGTAATGCCTTGATGTGGGGCAGTTAGTAATATGTAACTAACAATGAATGCCAATTTCATTTCTCACTTTATTTGGGACAACTTTGTGTGTGCCTAATTTCTTTCATATGCTTCAATTTCATGTCTTTCAGCTCCAGATTTGATTTTGTCCATACAAGAAAATCAAATGAAGGCCGCTTTGGCTCTATTGGAGAGAGCAAAGGAGATCTGTGCTAATCATGGAGTACAAATTTCTTCACTTTTGCTTTTTTCTAAATTCTTGCATATTGCATAGGAGCCATTATAGCCATTTGAAGGATGGAAATTTGACAAATTTGTTTTTATTTTTTAAATGTTTTGTCAATTTCTTTTATTTATTTATTTATTTATTGTGCTTCTAATATGAAGTTATTAAGGAAATGGTTCCACATCCTTAGGGTTAGCAAACCACTTGCTCTGATGCCCCTTAAGCTTCTTATAATTTCTTAATTGCTGATTTTCTCATATATAAACGCTGAAGAATAGTAGAATACCATCAGCTCCAGCACAAACCGGGCTCATATTTTGTTGTAAAATTGTTATTTTTCCTTGGTTCAGATTGTTGCAGAGACAATGACAGAAGCTGGAGATGCTAAAGAAATTATATGTGAAGCAGTAGAAAAGAACAAAATCGATTTACTTATAGTAGGCAGCCACAGCCGTGGACCTATACAGAGGTAGGTTAGCAGTGGAAAGAAATCTGAGTCTGAACGTTTTTACAATTCTTCAATAAAGAAATTATTACCAACTTAATACTTGCTCTTTTGGATATAGATTACATTATGCATTCATCAAACATGATATCTGAATTACTAGTATAGGATTTAATTGTTGATGTTGATAGTATTAAGCTATGATCATAGATGAAAGCGGTTAGGCTGGCGGTCACTAATATGATGTTATATTCAGGTCTATGGCCAAATCAGTTTTCAAATTTGCTCAAGTTGCTGCATTATCTCTATCCTTTGTGTAGCACATTAATCTTTCCATCAGCTTCGCATCATGTGTCCTTTTAATGGCAAGACCCTTTATTTATTGGTAAAAAAGGCATGATGGGAGAAAGAGACCCCTTCTTTGACATCACATCTTGTCACCAGTTGGTGGCTGGGTGCCAGCATCTGGTTTGGTTGCACAATTAACTTTAGTAATTGTTTGTAGATATGCATCTTGGATGCTAATGTGCCTTTTTTTTTTTGTTTCGACAGGGCTTTCCTGGGAAGTGTTAGCAATTACTGTGTCCATAACGCCAAGTGCCCTGTGCTTGTCGTGAGGAAATGAATTTAAAGAATGCATATCGAGACATGGAGTTTGTAATTGTATTAATAAATGGATGAAGTAAATTAATGTGGCTTCTGTTATCCTGACAGATTTGTCATGTATATCTTATTCTTATGGCTACTTCATGAAAAGTACTGATAGATTTCGATTACTCTACTCCTCCACTTTTCACCGTTGATACCTTGCCATAATGGCATATCACTTGGCTTCTAATTCATTGACAAATAATGGTTTGAACAAACTACAGATCTTAAATGTGATATGAAAATGATCGAGATTGAACTAAAGAAATAAAATGCAGAGGTTGTTGATAGTTTGAAGACAGATTAATATAATTGAAAAGGCATAAAACCAACAAGCCTTAAATATTTTAAACAGTGATCCCATTCCCACCTCGCAATTTGTCTTACAGTTGTGACCTGAAAATACCTTCTACAATGCAGTCCAGTGGCTTCACCTTCAAGCAGTGAACTTAAAACCCAGATGTCAATTACGCTTTCTTCAGCAAACTGTGGGGCTGGACATGATAATGAGAGTTCGATAATAGTTCGATTATTGGTGTTGGAATTAAAATGATCAGGATATAAAGGGGCAGAAACTGAGGTTATTCTGTTTGGAATCCAGAGAGCAAAGTCAACGAATTTTCGGCTTTCATTATTGAATCCGATATCAAAAATGTCACTGACTTAGTTCTTGGAAACTCTTTTAACAACAAATGAGATAAAGTGGACCATTTAAGAGATAAAAGAAGTTGGGATTTAGTAATTCTCTTATTAGATTCAATTTAAGTCTAGATATTCAAATGTAGTAGCATATAGTCTAGCTAAAATGACTTGTCATTACGGCATTACTGATTTTTGGCGGGAATATTTTCTCCCATTAAAAAAAAAAAAAATTATGCTTTCTTCTTTCACAAGTATTATTTATTATCACATTGTCTTGGGTACGTGTACCAAAAAGAGATGGCTGAGGTTGTAGTGGCCGCAGAAGGAGGTGAGAGCAGCGACGGACGCAGGATTAGATACTAGGGGGTTAAATACCAATCATAAAATTAAAAAAAAAAAAAAAAAGCAAAAATTGTAAATTAATTTATAACATTACTATTATTCATTGTTAATAAGCATAAAATCTACTGTCATATGCACAAACCTATCAAAACAGCACACGTAGTCAATTGGAAAAAGAAAGAAACGTACCTGTGAGAATAATAATGAAGACGATGGAGATGGAGAGGGGATGAGTGTTCACTGTACAGTGCAAACAATTGGAATTTGATATGGATGGTGTGAGTTCCATTTTTATTGGCATGTGTCCGTGACAAAACAAGTTCAATTGAGTTGTAATCCTTCATGAAGATCTTTGTGCAATTGGACTGATTTCTGGCTGCTGTGCATCAGACATGCGTTCGTGGTGCGTTCGTTACAGTGTTCGAACGATTGACGTTAGTACTGCGTTCGTTTTTGGGTTCGAACGTGTGGCGTTAGTGGCACGTTCTTTATTGGGTTTGAACGGGAGCATTCCAGAGAGCAAACGTTCGAGTCACGTTCTTGGTGGGTTCGAACGAGATCATTCCAGAGAGCATCCGTTCGTTGTGCGTTCGATTGGCGTTCAAACGAGTCTTCACAGAAAGGGCGCGTTCGTGTTGCGTTCGAGTAACCGTTCGAACGCGACTGCGATCTGAACGCGTTTTTGGCCTGCAAAACCCTAGCTTTTCACCCTACCTATAAATATAACCCTTAGCCGTCATTCTCACTAGTTGAAGCATATTTCTCTTGAGCCAAATATTCTCAAAGCTTTCAACTCTCTTTGATTCCACCATTGAAGACTTCTTATCTCATTGTCTTCTTCATTGATGGTGTGAATGATTCTTTGTTAAACATTCAACACAACTTAACCCAAAATCCCTAATCTTTTAGAGTTCTTTAGGAGGAGTTTTGGTAGTCGGAGTTCTGGCGTCATTGGTGATATAATCTACTCAGAGACTTCAGAGGTTCTGAAGAAAACCGTGAGTCGCGGACTTGAGGAGTTGCCTTGAGTTCTTGCAGTATTGAGGTACTTGAGTCGGTGGAGTTGCCACCATAGGTCTTGACCATCGCTGTAAGTTATTCTCTATATAGTGGATTCGGGTGGTAGCCTATACCCGGAGTGGTTTTTAACTCGCAAGAGTTTTCCACTTCGTCACCAAAATTATTATGTTGAATTTTGTGTGATTGATTTACTTTTTCGCAATTTCTATTATTGATTAATATTGTGGATTTATTGTTGTTGGTTGATTTGGTAATTGACTGTCTCAATTCCATAGTAGCAGTAATTAGGACTTGTCATGTTTATTGCTTGTAATTCCGCATAGGGTCAGAACCTAGGGTAACCCCGAATTTTCAATTGGTATAAGAGCCTGAACTCGATCCTTGACCCATTAGCTATGGAGCGTAGTCAACCCTTGAATTTTCCGCCATTTTGTGATGGCACATAATATTTACATTGGAAGGTTCGCATGAAAGCGTTCCTTAAGTCCTTAGATGAGAGGGTCTGGATGACTTTTGAACACGGGTGGAAACCTCCCGTTGTTATTGTTGATGAGGTATCTTCCCCTAAAGATAAATTGACCTGGACCAATGACGAATTTGATGCTAGCAATAGGAACAACAAGGCTGTTAATGCCATATATGGTGCTGTTTGTTCTGCTGAGTTTAGGAGAATCTCAATGTGTGAGATAGCCAAGGATGCTTGGGACATCCTGCAGACTGTGCATGAGGGCACATTGTCTGTTAAAAATAATAGACTCCAGGATCTTGCTACTAGGTTTGAGGTCGCTAGAATGAAGGATGATGAGACCTTTGATCAATTTTATGCTGAGATTAACGACATTGTTAACTCAAGCTTTAACCTGGTGAGACTATTCCTACCAACATGATTGTTAGGAAAATCCTTAGATCCCTGCCTGATATGTTCCTACCCAAAATCACCGCCATCGAGGAAAGCAATGACCTTGATTAGCTTAATTTAGAAGACCTCGTAGGAAAACTGCAGGTTTATGAGCAGAAACTTCCTGGGCATCTAAAGCCCAAAAATATAGCGATGAAGATCGCGAAGGAAGTTGTTCATGGTTCGTCTAGTGATGAGGATACCCTCACGGATCATGATTTGGCATTGTTTGCAAAGAAGTTTAGGAAATTCCTTAAGCTGAAGAAGAATGGCCATAGCAGTAGTAGGGATAGGGAGGATGAGCCTAGAGAGAGTAGGCATAGCAGGAGTGAGTCTGGAGAGGATAAGGATAGTAGATCCCGTGGTGCCCAGTGCTATGAATGTGAAGGATATGGGCACGTTAGATCTGAGTGTCCCACATACCTTAGGGCTAAAGGCAATAAAGCCATGGCAACATCCCTTAGTGATTCTGAAGGTGATGTTTCTCCTAAAGGCAACTATTTGGCCTTTACTGCTAGTGTGACAGATGAGAGAGAGATAGTTTTTAAAGATGTTGATTCAGAAGCCTCTCTTGATGAGTCTATAGATGAGGAAAGTCTTCAAGTAGCTTATGTTGAACTGTTTAATGAGAGTTTATCTATTAAGAAGACTAATATTGAGGTCAATAAAAGGCTGAAAGCTGTAGAGCTAGAAAAGAATGAAGCTCAAGCCAAATTTGAGCAAAGCTTTTTGATGGTTGATGACTTAGAGGAGAGGAACAGTAGCCTAGTTAATAGAATCCAAATATTAGAGACCGAACTTGAAGATGCTAGAACTCAATTGTCCGCATTTTCTAGTGGAAATAAAAAGGTGGACCATATGTTAGGTATTATTTCTGAGCCTAACTTTAATAAGGCTTCTTCTTCCAAAGCCGTGCCTGTAGCAGCTAAACGTGACTTAGGTAACAAACCTATTGTGTGTAGTCATGTTACTCCTCATGTTGTTCCTCGTCCTGTTTCTCAACCTCAATCCAGAGGTGTTATGGGAAAACCTCGCTCTCTTCCGAGGTTTGTGCATGTGTGCCACCACTGTGGCAAGGCTGGACATATTAGGCCTAAATGATTCATGTTGCACAAGCAAAAGAAAAGGCCTAAGAGTGTGTCGCCTAGATTTTATTCTTCAAATCTAGCTTCTCAAGTTTCTGCACTAATTAAACAGACACAATTTCTTAGTGAGAAACTTTCTTTGTTGACTAGGAATTCTCAAGTGGATGAGGTTCCTAGAAAGGTTTGGGTGAGGAAGCAAGATGAATTCCCATCTTCCTCTGCGTGTCCTGATGGACATTATGAGAGTACACTTCGGTGTAACTCTGCTTGAAAGATGCATTTTATTTTCCCATTGCATGTGTGTGTGCGTGTGTTTTATGTTTGTGCACGTTTAGTTTGTTTTCACAGCATATGGGTGTGTGTGTGTCTTGTTTTTTTATATATCCCATGGTATATAGGATGGAAACCCGGACATAAATTTCATAGCCTATTCCGAATGGACGGTAGTATGATCTGCACTCGGGATACAACTCCACGTACCATTGGATGTTTTACAAGTCTGTTTGTGTCTTTATTTTTATTGTTAAAATCTGAAAAATTAAAAAAAAAAAAATGAAAAAGACAAAAATTATTTTATTTTACGGCTTGTTAGAGCCTGAACAGCTTATGCATGTGATCTTGGTATGTAGGATATATGATTATGCATGTATGATATGCTTTTATTTTTCTTGATGCTCTATATTCATAAGTGTGTGTGATAAAAACCTTTGGTATATCCTGTGCTTGCACCTCACATACACGTTTTTATTTTATCAAGGCTTGATCGCATGTATGAGTTTTTGGAATGGCAATTTAATCTCTTCCATGTTTTGTTTGCTCAATAGTGTGACCTTTGACTAGTTGACCTTGCTATCCCCTTTTGCAAAAGTAAAAAGAAATATATTTAAACAAAAAAAATATATGAGACTCAAGTGCAAAAGAGCCAATGTGGCCAAATTCAAAAGATAAGGGCAAAAACCCTTCACTTAAAAGAGTTATTAAATATGAGCTCATGATATTCTGGGGTAAATAATATAGCATGCAACCAATGTTGCTTATTTTCAGGTCCTAGTGGTGCTGGGTTTGAACACATATTTTGTGGACTTGGTTTGTTTAGAGATGGATTTCTTTGGCTGTGTCCAGCTCATAAAATAAGGTCTTAAGCCTTGATTTGTTGTGCACTTTATTTTTCACGCAAGTGTTTTATATGTGTAGACAACAGAAATGGACGACGCTGCTGTTCCGGGCTCGCGGCCCGGTCGGGAGTACGGAGTAGCCCGCGGGAGACTAAACCGGAGAATAATGGAGTCGCCACCCGGTGTGAACCGGGAAAATGATTTAAGGCCGCACTCACCCCTCGCAAGGGAAGACCTCAAACCGTTGGGTTCGGAATGGTCCCTTACTTAATGTCATTTGTAATGAATGGATTTGTGCAATTTTAACCAAGTCTACACAACATGCTTAAGAACAACCTATTAACCATGCATAAAACAACATCATGTTAAACAACCTAATCATGCATAGGAAAATAAATATCATGCTAAACGACTACATCATGCTTAGAAACAACCAACTAGTCATGCATAAAACTATAACATATTAAACATCCTAATCATGCAGTTGGTCGTGTCGTACCTGGCAGAACTGATCTGATACCAAATTGTGGGTTTCGTCTTCATGGGTCATGTTCCCGAATCTGATGTGGAGGTCTTGCCAATCCCTCTGTCTTAACTTGCTCCGCCTTTGCTTTCACCTAAAAAAAATAACACAAAATTAGAAATTCCGCAAAACATGAAATAGAAATCACAGCAAATTGCATAGGTTGCCTCCCTTTCAGCGTTAACTTCATCGTCTTCAGCCATACATGACCGAAGTTCTTCTGTCAGTGTGGCATCACCATCGTCTTTAGTGCTTGCCGCTTCTGATTCTTGCTGTTCGGGGGAATTAAGCCTCACCTCAACAGTTTGGGAACAAAGCCCAGGGGAATAAAGCCTCATCTCAATGCAATTCGGGAACAAAGCCCAGGGGAATAAAGCCTCATATCAACACAGCGGTTGCAGTTCACGTGAAGTGTTGATATGAGGCTTTATTCTCCTGATTGTCATACCCTGCAAGACTGGTACTGATGTGTTGTAGGCCTCGGCCTTGGGACTCATCCCCGACACTGACGCTGATGGTCTTTTTTTTTTTTTTTTTTTTTTTTTTTTTTCTGACACAGCTACCCTTTAAGGTAGCATTTCTCACGCCCCCGACTGATACTGATGTGGGCCTCGCCCCAAACTGATATGGGCCTCGCCCCAAACTGATACTGATGTGGGCCTTTCGCCAAACTGATATGGGCCTCGCCCCAAACTGAAAGTGATACTGTAGCTGAATGCAGGCTTTCTTCCTGGACTGTGTTGAATATGGGCTTTATTCCCCTGATTGTAATGAATGTGGGCTTTATTCCCCAACTGTGTTGACTGTGTGGCTTTGTTCCTGAATTGTATTGACTGTGGGCTTTGTTCCCTGATCTGAGCTAATTGTGTGGCTTTAGCCCCTCAAGCTGATACTGATGAAGTGGGTTACAACCCTGGGACGCATCCCTCAAAACTGCTGATACTGATGAAGTGGGTTACAACCCTGGGACGCATCCCCAAAACTGCTGATACTGATGAAGTGGGTTACAACCCTGGGACGCATCCTCAAAAATGTTACTGATGCTTATGCTGAATGTGGGCCTCAACCCTGGGACTCATCCCCAAACAAGTGCTGATGTGGGCCTCGCCCCCAAGCTAATACTGATGTGAGCCTCGCCCCCAAACTGATACTGATATGGGCCTCGCCCCCGACTGATACTGATGTGGGCCTCGCTCCCGAGCTGTACTGACTGTAGGCATTGCATTTTTGCATACCAAACCCGATGATGAGTCTCGTTAGGAGGCACTACCTTTAAGTCGTGGAAGTTGCGGAAAATGGTCGTCGGAAAGGAGAAGTCAAGAATTGACATATTATTGGTTTTGATTCGCTAAGTTCGCTCGGAGTTCGCTTGTTGAATCTTCGTTTCGAGGCATTTTTAAACCATTATTTTATGTGAGAAAATTCTGTAATATAAACCCTCAGGTCTAACCTTTTTTTCGTTGCTCGGAGACACATTACACGACCGTCGGAAAGGCTAAATCACCACGATCACACCGGTTCGCTGTTTTGGTGCTTTGCTCACTGTTTTGCCACTTTGCTCGCTGTTTTGAGTTCGCTTTGCTGCGTTTCAGGTCTTCGTAATTTGCTAACTGGTTAGTGATGTATTTAAGGTTATTTTGGTGGATTTGGAGGGGTATTGGATGGCCGTTTGCTTGGTTCCTCAAAGGATTTCGAGTTCAGTGTTTTGGTGAATTTGGTCACTGTTTTGAGTGTAATGAGCTGCTGTTTTGGGCGAATTTTAGAGGGTGTTTAGGGCAATTTATTCACTGGTTTGGGGGCTAAAATTAGGGTTATTTAGGAGTTGGTTTCAGGGGTAATATGAAGCAGTGGTTTGGACGTGTAAGGGGACTATTTGGGCGTGTTTCTTGGGGCTGGAATGAGAGGCTAATTTGCGTGAACTATAAAGACAAGGTGGAGGGCTGAATAGAGGTGTGTGAGAGGCAGTGAGGGGCGTGACTTTCAGGTCTAAATGAAGGCTAGATGATGTACTGAATTGGAGGCTTTATGCGTGTCTTGAGGCAGTGAGTTGAGGGCTGATTAGAGGCGTGAGAAGGGGCTGTGAGGGCTGACTTGAGGCGTGAACAAGAGGGCTGAGTGGAGAGCTGCTTTGTTGATGGTTTAGGCGTGACTTGAGGCACTGACTTGAGGCATGTATGGACGTGACAAGGGGCTGAATGGAGGATGGCCTTTGGGCGTGACTAAGGCAGTGAAGGAGAGAGCTGTGTACGTGAGAGCAAGGGGAGGCAATGGGCTGTTTTGTTCTTCAAAATGCTTAATCTTTTCTTGATGTGTATTCTCTGTTCCAAGGCAGAAAAATGAGGGTTTAAATAGGCAAATGGAGGGCATTAATGAGATTGGCAAGTGATAATGAAAGGTAATCAATTTGATGACAAGTTTTGTTTGGAAATGGAAGGAAGGTTATGTATAATTGTGATTCTTTGTTGAAAATGAATAAAGGTTGAAAGGAAAGGAAATGAAATGACATGTTTTGTTGGGAAATGGAAGAAATGTTATGTATAATTGTGATCCTTTGTTGAAAATTCAAAAAAAGGTGATGGAAAATGAAGAAAATGAGAGGGGATAGTGATGGGCGTGGGGTGTGATGGCTAAATGGTGTGGGGTTGATCTAATAATGCCTTGGAATTAGGTGTCAAGGTAAAAGGTGAGATCAAAGGTGTAAAGTAAATTGGTGGAAGGGTAAATCATGTTTGAATAGTGCAAGGAGGGTGAATTTTGGTGTCATGGTCATGGGCCTCATGGGTGGTGGGCATTATTTCGGGGCCTATTTTGGTTTCTTGGGCTTTGGATGTGGGTTTAGGTGTTTAGGTGGGCTTAGAGTGGTTTGCGGGAATTTAGGGCCAAAGATGTACCTCGAAACGAAGATTCAACAAGCGAACTCCGAGCGAACTTAGCGAATCAAAACCAATAATATGTCAATTCTTGACTTCTCCTTTCCGACGACCATTTTCCGCAACTTCCACGACTTAAAGGTAGTGCCTCCTAACGAGACTCATCATCGGGTTTGGTATGCAAAAATGCAATGCCTACATTAACAGTGGTGTTTATGTCATATGCATAAGTGTTGTATTTAGCCAAACTTAAAATGTTGCATATTGTTTCATGTCATAATCATCTGAGTACTGACTGAGTATCTTTGTATTTGCTTGAAGTGTCTTCCAGTCCGTGTTTGTAGTGTCTTTTCCTGGTATGCACTGTGTCTGTTTTCGTTCGTGTATCGTTTCCTTTCGTGCGAACGTATTTCGTTGGTGTTTCGTTTTAATTTTCGTTCGAACATTCATTAGAGACGCGTTCGACACTCGTTCGAACGTTTTCGGGATATTTAAATAGGCTGTGTGCGTATTTCGTTCGCACGTTTCCCTTTTTCCCTTTCTTCTCCGTCTCCACTGTTTTCCCTCGCAAATCTCTGCCCTTTCAAGTCAGATTCGCGCTTGGATTGCCTTATTCTCCTTGATTTCGGTCTCATCTCCATCATCAAGGTACATATCTCATCTGTTTTTATGTTTTCTTTTGAGATTTGGTTTTAGGGTTTCGGTCCTTTTGGATTTTGCCTTGTTTCTTCGTTCAAGGCGATTATGGTCCATTGGCTTTGTGTTTATTGTTGTTTGGGGGTGTTTATTTGTGGCGATTTGCATATGTTAAGGGTGTTTTTCTGTCTCGGTCCTTCGTCATCGCGTTCGAACGTCACATGAATATGCGTTCGAACACTCTTAGCATTTCTCAGTTTATTTTCCTTTCTGGTTTTGTGGTCCTTTTTGGTTGCTTCTTATTCTGTGCATCTCTTGTGTTCTTTAGATGCCTAAGAAGTCTATTGCTTCGAAGAAACGTCCTCGCGACTCTCTCCCAAGTGATCGCTTTCGCAGTCCTGCTGCTGCCAAGTTATTTGATGATCATTTCTCACAGCGTAGCTTGTTTTTGTAGCGCAACGTCTTGGAGGATGAGTTGCGTGACACCGGGATTGTTCCCCTGCTCATTAACCGTGGTTGGGGTCCTCTTTTATCTGGTTTCACTGGTCCTTCACCCCAGCTTGTCCAGGAGTTTTACTCCAACATGGAGGTAGTTACCACCACCTCCTTCTCTGTGTACATTCGGGGCACTTACCTGGACATTGATCCTTCGGTCTTATCTCGGGTTCTTGCCATCCCTGAGGTGCCATATCCCGAGTAACCCTGGCCTCCTACTGAAGGCCCTTCTGATCAACTGATTTTGGATGTTGCTTCCGGACAACATCGTCCGTTAGTCGGGGGTACTATTGTTGTTGCCACCTTGCTCCCCCCTTATCGTTTGCTCAACCGGATAGTCTGCCACAATCTCTGGCCGAAATCGCATGTGAACACCCAACCTCTTGCCAGGATTGCTTTTCTCTATGCCATTGAGCAGGGACTTTCTATCGACATCCTCAGTGTGATCCTTCGAGAGATGACCCGCATTCGCACTGCTTCATATGTTGCTCACACTCTTCCTTACGGGTGTCTTATTCGCCGTATCATCTCGGCTCTGATCCCTTTTTTTGAGCATGATCCTCCTCTCCCTTTGCTCAAACCTATTGGTCGTCAGACTGTATCTTCGGAAGCTGCTCATCTCCCCGCTCATGCCCGTGAGCCTGCTCCTGATCCTGCTCCTGATCCTGCTCCTGCTGATGCTCCTCATGCCTCGGCTGCTACTTCCTCCTCTTCCGCTGGTCCTCCTCCAGATTTTTACCAGCGCGTCTTGGACTCTCAGGCCTCTATCCTGGCCGAGCTTCGTCTACTCTCAGGAGGCCAATCGGAGATTCGTTCGACTGTTCGTAGCTTGCAAGCTCAGTGGGCACGCCATATTGCGGATTGTCATGCGGCTTCTGATGATGAGGGTTCTTCTGCCAGTTCGGAGTCTGACTATCAGCTTTGCTTTATTTTATGGGCTTTATTTGAGTTAGGAGGGGTCTGTTTATTTTTTGGATCATATTTTTTGTACCCTGTTATGATGTTCTCTCACCCTTTTGCTTGAGTATGAGATGTTTTGCAAACATTTGTCGTATTTTAATGAAAATATTCTATCTTGAATGTTTCGCTTACTGTCTGTTTCTAATGCATGCTTACAGATATTGCTTTTGGTTATTTGCTTCCCATTTATTCTTATGATATATTTGTGTGCCTGTTTGTGCGGGGGAGTAAGTTTTAATATATGTTTGTTGTTTCTCCTGGTGTATGCATGCTTTGTCATTTCGTGACAAAAAGGGGGAGTAATTGGTGATTTGTCGATATCTCCGTTTTAAGGAGAGTTCAGATTAAGGGGGAGACAAATGTTTTACCTGTTTGATGTTATACTTGATAATCCCAATGCTTTTCACGGTATACTGTTGTTTGTGGATGTTTCAGGTAAACAGGTTTATTGCTGAGGCGGTATTGATTTCAAGACTACTTTGTTAGGTGTTAGATCGAGTCCATTTGTAATAAGTCACTGTTTTGATGGTTGACAGTTGACTATTTTCTTTTTGGGTCTATTACCGTAGTCTTTGTATTAGGTAGTGTTTTGTCACGGAATGCCAAAGGGGAGATTGTGAGTTCCATTTTTATTGGCATGTGTCCGTGACAAAACAAGCTCAATTGAGTTGTAATCCTTCATGAAGATCTTTGTGCAATTGGACTAGTTTTTGCCTGCTGTGCATCAGACATGCGTTCGTGGTGCGTTCGTTACAGTGTTCGAACGATTGGCGTTAGTTCTGCGTTCGTTTTTGGGTTCGAACGTGTGGCGTTAGTGGCACGTTCTTTATTGGGTTCGAACGGGAGCATTCCAGAGAGCAAACGTTCGAGTCACATTCTTGGTGGGTTCGAACGAGATCATTCCAGAGAGCATCCGTTCGTTGTGCGTTCGATTGGCGTTCGAACGAGTCTTCACAGAAAGGGCGCGTTCGTGTTGCGTTCGAGTAACCGTTCGAACGCGACTGCGATCTGAACGCGTTTTTGGCCTGCAAAACCCTAGCTTTTCACCCTACCTATAAATATAACCCTTAGCCGCCATTCTCACTAGTTGAAGCATATTTCTCTTGAGCCAAATACTCTCAAAGCTTTCAACTCTCTTTGATTCCACCATTGAAGACTTCTTATCTCATTGTCTTCTTCATTGATGGTGTGAATGATTCTTTGTTAAACCTTTAACACAACTTAACCCAAAATCCCTAATCCTTTAGAGTTCTTTAGGAGGAGTTTTGGTAGTCGGAGTTCTGGCGTCATTGGTGATATAATCTACTCAGAGACTTCAGAGGTTCTGAAGAAAACCGTGAGTCGCGGGCTTGAGGAGTTGCCTTGAGTTCTTGCAGTATTGAGGTACTTGAGTCGGTGGAGTTGCCACCATAGGTCTTGACCATCGCTGTAAGTTATTCTCTATATAGTGGATTCGGGTGGTAGCCTATACCCGGAGTGGTTTTTTTACTCGCAAGAGTTTTCCACTTCGTCACCAAAATTATCGTGTTGAATTTTGTGTGATTGATTTACTTTTCCGCAATTTCTATTATTGATTAATATTGTGGATTTTATTGTTGTTGGTTGATTTGGTAATTGCCTGTCTCAATTCCATAGTAGCAGTAATTAGGACTTGTCCTGTTTATTGCTTGTAATTCCGCATAGGGTCAGAACCTATGGTAACCCCAAATTTCCAGATGGCATAGGACTAATCAGGAGCCACCAATTACCATCCTCAGGCTAAGCGAAAAATGGTATATCAATTCTGCTCAAGATAAACAAAGGAAGCTTTCAATGGTTTTATTGGAGAAAGCAAAGAATATTTGTGCCAGTTGAGGGGCATGGCTGTTTCTTTTGATTCTTTAATGGAACAATGTTACTTAACATTTACATTGACATGCAGAAAAGCAAATAGATATGCCACATTAAAATCTTTGCTGCTTTATTGGAGGCCTTTATTTTTTTCTTAAGCCTTTTCTTTGTTTCAATATTTCCTCTTCAGCATTTTTCTAGTGCAGTGGTGTACTGTTGATAGCTGAACCACAGTTTGTCAAAATAAAATGATTAAATTCCGATTATTTTTCATTTACTGGTGAGGCGAGATGATTGCGGAGGTTGGGATCCTGAACGGCCACACGTAGCACGATGAAGAAACTAAATATCAATCTACTTATTTTAGGTGAATGTGGCCCTGGAAAAATTAAGAGGTTAATTTTGTAGTTCCCCCTCTTGTAACTTCTCTAAAATACAAACATCTGGTGACCATTTCCTTACAAGTTTTATTCAAACTGGGTAATCAGATGTGATTAATTTGCAATCAGAATTTGAATGCAAAATGAAACCAAGTTATATTCAAGCCCATGCACTGCATTACAAGTTAATCTGGTTCAATATAGTTATATCACATACGACATTAGTGATTACAGACATTTTCATTTTCATTCAGAACGCGAACTGTACTGTTTCAGTAGTGAAGAATCCATGAGGAACAAGAGTAAGGTGCATGACCAAATTAGAATTGATCTGTATGTTTATGCTTGATGAAAAATGTTTTAATAAAATGTTGTCTGATATGATTCAGATGTACATTATTTGCATTATCTAATGTGGCATGATATGCTAAATCTTTCAGTGAATGCTAAGAGCTTGCTTATTCCGGAAGTAGTTAACCTTTATAAACAGAATTATAATAGTTTTGAGCATTGCTTGCTTTATGCTTTGATAATACACAAATTTCTTGAGGTGGAAGCAAATACTTTTTCATCCGAAAATACGATTGAGAATGGCTGCCAGTCGAACTCCACCTTGAGCTAACCGCAGTTTTACTATTGGTAAACTGGATTCGAAGTATTCATCTGCAAAAGCTCTTCCATGTTATTTTTCCTATATAGAGAACAGAATTATGAAGCTGCGTAACAATTTCAGAATTTATTTCTTACCTTCTAGCACTGATCCTTCAGTTACACCTTTATATGCCCAGTCACATGCTGCTTTGATACCTTCAGATGCATATCTGCAGAAAGTAAACCGTTTCAGTTTTTTAAAATTTATCATTCCCATCAGACTTTTGGTCTGAACTCGGGTTTTTAGGACCCGAATTTTTGTCCACTTTTCTTTTTAGTGTTATCACTCAGATTTAATCATATTGTGAAGGTCTGGAACATACACATCTGGGCATGCTGTCTTGTTTGCGCTACAAGTCTCCCATTTCTTGACTAGATCTGCCCAGTCAGTCTGTTATTTGCATTACAGGGGGGAAAATATATAAATGAAACAGGATGGATGAAGATAAAAATAATAATTCAAGCTTTAAAAGGAATTTTCTGCTGGCAAAATTTTGCCAAGCAAGATACCGTAATGTTCTGCTGTATTGCATCAACCAGGTCATCAATATTTGAATTATACAACCTTTCTTCTGCTGTCTCAATTATATTGCTATCCCAAACCTGTAATGTTTTAAAATCAGCGTTAAGAGTTAAAATTTTAACTAGCTTGTTAAGTAGTTTGAAAATTAGCCTCACTTACATGGTGAAGAACTTGCTTTCTTCTGTACCAATGGACATCAATTGTGTTGCCTCCCCTGTCTGAGGTAAAACCCACATGTAGAGGCTGCAACATTGGACGGATAATATAATCTGTCAATGTGAATAATGTTTTCATATTGATAAATTTAGTATCCTACCTGATGAATGTCGCCGATAAAATGAGAAAGGAAGAGGAGTGCTTCTGTGAGGTTATCTGATAGAAAACATAATTCAGAACCGAAATGCTTAAACTAATAGGCAAGTTCTCAGCAGCTTTAACCGAAAAAATAAAACAGCATATTTGGTGATAGGTTTTACATTCAGCTTGAGAGGAAGAAGCAGAGTTGTAGCTGAGAAGCTGGGTGGTGTAGTTGTTAATAGCACCAGCAACACACCTTCCTTTTTCTCCATCTTCATCCTTGCAATCCCCTGAAGATCGAAAAACGTCAGGTTACCGAAACATGTCATTGAGAATTAAGTTTTTAAAAAATTGTTAATGTATCTTGAGGCTTACTGTTGTACTTGTAGGTGCAGAGATTATCTGGGGTGTCAATGAAATGAAGAGCAGAAGACCAATGATAACGGAACTTGACATGATCTGCCCACGCGCACACACTTCCCAGGTCATTTTCTGCCGATTCTGGAAGCAGTTGCTTCACAGCATCTGCTGCTGCCTCACTCAACCGAGACTGCAATCACAATATTAACAAATGAATCAGAGAAAGGAAAGCCTGGAAATTTACAACACAGATTTAAATGATTAAAAAAAAAAAAAACCTGAGCAATTTTACAAACTGTGGCATGCCCATCAGTGCCCCAACTATGAATCACTGGAAAGAGAACCAAAAATGAGACACAAGTTAAAATTTGGTAAGGCCTGAGATCCAACATTTTTTTTCTTCTGTTATTTCTCTTGCTTGTGTTCCAAGATATAGTAAAAGGGACCGAAATTTTTTACAGTTTTCTATAATTGTTTTGTCATTTTTGGAATGTGACAACTGACGTTGAATGCATACGTTCATACACAATTTGGATCAAGTGAATTGTGCTCAACTTTTTATGTGTTAATAATAATGAAAGGATTTGATTTTATTATGTATAAATTTTATTATGATTAGCAAAAAAATTAAACACAAATTACAATTCAGAAAGGAATTTAATCCAGCACTACGTGCTTGGAAAGGAAAGGAAAGGATTTAAAAAGGAAAACAGATTTTGCTGGCTAAAATGATTGTAACGGTACGGGATACATGACAGAATGAATATGCCAAAAGATTATGCATATGATAAGTTAAAATGGAAATATGATAATTATCAAGATATCCTTTAAAATGCATTTTGTAACTCCTGTCTGGCTGATTTTCCACTTTATCGAGTGGGCTTGGTAGGTTGATTTGCTTGTAAATTGGGCTTCTCAATGGGCCTCAGAAAACTGCTTGTCACATTTCTGGACTACACAATAAATTTCAAATTGTAACAATAGACACATAAACAAGTCAACATCTCCTTGATTGAGTTGGTCCTCCTTTTTTAATCCAAAAGATGGAGGGTCCAAATCTCTATGAATGGTGGCTGGCTCAATCCTAGGAGGTTTGACTGGGTATATTCCCCAATTCGAGTCCCGCTAGAGTCACCATCGTTGGGAGGACCATACCGTACAGCTCTCGGTCCGAATCCGGATTAGTCAGGCCCAATCTGGCACTGGATATCGGGTGGGGAACCAAAAAAAAAAAAACACAACTATCAATAAGATTTTTTATTTTTTTTTAATCTATATTTTCATTTATAAAATGAGAATGTCTTTCACACATTATTTATATACATAGCCACTCTTGATCATAGGCAAGTCCTCAAATTTATAGTTTTAAAATAACTAATGGTCTAGAATTCTAATTTTTTAGAATATTAATATTTAACCCCCTCACTAAGTTAGTGTTTGTTTTGCATCTGAAATCTGAACGAGTCTGAATGTGGCTGAAATCTGAATAGGTATGAATGTAAACATCTGAATGATGTGTTTTTTTTATTTTTTCAATGTCTGAATATGAGTGATATCTTGTTTATTTCAAAAATTAAAAAGTTTGAAATATGATAATTTGATAATTATATCCTTATAAGTATTATGTACACTTATTAAAAATTTTAAATATATGAAAAATATAATTAAAATCAAACAGAAAATACGATAATCATTGATTTTAAATAACATATTAAAAATATTATTACATTACTCCAAATACAAAAATTAAAAGCTTACGACGAAACTATTTAGCATCTGGATATTTCTGATTAATAAAATAATATTTATAATAATAATTAGCACTCATATGTTAAATACCTATTATTAAACTCATTAAAAAAACAACTAAAATAATATGTTACCTTTATGTACCCTTCCCATCTTTCATTAGGCCAATCAAAAGTTTGGGTCATGAAAGTATAGCCATGTCCAATTATTGTTGCCAATCTAATCCATGTCAGATATTGTTTATCATATAGTCCCAACCATTTTTAACTTTTAAGTTGTTTTCACATTAACTTTCTTCTCGTGGTCTTATATATTTCTTCTCCAATACGAGCCAAGCACTTGGCTTTAATGTTTCTCTTGATCTAAATCCATTATTCACCTCAATGAGCAAAGATCAATAAACTGCTTTCTTTGTATGAGATCGGTCTAATTTCCTCTATCAACTCCAATATTTTTAGCCATATATAATCAAACCAGATGATTTATATAATTAAAACAATATTACTAATAAATATTTGAAGTGGTGTGCGGCAACAAGAATATAAGTCAAAAATAGAAAATAAAAATCAATGATGCAATCTATAACAATCAATATTTGTTCAACATCAAAACAAATCTTAACGTATTAACCATAAAATATATATGAAATCTCCTATAAGAACACACAACAAGCAATCTATATATCCAATAGGGGTGAATTGGGTGATGGCCTAAAATTCTTGAAATATAAATCTTCTTAATTTTATGCTACTAAGCTATTAGCTTTACCAATTAAGTTTAGTGATCAATTTCCCAAATTAATATATTTAACAATTAATACACAAAAGCAAGTTTCTAAACAATATGCGTATTTAAAATAAAAACTTGCAATAAATAAAGGAGTTTAGGGTTAGAGAAAATTGACACCGTATTTATAGTGGTTCGGCCAACAATGCCTACGTCCACTTCTCCAAGCCTCGCTTGAAGTTTTCTACTAAATTGAATCCACAACTTACACTGAGTTTTCTGTGGCTCACTCGCAACCAAGAGTGCCATATTTACTTTCCATTCAGACCTTTTTTTAATTTAGATAAAAGTCCGAAAAAATGATTTTTTTCTATTTATATGTTTATGTCTTGTAATCATACATAAGTTGAAGAAAACAAAAAAGTAAATTTTAAAAAAAAAAATCTGAAACTATAAAAATTGCAGACTTCAGTTATTTAATAAAAAGCCCTAACTCTCACTTTTTTATTAAGCTAATTTATTTCCAAAATTACCCTTATTAATAATGTATAAACCTTAAAAGTTTATCTTCTCTCTTAGGCTATGTTTCAATTAATGGAAGATGATGGTTTATAATGGAATGTAACCCAATGAAATGGAACAGAACGGAATGAAAAATAATGTACCATAATCTTGTTTGGGAAAAAATGAGAGGTTTATAACGTAATGTTCTAAAATATTATTTGATAAACAAATAATAATGGAATAAAATATAACGATATAGGTTTTAAAGATAATTGTGTCATTTTAGATTATAAAAGTAAAAACAAACAAAAATTTAATGTTATTTTTTCAAGAGACAAATTTATCTTCACAAATAATATTATTTTTTTAACATTACGTTCCATCACCAACCCTCGATTTGGGCAGCTCATTTTCAATGACTCAATAACCTTTTTTGTTAGATTCATTTCCAGCCCCTTCCACTTCATTCCATCCCCTACCATCAATCCAAACATAGCCTTAGACTTTTGTTTGACATGAATTCATAAATCAACAATTTCTCATTCTCCTTCCCTTGAATGCAACAGACAAATAGGCTTTATAAGATTTCGGTGCTGTAATTTGAAAATGAGCACAACTTCATTTCACTGGCATTCGCATGAAAATTATATAAAGGAAATAGCACTGCTGTTGTGAAGTTTTTCACACCTCTTATTCAGGTAATGAGACCTTACTTATATACAAAGCTATAAAATCTATTTACGACAATATTCATCAATTTGCCCAAAAACTATGCTGCAGTTACACACAAACTATTCATAGTGATGTGTCGTGAAGAAGTGTGAGTCCTGTTTCCAATAAAAATGATTTTAAAGCAGTGAATTCCCCACCATTATCAGAGTACAAACTTTTTATTTTGGTTTAGAAGCGTGTTTCTATAAATTTTTTGAAGTGAGGAAAAAATTAGAGACACCCCGGATTTTGTATCCATGGGATAGAACCACATGTACTTTGTGAAGTGATCAACCAAGATGAGATAATAACGAGATCCGTCAATGCCGGTATAATGTGCAGGCCCCCAAACATAAGTGTAAATGAGGTCAAGTGGTGCATGACTTTGAAGACTGATGGTATGAAAAGGTTGTTGATGTGCTTTATTAATAGAGCAAGAACTACATAATTGAAGAATAGTTTTTTTGTTGACAACAGGAATATAATTTTTTTTAACAAGATGGTGGACTATGCAAAGAGATGGATGCCCAAGACGCTTGTGCCAGCCATTAATTGAGGTTCGCTTATGCACATTTGCAACCATTTTGGAGATGGGAGACATCATTGATTCCGGAAAAATGTAGACGCCATTTTTACATGCTCCCCGAAGTAGAATCGCCTCCGTGATCTTGTCTTTCACAAAGAAATGAAAAGGGTGAAATTTTATAAAAATGTTATTTTGTTTGGTAAGATGATGAACGTAAATTAAATTTTTAGAAAGTTTGGGAACACAAAGAGTATCACTCAGGATAAAAGTGTGTTTGAGTGAATGTAATTTCAAAGAACCAATTTGTGAGACAGTCAAACCTAAACCGTCACCAAGGATCACTTCATCAATACCATCATATTCATTGTGTGTGGATAATTTTGCAAGATCACTCCTTATATTGTGTAAGGCTGCTGAGTCTAGGAGCCAAGTTTTATCTTTTCCGTTAGAAGAGGTTGCGCAGTTGACTGTGAAATCTTTGGATTTGAGTTGAGGGTAGTACTTTGCAGTATGACCCATTTGCTCACAAAACTGACAGCGTGGTGTGTAACGTTTTTTTATTGTTGTTGGGCTTTCCAGGCCCATGATTGGGGCGACGTCCATTACGTTGGTGGCCATTTGATTGGCGGGGCAAGGGTTGACCTTGATTTTGATGAGGCCAAGATGATGAAGGGCGTTTGTTTGTGAAGTTTGCTGTCATCACCATTTGTTGATGAGCAGCATCCAGACGGCGAAGATAAGAATCGTGACCCACTAAGAGGTCGTGCAGCTCTTCAAATACCAATGGCTTCTCTCTTGCGCGGATTGGTGCAGTTATTTCATGAAAATCAGACCCTAACCCATTCAAGATATAAAAGGTCAAATCATCATCAGAGAGTGGGTGATCGATGATGGCAATTTCATCTGCCAACGCCTTCACATAATGTAAAAATTCAGAAACTGATTTGTTTCCATGCTGAGCTAAGGTGAGTTCCTCCTTAAGTTGCATAACCCTTGTTCTGGAACGACTAGCATATAACATTTTGAGTTTGTCCCAAGCCTCATGTGATGTTTTGGCCGTGGCTATGAGAGATGTGATTGCTGGAGATGTAGATGCTAGGATGGCACTGAGGATAAGTTTATCCTGTCGAACCCAATGTATTTTGTTGGGATATGTAGTGGAAGCGCCGACTGAAGGAGGGCAAGAAGATATGCCAGTAACATAATCGAGCAAATCATAGCCTATAAGTAGTGCTTCAAATTGAGCACGCCATTGAGGAAAGGTAGAGGGTGTTAACTTTTCATTGATTTGGGCAGTGATATTGAAGGCAATAAGTTGTTTAGCAGTACCACATATGGTTTGGGTATTGAGTGGAATGGATTCGGAAGGAGACGACATATTGTAGATCGAATGCTCTTGAGAGAATGGCTCTCCTGATACCATATAAAGGAAATAGCACTGCTATTGTGAAGTTTTTCACACCTCTTATTCAGGTAATGAGACCTTACTTATATACAAAGCTATAAAATCTATTTACGACAATATTCATCAATTTGCCCAAAAACTATGCTGCAGTTACACATTTGCAGCAGTTACAAGAATATTCAAAAATTGATGTGAATAATTTTGCTTGATTTTAGGCTGGTTAATTTCCTTGATCTTTACAATATGTTTTTATAAATTACAGCTTCTCAGACCAGAAATGATGAAAGTTTCTACAAACCCCTGGTCGAAAGAAATCCCATGTGGCCTCTAAGAAAATCTGTCCCATTGTAGATAATCAATAATTTTTTTAATTCACAAGCTATAGGTTATATGAGTTGAGTCTTCTCCTCCACTTGCAGTCTAGGATAAAAGTTTTGGTTGTTGAATATTTTATTTATACATTGTTTTTCTACCACGGCAAATGTAATCTCAAGGAGGAATCACACAATCTGAGTAGTTTAATAAAAAAAAAAATCAACAGCAAATCGCTCAAAAGCGAAGCGATTTCAACGATTTGTAAATAATCGGAAATTATTGAGGAATAATCGGTAATTAATCGGGAAAGTCAAAATTGATATTTCATATGGTTTAGAATAAAAGATGTAAAATTTGTTTCTCCAAATCCTCCAAAAATCAATTAAAATCATTCATTTGTGATGAAATATATTCAACAATTTAAGAATCTTTAGTTAAGTCAATATAAATAAAGAACGTAGTGAAATTTATTTTTATTTAAAAAATATAATAATTTAATGATATTTGTGTTATTATTCTGATAGTAATTCTTTTAAAATGGAATATATATATATATATATAGTATCTCTTTTTCATCTCTCTAACGCAATTATTTTTTTTTTAAACAAAAAAATAATCAATTAAAACTCCAAAAAAAAAATTGAAAAACTAAAATTAGATTTTTTTTTTAAAAAAAATGAGAAATTATAAATTACAACACCGAATTCTCGTAAAACTTCTTGTCTGATACAATCAAACCAAAAATCTGAATGAGATAAATTGAAGAGTTTAAATATTATTATTATTATAATACAAAAATATTACCCAAAAATCCACAGTTTCGACGCAAAAGTGCATTAGCGTCGAATTAATTAGACGCAAAAATTGGACGCCGAAATGTCGACGAGAATAATATTTAGCGTCGAAACAAAGATATTATGACGCCAAAAACTCTATTTTGCGTCCAATTTATTTCGACGCTAAATTAAATTTTCTGACGCTATAGGTCTGATTTTGCGACGAAATAATTCGACGCTAAAAATTAGACTTTTAGCGTCGTTTTGTTTCGACGCTAAAGTATATTAAAAAAATAATATTTGTATACTTAAAACGGCGATTTTTTAAGCGTTGAAACTTTTGACGCCAAAAACTCATTTAGCGTCGACTATTTCGACGAAAATAGTTAAAAAATGTGTTTTTTTTAAAAAAATTTATTAATTTACTTCTTTTTGGTCTAAAATAAATAATTTAATATTTAATTTAATTGAAAAAAAATTTCTGATTAATAACAAAATTATGAAATATTATAATAATTATTATATTGAATTTTTTTTTTTAGAAAAAATACATATTATATTAAAACTATTTGTTCAAAATGTTTATACAAATGGATATAAAATTTATTGCTACTATGATGGGGGACGCTCGAGCCTGATGCACCATGACTGAGTGAGGCCTCCAACATCTGGCGGAAAGCCAATATTTGCTGTTCGAACTGCTCCATCTTCTTCTTGTGGTCCACCTTGACCTGTTGTAGCTCCTCCTTAGTCTTCTTCAGCTCGTCTCTGAGGTTCATGTTGACCGTTAAATAATTTACTCCTCTGCCAAGGATGACTCAACTCAAGAAATCTCATGTGCCCTGTGTATCCTATTTTATTCCGTAATCGTTGCGAAGACGTTTGACCCGTACAAACTGGACATGCCATGTATCCCTTAGTGTTTCATCCAGATAATGAACCATAAGCTGGAAAATCATTAATGATCCATAATAATGCGGCATGCATCTGAAAATACTGCTCGGAAGCTGCATCATAGGTATGCATACCCACATTCCATAATGTTTGTAACTCCTCGATCAATGGTCTCAAGTAAATATTCATATCTTTACCAGGGGAACGTGGACCAGAGATAAACAATGACATAAACATGAACGGATCCTTCATACATTTACATGGAGGTAAGTTATATGGAATAACAATAACGGGCCACATGCTATAAGAGTTGTACATATTCCCAAATGGGTTAAAACCATCAGAGGCAAGACCTAACCTGACATTACGGGGGTCCTCAGTGAAACGGGGGTACATGTCATCAAATTCCTTCCACTCGGTTCCATCTGCAGGATGTCTAAGTATGCCATCCGCACCGATCCTCTTTTCATGATGCCACATCATGTCAGTCGCTGTGTGTCGTGACATGAACAATCTCTGCAGCCTGGGCGTTAAAGGCAAATATCGCAATATCTTTTGAGGCACTTTCTTCCCCATACCACGGACTTTGTACCGACTTTCACCACATATCGGACAATATTCAAGTGATTCATACTCCACATGAAATAATACACAATCATACTTACAAACATGAATGGATTCATACCCCATTCCTAGATCACACAACATTTTCTTTGCCTCATAGTACGACTTAGGCAATTCGCTTCCAACCGGTAACATTTGCCCCAGTAACTCTAGCATCATATCAATACTTTTGTTGGTCATTCTGTTGATCACTTTAATGTGTAATAATTTCACAACGAAATTCAAGATCGACATTCCAGCACCTTCAAATGAAATTTTTTTTACCTCATCAAGTAGTTCACTAAATAAATTTGGATCATTTCCACTTAACACTGGCATGTCACCACTAACACTATGACCAAGTTGTGGACCTTGTAAGTCATGCAAAGCATCGGTTATCTCATCGTTTGTAGGTTGATTGTAACTACTGCTCCTTTCACCGGAATCAATAAACCGTGACTGAGAATTATACTGCTCACCGTGATAAATCCACGTACGGTAAGTTGGTGATATTCCTGGTATGTATAAATGATTATGAACTTCATCTAACCGTTTCCTTTTCCTATTCAAACAATTTGTACATGGACCCGAACACGACCTTCTGCATCAATGTGTTGTTTTGCGACTTCCATAAACTCATACACTCCATTACGATATTCAACACTCAATCTATCCAGCGAGCTCATCCAATTTCTATCCATTTCAGCGAAATACTAAATATAATAATATAAATATTAAATATCATATTACACTCATCAACATTACTAATTCATTAATTATTTATTTAAGCATATACATACATATTTAGTTGATAAATTAAATAGTTTACAGAAAAATTCTATTTTGTTAATTAATTAACTTAATCTACATATATGAATCATAAACCACTAACAAAAAATATATAATAAACATAATCATAAAAATTGAAAATAATAAAGAAATATAAAAGAAGATTTACCTTATGGAAAATTGATTACAATTTTATTGAAAATTTGTAGGAGAGTTGTGAGGTTGTAGATGAGAGATTCTCATATTTCAGAGGATGAAAATGAAGAGAATGAGAGAAAAATAGAGGGGGAGAAGGGTTGGTGGCATTCTGCATTTTAATCTATATTTAGGGTCGAAACATTAAATTCGACGCTAATTGTCTGATTTTTAGTGTCAAATCTTCTATTTCTACGCTAAAGATTAAAGGATTGTCGGTGGAATTTTCATAAATCTTTAGCGACGCTACTTCGTCGACGCTAAATTTCTAGTTTTTGGCGTCGAATAGGATTTTTTACGCTAAAAGTATAACATTTAGCGTCGCAATTTTATGTCGACGTCAAAAATTATTGGAATAGTTAAAATAATTTAGCGTTGATATGTGAATTCGACGAAAAAAGTTGAATATTTGGCGTCGAAAATGATATTCGCCGCTAAAAGCTTGATATTTGGCGTCAATATTAATTACGACGCTAAAATTGATTTTTTGCGTCGAAAGTTGTTTCGACGCTAAATTATTGGACGCTAAAAGCCATAATTATTGTAGTGTTATTATTATTATTATTTAATCATCTTCGGTCCAAAGAACTCGAAGCCGGTCAACATAAGTTTAGTTATATTTCACCGAATACCTTCGAGTGCTTAATTTTTTATAATCAAATTTAGGTGAAGTTTATAAGTATATTATATATATAATACATTTTTAGGTTTCATGGTGACCCAACCATTTTTGTTTACATTTAAATGACTCTAGTCTACAGGGACATTGATATTATGTTTACCTGTATTTAGAAAAGTCAAAGGTAGGGCTTGTCCTGGTAAAGAGAGAATGAAATTAATATTATATCAATTTTGTGGAAACTAAACAGGTAAAAAAATTTATTATCAAAATAATATAATTTTGATCTTTTTATGTTAATTTTTATAATTTACCATTAAAATGATATTATTTTATGATAATTTTATCATTGTTCAGTCATGATTCAGTCTCGTTGTCATTTTTTTTTAAATATTATATGTAATACAATAATGTTAGATGTACATCCAAATAACAAGTCCGAAGACAAGTCGGTGTAAGATTTTGATTTTTTTAATTATTTTCTTTCAATTTTTTTATTTTTTATTTTTTTTTTATATGTTTATGTGTGTCTTTAAGTGTGTCATTTCATTTGGTGTACACTTATCATTATTCTAATGTTGATCACAATATGCTACTTTGACAATGTTCAAGTTATAAAATTTTGGTAAAACCTATGAAAAGACTAAAATATCCTTTATTTTAGGGATATTTGTATTTTTCTATCCAAAGATTATTTCATGTGTGAGAAAATCAGAAACTTTAAATAAGTTTAAATTTACACACAAAATTTCATCAGTGGTCTAGTTTACACTTTTAAGTTGAATTTAATATCTAAAATTTCAATTAGCGTATTAATTTATACCTAAAAAGTTTAAATTAGTACTAAAACTTTGGGGGTAAAATTTAACTAATTTTTTAATTTTAAAAAAAAAATGATAATTTTCATTTATTTTATGTGCAACTAAGGTGGATAAGAAAAAGTATACTTCTATTTCACTCCACATATACCGAAAATACTCGCAATAGTATTAATATAAAACTTACTATACTTTCATATATTTTTTCAAAATTTTGTTTTGTGAAAGTAGCATTTTTGTAATGGCCCAAGTCTACCGCAATTAATGTAATAAAATTATCTGGTTAACCGACTAATTAGTTAAAAGTATAAATCTCAATGACAAAGAATGAATTGAATCAGTTGGTAATTCAGATTTCATGCATGTGTAATTCTCCCTAATTATGAAACTATAATTAAATACAAGAACCATTGAACCTATCTAGCTATATATGCACAGAATCAGAAACATTAATCCTGAGACCACTTTCATTCTCAACATTAACATTTAACATTCTGGGAGTACTTTTATGAACTCGATAAAGGACTGTGAGATTGGATTAGGCGTCGTATTTGGCGAAGCAAGCTTTGTGTCAGCAGGAAACCTTGAAGGAGAGCAGAAGAAATCAGTTGGTGTGGGTGTAAACAGAGGCATATCAGCCAAAAATGGAGTTGTTGGAATGGATGAAGAAGATGAATCAGAATCATTAATAATGTCATCATCATCACGACTCGTCTTCCGCTTCATAGTTTTTTTATTAGATCCTGTCAGTTTTTGCACCAGAGCCATGAATTCCCTAGGCTGTATATGAATAACCTTGGGTGAATTCGCATATATGATAACCGGTTGCTTTTGCTGTTTGTGAATGACATGAGAAGCTTTGCTGATCTTCAATGGAGATGGACGAGGACCGTTGATCACTCTCATGTTCCGGATTGAACGTTTATGATCAAAATCATCATGGAACTTTGCAGGGCTCATGGTTTCTGAAGATAGAAAGCAAATTAAGATTGAAAATTAGATGGGAGAGGTGGGTATTTATGTAATTATGTAAAGAGCCAACTATTCTGACCGTTTGACAAAAATAATACAAGAAGGAAGAATAGTAAGCAATGCTGTGTTTGACAATTGACTATGCCATCTAGCGTAAAATCTCAATATCACTCATGTTAAGATGGTAAAAATAACTAAATTAATTATCCTTATTTTTAATACATTTTTTTATATTATATATTTATATGTTAGTGGTATTATATTGCCCTTAAGGGGTGTAATTTGGTGGGAAAATATTTTAAGATTTGAGATCTTGAATTTGAGTACGAGATACATTTCTTATAAAAGTATGAGGTAGCTGTCGTATTGTTTGTTGTTTAATTTACCATTTTTGGCGGCTGCCCCATTTTGGGTTTTATTTTTTAGAGTCCGGTTTTATTTAATTGTTTTTTGTTTAATTGTGTGGTTTTTTTTTTTTTTTTTTTTTTTTTACTTTTTTCATATTTATTTATTTCCACTTAATTTATTTAAGGAAAAGTATTAATTTTCCCCTCATGAATAGTATAAGTAACGTTTTCCATGAAAAATTTGAAAGTGTTATTTTTTTCACAGATTGTTATAAAATTATTCAATTTTCCATCTAAAAACTTTCTTTAAGGGAAATTATCCCTTATATACTTGATGTTTGTTAAAAATTCATTTTCACACAAAAAATTTGAAAGTGTTCCCAGTGTTCCAAGACCTACCCAATGTTTCGAAATTTGTCCCTTTTTCCACCACTTCCTAAACTTAAATTATTAATATTTATAAGTCTTATATCAATAACAAAAAAAAAAAAAATCCATAAATTATTTTAGTTTTACACATTAAGTTTTATGGCATATATAAAAACAATAAAAAGTCTAAAAAAATTCACTAGTTGTGTAGTGCATAAACAAAAAATCGATAGAACCCTTATAAAATCTTTGGTTCTCAATATTTTTATTTTCAAAGAATAAATTTATTAAACTATAGTTCCAGTTTTTATGGTTGATGCTCGTCGTCCCGACCGTTAAACTGAACGATATCAAATAGATATGAGATCATAGTGTTAGTTCCATTTTTATTGACAATGTCCGTGAAAAAACAAGTTCAATTGAGTTGTAATAAGTCTTGAAGATTTTGCAGTAATTGGACTGGTTTTTGGCAAAGCTGGAGCATTTTTGTTAGTGCTGGGTTCGTTGCAGCGTTCGCACGTGTGACGTTTGTGGCACGTTCTTCTTTGGGTTCGAACAAAATAATCAAGAGAGCAAACGTTCATGGTACGTTCGAGAAAGCGTCCGAACGAAACATTCCAGAGAGGAAGTGTTCGTTGTGCGTTCGAGTAGCATTCAGACGAGTCTTTCCAGTGGGAACGCGTTCGTGGTGCGTTCGAGTAATCGTTCTAACGCGACTGCGATCTGAACGCGTTTTTGAGCCTTTTCACTTTGAAAAACCCTAAATCTTCACTCTACCTATAAATATAACATGTAGCCACCATCCACAGTGGTTGAAATCCCTTGAGCCAAAATCTCTCAAAGTTTTCAACCTTCTTTGATTCCACCATTGAAGACTTCTTTCATCTTCTTGTCTTCTTCATTAATGGTGAGAATCCTTCTTTGATAAACCTTCAACACAACCTTACCCAAAATTCCTAATCCTTCAGAGTTCTTTAGGAGGAAGTTTGGTAGTCGGAGTTTCGGCGCTTAGAGTTGCAAAGACAATCTGCTCAGAGACTTCAGATGTTCTAAAGAAAACTGTGGGTTACGGGCTTGAGGAGTTCCTTGAGTCCTTATAGTCTAGAGGTACTTGAGCCGGTGGAGTCGCCACCATAGGTCTTGACCATCGCTGTAAGTTTTCTCTATATAGTGGATTGGACTGGTAGCCGAGATACCCGGAGTGGTTTTTTTACTTGTACGAGTTTTCCACTTCGTCACCAAAATTATTGTGTTGATTTTGTGTGATTGATTTATTTTCCGTAATATATTTTAATTGTTGGATATTGTGGTTGCTTGTTGAAATTCCATAGTTACAGTAATTAGGACTTGTCTTGATTATTGTGTGTAATTCTGCATAGGGTCAGAACTTACGATAATCACGAACTTTTCAGTGAAGTCTGTCCCCAATATGGCATAGCTGGTCGGACATCTCTTAATATCTGTTCAGTGTTTATTGTTTGTTCGGCCCGATATGTCTGAGCATTTTCCTGTGTTCTGCAGCTTCTATCTTTACTACTTTAATGACCGTATCTCTCTTTTTACAACTAGATACATCACATTTGAAGGTTGGTGGAAGCCCTGCTAGCGTGAGAAAATGGTACATCGATCTCTCCCCTGTTGTTAAAGCTCAGATTGCTGCAATTGGGTTTGAACCTTTAATGCTTTCTAAACCTACTCGGGCATTGAAACATGACAATAGAGGGTTGCAAGATTTAACAGAGAGGTGGATGGACACCACTCATACTTTCCACCTTTCGATTGATGAAATGACCATTACCCCCCATGGATTTTGCTAACTTGACCGACATCCCGTCTGAAGGTCGCCTGCTTGAGTTTGATTGTACCCTTTACATTCCCACCGTTCGGGTTAGCAATATCCAGCATTTGCTAGGAGTTATCTTAAGGGTTTGTTCGAGAGTGGTTTGTATATATTGAATTACGGAGCCATTGGCAAGGATAGGCTCCCATCAAGGATGTCAGGATTGATCAACTGGTGCGGTCATTTCTCATTTCTATGTTCGAATGTACCCTTTTTACCTATGCAACCAATTTTGTGGATTTTTTCATTGTTCCTCCAATTCGCAACATTGATAATGTGCAGGAGTGGGACTGTAGTTCTCATGCCCTAGAGGTTATCTATTGAGGTTTATACTGATGTTGTCATGGTAGATTATATGTTCAGGGCTATGGTTTTCTAGTAAAAGTATGTACTTCCACTTTTACTCTCTTTTGACTTATTTGGGTAGACGACTAAACTTGGATCTTTGGCTTCTTGTCATAGGCCTGGGCGTACGAGTTCGATGTGTTTGCTCCACCGTTCCTTATCTCCGAAGAGGAGGTTAGATTTCCTGGGTTGTCTCAATGGGGCGAATCTATAATGGGATCATCTGAATCTCATGACATAGTCATGCACCAAGCTCGCCTGAATGAGCTCAACTGGGACATGGTAAGCTTTCTTCGACCTTACCTTTCTGAATCTGTCTCTTTTCATCATTTGACTTGACTTTCCCTACGTTTCCTTTAGCTCGACATAGATTGGTGGGGGACTCCCATTGACGATATGCTAGAGTCCATACATTCCTCCTTCGAGAGAAATAGGCTTCGCTTGCTTCTTCAGGGTGCAGACCAACGACTCTGGTATCTGGGAGAGCGAGTGTACTTTTGGCATCTGGATCCCCAAGCCTGTAGCATTCCGGTCTCTCCACATTCTTCTATGTTTAGAAGGAAAGGACCTATCGGTCACTTTGTATGGTCTCCCGGGTAACGAATTTCTTATTGATGGTAATTATTGGTGATGGGCCCGCAATGCTCTTCTTGGTCCACTGCCACTCTCTGAACCTCAACGATCTACTCTCGTATGGACTTATGCTTTTTCATGCTATTTTTTTTTGTTTTAGCTTGACATCTCTTGTTAACGTAGATTCTGCTGCAGGCTAGGGCCAAGGCTGCGGAACTCATCGTGTTCATCTGCCTTTCTGATGAAGATGAAGAAGAGGGCGAGCCTCCAAAGGACCCAACACCATCTCAGCGTGTTCGGCATAAGGCTTTTTCTTCTCGATGAGGTCTGTCTCTTACTGCTGCATCTATCTCGACATACACTCATCTTCCTGGCCTTATCCCCAATTAGGTAGGTATCTGGCCAAACCTGACTTACATGCCCTGTAACGATGCTGAAATATTTGAGGTTCATTCCTTTTCTCTGGTGTAGATGTATGGTATGCTGAGCCAGCATTCTCTCCCTCTGTAGATGTTGCGAGATTACTGTACCGTATGTATACGATGTCAAATTTTAGTAAAGGATAAATAAGAGTGTTGAACCCATATGGATTGAAATAAAATTCACACTAAGTAGTATAATTACTAAATTTAACTTATTTTGAAATCAATTTAAATTAAACTAAACTAAAATTAAAAATTAAAAAGTTAAAAGTCAAAATTTTTTAATTAAGAAAGACCGAGATGTGATAAATTCTAAAGTCTGATTTTACCTAACTATCCCCTATGTATTTGTTATGGCAATCAATTATTACTCAATTTCTTAGTTTAAAAGCCAAGAATATTGTACTCTCTCTCCCAAGTACCGAGTGAAAATATTATTAGTTACTGATTTCAATATCCTTATAAAAATATAGTAATTAACAATTCATTATGCTATGTGATTCTTTGTTAACGACTTCAAAGGAATTATAGGCCTTCCGAACTCTATAAATTCATAGGTTATATTTTATATATCCTATTCAAAATTTCCTCTCCCGAGTGATAAATTCTAAATATGGAGTCATCTAATTTGTGGCTAGCAAACCAGAAGCATTTAACACAAGAAAATATAAATAAACTGAATTAAAACTTCATAATTGTTAATTGGCAATCAAACACATATGTACAATCATAGGCTACATCATACTCTAGAATAAGAAAATTAATTCATGATTAAATAGAATAAAAATGAAAACAGAGTCAAGACCATATTGGACATCATTAGAGTTAAAAGAAAGAAAATAGAAGATAAAATCTCGAATCGAATCTCGTCGTCTTCGAACGTCACTGTCTTTATTTCCTCCTGTCACTCTTCAATTCTCTCCTCGGATCTCTCTAAATTATTTGTTTAGAGCTCTCTAATTGTTTCTTCTACTCTTCTCTAGCGTTTTGGATGCACTATGTATTTATAGGGAAGTCTTGGAGTCATTCAACTTGTAGAAAACAAATTTCCTAATATGAAATTCGCTCGTGGCGTCGCGACGCTAGAAGTGGCATCGTGTCGCCAGCATCTCTGGAAATCCGGTCTGTTTGTTCATGGCTGATAGTGTCATGACGCCAACTCCTCTGCCATGATTTATTGTTTTGCATATTAGGAAATTCATCAAATGCCTTCGGTCAGATCGAAGTGGTGAATACATGAGTGAAGAATTCCGAAATTATTTAAGGGAGAATGGAATTCTTGCCCAATATAGCCCACCAGGAACACCTCAACACAATAGAGTGTCTGAGCGTAGAAATCGTACTTTATTGGATATGGTGCGAACAATGATGAATTATACATATCTTCCTTATTACCTTTGGGGTTACGCTTTACTTACTGCTGCCCATATACTTAATAGGGTTCCATCGAAAGCTTTTTCTACAACCCCTATCAGATATGGTTCGGTAGAAAACCAAGTCTTATGTATTTAAAGATTTGGGGTTGTCCTGCATACGTTAGAGTTGCGTAGCGGGATAAACTAGCACCCATGGGGTATAAATGTAGGTTCGTTGGATATCCTGATAATTCCATGGGATATCAATTCTACGATTTCGAGCAACGAAATGTATTTGTTGTTCGTTTTGCTACTTTTATTGAAAATGAATTTTTGAGAGAAAGTGGGAATTGTAGAAAGATTGAACTTGATGAGTTTAATCTCAACATTAAGGAACCTGAGATGGAACCATAGATCCAACAAGGTGAAGGATATTCAATACAGGTTCTACGTAAGTCAAATAGAATATCAAAGCCTTCTGAGAGATTGTTTTTAACATCTGATGTAAGCCTTGATGTTCTCCTCTTGGAGGAAATATATCTGACTACGTATAAACAGGCGATATTAGATATCGATTCGGGAAAATGGCAGAAAGCCATGAAATTCGAGATGGATTCTATGCATGACAATCAAGTCTGGGACTTAGTTGAACTTCCTGAAGGAGTTAAACCTATAGGTTGTAAATGGGTTTACAAAAGGAAGCGAGGGCCCGATGGAAAGGTGGAAACCTTTAAGGTCCGACTGGTAACTAAAGGTTACACTCAACGTCCTGGGATTGACTATGAGGAAATTTTTTCACCAGTAGCCATGCTAAAAGGATTCTCTTAGCCATTGTTGCATATCACGACTATGAAATATTGTAGATGGATGTGAAAACTTATTTCTTAAATGGATTCCTTGAAGAGGACATTTATATGGAACAACCAGAGGGTTTCGTATCCAGTGAGACTTCAAACTTGGTTTGTAAGTTCCAACAGTCTATTTATGGACTTAAACAGGCATCCCGAAGCTGGAATCGTCATTTTGGTGAGATAATTAGATTATCTGGATTCATCAAGAACGATGAAGAACCATGTGTCTGTAAGAAAATGAGTGGGAGCATGATAGTTTTCCTAGTCTTATATGTAGATGACATCTTCATCATAGGAAATGATATATGGATGATGCAAAGTGTGAAAGCCTACCTTTGCAAGAACTTCTTCATGAAAGATATATATTAGGTATAAGGCTCTACCAGGATAGATTTAGGAAGCTTATTGGATTGTCACAATCAACGTACATAGATAAGATGTTAGAAAGGTACAGTTTTACCAACTGCAAGGCAGTAAATGTACCTTTTCGATATGACATACATCTTTCGAAGAAAATGGAATCTCAGACTGAGTAAGAGAGAGTTAGAATTTCTAACTTGCCATATGCTTCTTGCATTGGAAGCATAATATATGCAATGCTATGTACTAGACCTGACATCAGTTTCGGTGTCAGTGTGACCGGCCGATATCAATATGATCTAGGTAATGATCATTGGATAGCCGTGAAACATATCCTAAAATACCTTAAAGGTACTAGAGATACATTTTTGATATATGGAGAAGATGAGCTATTGGTTAAGGGATATACAGACTCCGACTTCCAGGGAGATCCAGATGATAGAAAATCTACATCAGGTTACGTATTTACCCTTAACGGTGGTGCAGTTAGTTGGCGTTGTTCAAAGCAAGGCTCTACAACTGATTCCACCATTGAAGTGGAATTTATAGCGGCTTCAGAAGCAGCTAAAGAAGCTGTATGGATTAGAAATTTTATCACTGAAATTGGCGTTGTACCTAGCATTGCGGATTCGATCCCAATATACTGTGATAATAACGGAGACATCGCGCAGGCTAAGGAGCCGATGGCGCATTCCAAGTCTAAGCACGTGGAAAGAAAATGCCGTTTAACTAGAGAGATTATTAAATGCAAAGACATAGTGGTCTTGACGGTTCAATGACTAGACAACATAGCAGACCCGCTTACAAAGGCCTTACCTCCTAAGTTATTCGATAAACATGTTGAGGAGATGTGACTACGGTACCATCCAGATTGGAACTAAGCAAGTTGGAGTTTGTTGGAGTTGGTGCTTGGAGTGCCAATCCGAATTGTTCATTTTATTATTTATTAATAAAATAACTACATTTTCATTTCATACCTTATTAATGGTATTGTCATTATGCGTATTAGATTGATGTATAGATATGCTAAGAATGACATCGACCTTAGAATAGCCTTGTAGTAATACTGGACACTAAGTGGTCCGACATTGGGATAAGTATTACTATTTTAAACTATTTTTAAAGTAAATATTCCTTGTCGTTGGATTTGGAATACGGTCGAATTCCTATAACCTAGAACACTAGCACATGTCGTATATTATAATTGGAGTTCCAATGGTTTAAACCTGATGTACCATGAGCTTTAGCAGCTCGTATATACGTGTGGGTATTGGTTGGATCGTATACTGAATGACTCACAAGTGATTTCTAATAGTTGGAAGTACACACCACCGTCAATAGGAATCTCCTCAAGTCGAGTAGCATATGTAATCCTTTGACTATAGGATATCATTGATTTTATGTGAGATCCTCCACACTTTGATGCCATGTATGTCAGAAACCTTTCATGGTCTAACCTCTAGATGTTCATTGGGTGTGGACCGATGCACTCAGTAATCAAGTGCGAAGCAAGATAGAATCCGTTGGCCCGTATGTAAATCATAAGGGGTTACGTATCTATGTTAGTAAAGTCATGATTCTTAAGGCTTTGGCCAAAGTCGATCACCTAGGGTGGATGGCATCAATTATGAAGAATCGTGGACATGTTGACATGAGATATGCGCCTCAGAAACTTGACGATATATTCTATGTTTCTTAAGCACAACTCGGATAGCCTACGATGGAGGGATTGTTAAACATATGTGATAACCTCGATTTGTATAGTTCGGAAAGGTCGTTCGTGTTCTTCATGAATTCGGAGGTGGCCGAATTGCATACATATTAGCTAGGCTTATAAGACGAACGTGTCTGATCTTAAAGAGTCACAATATTAAGTGTACTCGTTGAGTACTTGGGTAGCTGGTTAATTTTGATAAAAGATAATATTCGATATTATAATTATCAACCAAGATAATCAAGTGTTATTGGATAACATTGATTATTTACTTTGACCTATTTGGATTAATTGGATTAATTCAAAATTACACAAAGGGCTTAATTGTAAATTCATAAATTTCTCTACCATTTGAGGATATTTTGGTAATTCCAAATTTGTATTAATAGATGTAAATCTATATGTCTTGATTTAATTGGATTAAATCAAAGTGGTAGACATTAAACTAATCCATTAAGTAAAAATTGTCTTGATTTAAATTACCTAAATCAAAGTGGTAGACAATGGGATTAGTCACACCTAATTATGAATATTTGGATGAATTTAATTAAGCATACCTAATGTTTGAGAATATATTTATTGATTAAAAATTACCTAAGTTTTGCTATAAATAGCAAGCTTTAGGAAGGTTTTAATTAAGCTTAAGTAAGGTAAAAATTTGTGAAAGCTATACACAAGTATTTTCTTAGAGAAAATTAGCCTAATGTAGAGAAGTGTTTAGAGAAGCTTTTGAGGTCTCTATAACATTTCATTTAGGAGAAATCAAGATTGGATCTTGGTTGAAGCTTGCTTGCATTGTAATCAAGGTTGGATTTTGATGAAAAGCTTGCAACACTTTGGAAGTTCTCCCACCATTTCAACAAAGATAAGGAGATTGGATCTTTACTTCAAGCTTCCTAGGTAAGTTTGAAATTCTCTTAAGTTATGAAATATGTATTGGATGCATGATCATAGAACTTAATGTTGAAATAAGGCTAATAAATTGTGTTATGATACTTTAGAAGTATAAACACAACATACTTGTAATTAGGTCAAATATGTTCATGTTGGACATGGAACAATTAATGAGAGTTTAGAACTCAAGATTAAAAGCTTAGAGCTAAGGCTACCATTCTAAAATCACTTGATCGCCTTTGGGTGACCTAAAATTGTTCACGAGATATTTTTAATTGGGATTCTAATTTGGTTTTTGTATTGGATTCAAAATATACGCAAATGTGTATTTAGAATAAATTTATGTTTTTGTAAAACTATTTGATATTTTGAAAAACTTGATTTTTATTATATAACATGTGTTGATGTTGGTTTTGATATTAAAAAATTAATTTCGGATGTTTTTAAAATATTTAGGGAATATCGGTAGTAAATAGGATGAAATAACCAATTTGCATCAGCTCTCTCGAAAATCCAGAGAGCTGATGCTTTGATGCTTAACAAAGCATAAAATTAAAAAAAATTGTGGAGGCTGGGCGCTACAGTGCGCGTGCACTGTAGCACGTGACTTAAAGCGCGCGTGCCCCTGAGACACGCCCTGAATTTGTTTCCTCTCATTCTGGAGTTTCCGGACTCCGATTCAGTCCCGGTTTTTTCCTATACACTTATAATGAAATATAGTATTTCATTAAAAATTTTAAAATTACACCCATGCTATATATCCACGGGGTAGATCCATTTTCCGCTGTGCGGGACACCAATCCGACCCTATGGGTTCCACAACTGTCCCAACATTTTTTACTATGTATGACTTAAAAAAAAATTCTTTTGGAAATAGTAGGAACTGTCACTACATGCACACACCCCCAAACTTAAAACTTACATTGTCCTCAATATAAGATACACGTAAAGAAACAAATAGTGAGGAACAACAATACCATCCATGGAATTGATCAGGCTTCTGCTAGTCAAAATTTGGTTGCGCGGGCTATGTGGGTTGCGCTAATACCTGCATAAATAAACATGAAAACTACTAAACACGTAAACGACACTCAATAAATAAAACTAAAGTAAATAAAATAAAAAATAAATATGCGGGTTGCCTCCCCGCTAGTGGACCGGGTAACCACCCAAATGGTCATGGTGGCTTCATTGTAGTGGACCAGATAGTCTAATGTATTTTCTTCTTTATTATCCACTGGTTGTTATGACATCAAAAATATTTCTTGAATGGCTGTGGGAAAGCAACTACGGAAGTTCTGCCAGGATCTTTTAATGGATCATCTATGGGCTCCACCCTAGGGTGAGGATCTGTAAATTTTTCTGCCATTCTGAAATTCTGGATTCACATGCGGTAAAATTGGCTCGACATCTTTTTTAGCTTTCTAGTGATCATCATTAGGTGAGCATTGACTCTTACGTTCCTATTTTTACGGCGCCTTGGGAATGACTTCAGTTCTCTTTGTAGAGGATATTCTTTGCATGACTTCACTTTGTTTGTTGGTTGTTTGACTACTGGTTCACCCTACGTGTTGGCTTGAATACATATGGATGCACCTAACATATGGTCATTGTCTATTGCAACTCCCTTCTCCACAATGTCTATCATGTGACATTCTTCATCACCTTGAGGACTCAGTATGGTTTTGAAAACAGTAAAGGTGAATTCTTTGTTCTGCACTCATATTTTCAGTTCACCTTTCTACACATCAATGATCGCTTGGCCTTTTGCCAAGAAAGGTCTCCCAAGGATAATGGGACTTCATCCTCATCCATATCAAGAACAAGTAAGTATGCAAGGAAGTAGAACTTATCTACCTTAACCAACAAGTCATCTACTATTCCACGCGGGTAGGTGAGGGATCTATCTATTAGTTGTAATATGACGGTGCTTGGCTTCGCCTCTCCTAGGCCTAATGTTTTTAGATGGATAAAGGCATGAGATTGATACTCGCACCCAAATCGCATAGCGCCTTACCAAAGTCTCGATTTTCAATAGTGCACGATATGGTAAATCTATCAGGATCATTCATCTTTAGATGGATCTTTTTCTTTATGATGGCACTGCACTCTTTTGTGAGAGTCCCTCTCATAATATATAAAAATAAAATATACTATAATATCATCTCAAGCAAACATCCCACAATAATACAAATATCCGTCAAACATGGTTGCTAATCCAGGTCCAGTATAATAGTGGGTTGAAACCAATGGGAGAGTCCCTCTCATACTCCCAAGGTTTCCCACCATATCATCTCACAAAATATGTGTGAGTTGGTTAAAACCAATGGGAGAGTCTCTCTCATACTCCCAAGGTTTTTCACCATATAATCTCGTAAAATATCTCATCACATCTCATCTCATCTCCGACCACTATTATACAAAACTCGACAGCATAACACAACAACACACATCATCCAATACAATCACATCTCATATTCAATACATCAATCTCTTCTCAACAATCATGAATTCATATTTCTCATGCTTCCAATAAATCAATATAATATCTCCATAAATTTTACACACACACACACACACACACACACACACACACACACACACACACACACACACACACACACACACACACACACACACACACACATATATATATATATATATATAAATATATATATATATATTAATTATAATTATACCAATATATTTATATATGGACTTTCACAACAACCATCAATCAACAAACAATTATGTTAGGGGAATCATAGTGCATTGTACTTGCCTCTACCCACGTAAAAGTCATTAATATGTCTATATCCTTGCTAAGAATCTGAAAAATATAAAATTACGACCAGGTCCCTCAATTATCCAAAATTACAATTTTACCCCTAAACTTTTTAAATTTCCATTCTAGCCCCTAAAATTTTCTCATATGTCCATATAGTCCTAAAACTCTTATAAATTACTTATTAACCCCTGAAAAACAGAAATTACAATTTAACTCTCTTAACTATGCAAATATACAATTAAGTCTAAAATTTTCAAATTCTATCATTTACACCCCAAAACAGTAATAATCACGTACCGAGCTCCAACGACCTCCAAATCCCACAACGAATGAACCACTGGTCAGAAAATGTCTTAAGGATCCCGGCGATGTTGGTGGTAGGGGCTGAAACATAACGATTATCGATGATCGATTAAACACCGATAACTATCTTATTTTGCTCGTTTCTCAACAACCGAATATCCGATTTGGGCAAATGAAGTGTCCAACTCACGTATCTCGTCGAGGGGAAAATTCTTGGATGATAGGTGTCATAATGCGCGGCGACGCATGGAGCACATGGGCAGCAAGTCACCAGCGCGTGGCAGGCGCGTTCGGCAGTGTCTCAGCTGCGGTGCGGTGACTATGGATTCGTGTCGTCGAGGAGATGCTCCAGATGTGGTCACTTGTCAGAAACAGAGATCGGACGATTTCGAAAAGTCTCTTTCTCTCTCTGTCCATAAATTTTCTCTCTCTATGAATACTCTCTAAATTGCTCTCGGATTCTCTCTCTAAAACTCTCTAAAATTCTTTACAATGCTCTCTGGAAATTCTTCAATGCAGCCTACTCTCCCAACTTAAATGAAATTTAAACAAAACAAAGGTGTGATAAGTAGGATTATATGTTAGTAGGGTTAGAGGGTGTGTGTGTGTGTGTTTGTTTGTTTTTGATTATTAAGAGACATGATATGTGATGATAATATGAGTGCGTTGGAAGTTAAAAACAAAAAGACAATGGTAGTTATGATAATACTTTACATAAGTGAATGTGTTATTACAATCTACCATCCTTAAAAAAATTTTGTCCTCGAAATTTCTCAATCTTCAAACAGCTATGGGTATTTCATTCTCATATTATGTTCCACTTCCCAAGTCGCCTCATGAATGTGATGATTAGACCACTTGACCTTCACAAGAGGAATACGTTTGGATCTCAACTTTTGAACCTTTCGATCTACGATCTCCACAGGCTGTTCTTAATATGTTAGATTCTCGCTCAACTCTATCGGTTGACTCTCCAAAATATTAGAAGGGTCTGGTACATATTTCTTCAGCACAGATATATGAAACATTTTATGAATTCTTTCCAAATCCGGTGGCAATGTCAGACGATATGCCACTTTGCCCACTCTTTCTAAAATCTCAAAAGGACCAATATAGCGCGGTGCCAACTTTCCCTTCCAGACAAATCTCAAAACTCCATTCCAATGAGAGCCTTTTAAAAAAACTTTATCCCCCACTTGGAACTCAATATCTTTCCTCCTTCTGTTGGCATAACTCTTCTGTCGACTCTGCTCATCTAACAGTCTTGCTCGAATCAGCCTAATCCTCTCAGATGTCATATCTACCAAGTCTGAGCCATGAATCTGTCTATCTCCAACCTCGCCCCAACAAACAGAAGTCCTACATCTCCTGTCATACAAAGCCTCAAATGGAGTCATGCCGATACTAAGCTGAAAGCTATTGTTGTAGGCGTACTCGATCAAATGTAAATGCTCACCCCAACTCCCAGTGAATGTCAAAACACACGATCTCAATAAATCTTCTAGCGTCTGAATAGTCTACTCTAACTGACAGTCAATCTAAGGGTGGAATGCGATGCTCAAAGAAATCTTTGATCTCATAGACTTCTGGAAACTCTGCCAAAAATGAAAAGTAAATCTGACATTTATATCTGATACAATCGATAATGGTAAACCATAAAATTTGTTCCACAAATAAATTTTGCTAGTCTTTCAGGTCCCTAAGCAACTCGAATCTGCGGAAAATAAGCAGATTTAGACAATCGATCCACTATCACCCAAATCGCATCATATCCATTCAACATCAATACTACAAAATCCAATGTAATGTTTTCTTTTGGCTACTCAGGTATAGGTAGAGGCTGAAGTAATCCGAATGGATGTTGATGCTATGCCTTAACCTGTTGACAAACCAAACACTGAGATAAAAACTCTGAAATCTCTCTCTTAAATCCCGGTCACCAATATATCTTCTTCAGATTTTTGATACATCTTGGTGCTCCTAGAATGCATATAATAAGGAGCGTCATGAGCCTTATCCAAGATCTCCTACTTGAGCGTTCCAGTATGTGGTATCACAACTCTATCACCAATAGTTATACATTCTCTGAACTCAATCTGAGGTACTAGTCCCCCATTTGCAATCTCTGCTCTCCATTTTTTTACTCGTGCCACAACTTACAAACCAGCTACCCATCTCCTAAAGAAAAGGCTCCATCTTGGGGTTCTGCTCATACAATAACTGTAAAGAGCTTTTAGCAGTTTACGCAGAATCCACACCTTAAGATTCCCACTACTGAAAAGAGGATTTGCAGGTCCCTTACATTTTTGCTTTACATCTTGTCACCGCGACAATTATTATCCTGTCCATTCAGGCATGGATACTATAAAAGTGTCTTTTCATGAAGAAATTATTGTTATCTCTCCCTATAAAGAGATGCATGAGTTCATAAGGAATTACTCAAAACTTCTTCTATGACATCCTCCTCTGTCAATCCTAACCCCTATTCAAAGTCTGCCAGAGCTAAGGTGATATACCAAAAGATTTTTAAATGGCCAATCATTGATCGGGCAGTTATAGACTCTAAATATGTTTGAGACTGACGAGTGGTAAATATATCACTATTTCCTACTCTTTTGACCTAATATTTTGTATAGTTTCTTGGGTTTTATGAATGTTTTGATGTGTTTTAGTTTATTTTACAGATAAAATAAAATCGGTACTTAATGGAATCAATCCGAACGAAATGTGGAACAAATAAGGGTAAAAACTAGACTTGACATTTTGATTTTGGAGATTGGAAAGTTGAAATGGCGTTCTAACGAAGTACAAATTCAGAAATTCCAACTTTGCACAGTTGTCGTATTTTAGCCATAACCTTTTACTCCGATATTGGATTAAGGTGATTTAAGTTCCAAATTAAAGAAGACTCAAAGATCTACAACTTTGAAGTTCATAATAATTTGGAATTCTGAAGTTTCCATAACCGAAAAGGATAAAACATCCGGAAGTCTATCATATGTAATTATTAAAGTCATTTTCAAAATAAAAAATAAAAAATAAAATGAAAAATGAAAATTGTCAAACTTCCACCAAACATGCTTGCATGTTTGGTGGAGGATTTGGTGCCATGTTTGGTGCCATGTTTGGTGGAGCAATTGGTGGAGAAATTAGTGGAAGCCTTTAGATTTGCCTATAAATACCAAGCTAAATTTTATAAATTTTTCATGCTTTCTTCGGAGGAATTTCTCCATGAAAACCTAAAAGAAAGTGTCTTGTATATTTATTTAAGTTTTCTTGTATTTTCTTTTTATTTAATTAATAAAATTTTATGTGTTTTCATTTACAGCATGAGCATGTAATCTCATTCTGCTGGGGTGAAAAAGGTGAGACTTTTATTATAATAAATTAGAGTAATCTCCCTTATTTTAATTAAAATTTGGATTAATTAGTTACCGCCTATATGGCCAGTTTAGGTGACAACCTTATTTACTGCCTATATGGTCGGTTTTATATTCCAGATGTATTTTCCGCCTATATGGTCAGTTTAGGTAATAACCTTGTTACCACCTATATGGTCGATTGGATTTAATTGAGACAAATAGAATTTCCGCCTTTATGGTCCGGTAAATATAATTAATTAATCGGTAAACATTGACAATAAGGGAGATTTCTAATTTTGAAATGTTAAAAGTGGATCATCTAACCCCAGTATTTTCTTTCATTATTGTAATTTTACTTTTATTTATCTCCAAGTTATTTTTATGATGTTTTGTTTATTTAAGTGTTTAGTAATCCTAAGTATGTTTTATAACTAAACATATATCTATGAGTGTGATGAATTCCAATATCACCAGTTATAATGGGTTATTTCATGTCTTGGGTAATATAAAGGTTTATTTATTAAGTCTTAAGCTTAATGATTCTTGTTAACTGGCCATTAATAAGATTGATGTGGTAAACTTAAAATAAACTTGACGAAGGAATTTTAGGTTTCAGCCTTAGACTTAATAGCTCACGATCTTTCTTAAGGATAGATAACACTTAATAGATTTCCTTCTAGGATAGACATATACCTGTCGGGTGGGGTAGCAATAATTGGAACTTAATCGTAATGAATTCTGGTAACTTGGTTAACATAGACATATGATTAATTGAGTTATACTAGGTATTTGCATCTGACCATCGACAGAGGCTTTTGCATAATTTCGTGTTCCGGGATAGTAAACCAATATATTGCACAAACATGAGATAACCACTTCATCTTTAAAAGATATTAGAAGGATTCACAACCCTAGATAGTTTAATAATATTGATTTTACCTTTAATTCACTTTCACACTATTTTATTTACTTGTTTTAGTTTAAAGTCACCATCCAATCAAACAACCAATCTATTAGATACTCGTAAACTTTTGGCTTCATAAATTAATAGCTTAGGTATTAAGTCCTCGTGGGATCGATACATTTTATACTACTTGAATGATACGTGCGCTTGCGTTATACATGTGTGATCACGCCGATCAAGTTTTTGGCGCCGTTGCCGAGGATTTATTTATCTTTCACTATTAATTTTGAGGTTAGATACCTTTACCCGTGTCTAATTTATTTTTACTTATTACTTCTGTTTTCTTGTGTTTCAGGTTCTCAAACACTACATGAGAAGAACCAGAAGCTTTGAAATCCGTCCGTTTGACCCAGAAATCGAAAGAACAATCAGACAATTGAGAAGGGAAAGGCGAGAAGGTCAAGAAGAATTGATCAACGTGGAACATGAACCTTTTAAGGTTGCACCACCAATTCCTATTCGAGACAGAACTATTCCGGTGGTTGGCGGCTTCATTTCATGCATTGTACTTCCTCCCTTACCAGTAAATACATGTGACATCAAAATATGCATCCAGATGATACAGTAGTCAGTTCAGTTTGGGGGGAATGCAACTGAAGATCCTAATGCCCACATCAACAACTTTCTGGAAGTTTATGGCACTTTCAATTACAACCAAGTGGCAGAAGAAGCAATGAGACTGCGTGTTTTCCCATATTCTTTGAAAGATATAGCTAAAGCATGGCTACATTCAATACCAGCAGGTTTCATCACAACTTGGAACACTCTAGCCACCAAAAACCTTGCAAAGTACTTTCCACCAGCCCGAACTGCAAAGCTGAGGAATGACATCACATCCTTTGTGCAATATTACTCAGAATCGCTCTGCGAAACTTAGGAAAGATATAAGGATCTGCTCAGAAAATGTCCTCATCATGAGATTGCAAAGTGGCTACGAGTCCAAACCTTTTATAATGGACTTTCTGGACTAATAAGAACCACAATTGATGCTGCTGCTGAAGGAGCTTAAATGGAAAAATGAGAGGATCAGGCCTGAGACTTAATTGAAGAAATGGCCAACAATAATTATTTATGGCCAACAGAAAGGATCATGATTTAACGAATCGCAGGAATTTATGAAGTTGGAGCCAACACAACAATGAATACCAAGCTGGATCAGATATGCAAATTCATTGAAACTCTTAACATGAAGGTTAATGATGGATCCACAAGTTCACCATATGGAGGAGCACCAGAGGCAGAATCATACAACCAACATGATGAGACGGTGAATTATGTCAAAAATTTCAATAAATAGGGGAACAATCCATATTCCAACACCTACAACCTAAGGTGGAGGAATCATCCCAATTTTGCATGGAGCAATAATTCAGGGAAAATGAACAATCCACCACCAGGATTCCAACAGCGAAACAAAGGCCAGGAGTATGAAAAAGAACCAGGAATAACAGAAGTGCTGGCTCACTTGAAAAAAGCTAGAAGCAAAATACGACTCTCGAGCAGCATCATATGATGCTATGTTTCACTCCCAAGTAGCATTAATTCAAAGCCAAGTAGCATCTTTGAAGGCACTGGAGAATCAAATGGGACAACTGGCCAATGCTCAGAGTTACAGACTGCAAGGAAACCTTCCAAGCAACACAGAACCAAATCCAAGGAACATGGGGAAGGAGTAATGTCATGTCATTACTTTGAAAAACGGTACTGAAATAAACAAAAATGTTGGAATCAAGACATCCACTGAGGAAGTTCCAAAAGAAAGTAGCGAAGCTAAACCACATATGGAGAAAAAAGAGGCAAAAGAAAATGATCGAGAAAGATTCACTCCACCTCCACCTTTTCCACAGCGTCTCCAGAAAAACAAACTGGATAAACAATTTGCTCGATTCCTGGAGATCTTCAAAAAGCTGCATATCAACATTCCATTTGCAGAAGCATTGGGACAAATACCCAGCTATGTCCACTTCATAGAAGACATTCTTTCACAAAAGCATAGATTGGGAGACTACGAGACAATAGCATTGACAGAAGAATACAGCGCCATCATTCAGAGGAAGCTTCCCCCAAAGTTGAAAAATCATGGCAGTTTCACCATCCCTTGCATCATAGGAGAACATAACTTCGGTAAGGCTCTTTGTGATTTAGGTGCTAGTGTTAACTTGATGCCTTTTTCCATTTACAGGAAACTGTAAATTGGAGAAGCAATGCCCACCTCAGTCTCTCTGCAACTTGCTGATAGATCGTTCACATTTCCGAGAGGTGTATTTGAAGATGTGCTGGTCAAAGTCGACAAACTCATTCTCCCAGGAGACTTTATTATCCTTGACATGAAGGAAGACGAAGATGTGCCCATCATCCTTGGGAGACCATTCTTGGCTACTAGTCGAACCATTATTGATGTACAAAAAGGTGAACTAACCATGAGGGTACAGGACCAAGAAGTAAAATTCAATGTTTTCAAAGCCATGGAATTCCCGAATGATGAAAAAAATGAGGAATGTTTCAGACTTGATGTGAGAGATAGTACCATCCAGAACCCAAAAGAAAAGCAAAATTCAACCAACAAACTTAAAGTATGTCAACTGCCTAAAGATAAAGCGTACTGCACACTGAACAAGTTAAATCTTGAACTACAAGCAACTAAAGAGAAAAGACTCCACCAACTCAACGAATTGGAGGAATTCCATATACAGCCTTTCGAGAATGCCAAACTGTACAAAGAAAAGACCAAGAAGGGACATGATGAGAAGTTAGTGCGCATACAACCGGAACTGGGGCAGCGAGTATTGTTCAGCAAATCAAGGTTGGAATTTTTCCCTGGAAGGTTAAAATCACAGTGGTCAGGTCATTCTTAATCACTCAAGTTTTACCAGATAGAACCATTGAGTTACATGATCCCAATTCTAATGAAACATTCAAGGTTAAAAGTAAGTGTGTCAACACTACTGGGGAGAATCATTTGAGCGATAAAAAGAAAGTGTCACACTTTCAGATCCAGCCTAACATTCGGGCAGTCATGTCTAGCTGACGACGTTAAACTTAGCGCTAGCAGAAAGGCAACCCATGCAATTTGTGTATAAATTGTGATTTGGTGTGTTTTATTTTTATGTGTTTAATTTTGTAGGTAAAGTCACATTTCAGGATGGAACACGTTCTCGCAAATCTACACAAGCAATTTCCTTCTCTCCCTCAAAACTCTCTGATGAAAGTCTACAAGGCTCGCTTGGAATGAATGAGACTTCTGATGATCAAAGGTATTCCTAATGACATTCGTTGGATTATTGAAGCACGGGTCCGATTGGCAGATGAGTCTTTTGATTCTTTTATTTCATATCTGACTGGTTTAGGAAGAAGCACTTTTGCTAAAAAGAGAAGATCTAAAAAAAATGGGTGTTTGCTATAAATATGCACGCATGACATGTAATGCTCGTTGTCGTTCTTTAGGAATGATGTCTGAAAATCGTGAAGATAAAATTAAATTCATTAGGGATGACTTGAGTAAGCAGTCTTTGGATGACATATCATTGACTCTTGAGACACATCCCAGTGGATATGTGCATCACGCAATTCACATGTTATATGCACAATTTCAAAAATAACAACAACAGTTAAGTCTCGGGAATCTGACTCTAAAAGATTCTGTTTGCCAATTTATAAGAAATTGGATGGGAAACTTGTCCCTGACACATAGACGTCATTCAAGCCGTTACTTCTTGTAAATATTATTATCTATTTGTCTTTAACTAATAAATGTGATTTGTTTTGTTATTTTCTTTTATTTTCTCCGACAGGATCCAGACTTTTTGACTTTCACAATATATTTTACTGTTTAGCTAATAATTGTCATTTAACAGGTATTAGTGCTATTATTACTAACCTTTTTTTCAGGTGTTATAAATTGAACTCATCATTGAACTCTTGAAGGCATCGAGGTTTGAGAAATAAATACATAAAAAAAATGGAAGCCACTTCAAGAAGACGAGTTGTAAATATGTGTGTGTTTTGCGGTACTAGTGTTGGTTCTAAGCCAGAGTTCGTTAAATCAGCACATGAATTGGGTCGACTCATAGCTGAAAGGAATATTCACTTAGTATATGGCGGTGACAATCTTGGACTAATAGGGATCGTTTCAAGGGCTATATAGGAAGGAGGCAGTCAAGTCTTGAGAATCATCCCAAAACCTTTGGCAGAGGCAAATCTTATAGGATCGTCAAACGGAGAGGAAATAATCGTGCCAGGTATGTCTGAACGACTTGTGGAAATGATTAACCGTGTTGATGCTTTTATTGCTTTGCCAGGTGGCTTAAGGTACGATGGAGGAAATTTTTACAGTATTATCTTGGGTGAACCTGAACATACATAAGAAACCGATTGGACTGTTTAACACTGATGGATTTAATGATTTTCTTTGTGTGTTTCTTGATGATGCCCGGAGAAATGGGTTCGTATCAAAACCTATAAAAGAACTCATTTTCACTGCCAGAACTACCAATGATTTAATTGACCAAATTTTAGCCTTTGAACCATAAATTGACCCTATCATTTCCAAGATAAACTGGTCTGATAATGATCGTGGTAAGAAGAGTCGGATAAATATGGATCTTAACCTTTAATTTTCTTTTTAGATGTAGAATTTCAGCTAATCAGGTACTGTTTCAAAACTCTTCTTCTACTTTTTAAGACATTGGGGACAATGTCTCATTTAAGTTTGGGGGAAGGGAATAGTTGACTAGTATCGTGTTTTTATTTTTTTGATTTTTAGTCAAAAATTTTCAAAAAATTCAAAAACAAATTAAAAAAATTATGTGTTTTTGTGTTTTTAACTTGACTAATCAGGTAAAATTGGTGTGAGATAGCTGTGTAAGGAATTTCCACTCTTGAGACGTATCTCAACCTATTTCGTAACAAGTTAATTTTTGTTTATTTCCTTTTGAACTATTTAATTTGTGAATTCTCCATAAAACTGACTAAAATGAATCTTCATATGCTCAGTTGATATGTATTATCAACATGCATGGTAACATACAGACATGAGTTATAATTGAAAAGTTTGTAATATTCAGTGCTCTAGTTTAATTGGATGAAGCATCTAAAAAAGCAATGGAATAAAAAAAAACGTCTGAGATCCGAGTAATTAAGTCCGTAGGGGTGTTTTAACACATAGTGCCCTAAAACCAACTGGTTTGGGAGTTACTGACCTAAAGCTCACTACATGGATTGAAGATGTTATAATAAATTTATATTTATATCTAAAATCCGAGTAATTAAGTCTGTAAGGGTGTCTTAACACCTAGTGCCCTAAAGCCAACTGGTTTGGGAGTCACTGGCCCAAATATCGCTATATGGATGGAAGATATTGTATATATTATATATTCCATTGATATAAAAAAATTTTCCATTGCTAAAAAAGGTGTGAATTCTGATATAACTTTAGGACAAAAATATTACTCTCTTTTCAACTACACTTATGAATATTGTGGGCACAATGATTTGATTAATACTCTGTTGGTTGTGTATATGGAGAATGGTAAAAAAAATCAGAGAGTTCACTTATTTAGTAATTTAGAATGAAAGAAAACAACTATTAACTTGGATAAGAAGTTTCACTTGTTTAGTCACTAACTTGTTTATTCTCTTTTCTTTTGTCTTTTTTGCTTTTGTGTGCATTAGTTTGACGTTTGTGGGTATCTTCACTGTAAGCCCTCACGAGACTACAACTCGTCCACTAGGGACACCTAAGGGTTTAAAGGCTTGTTGCATATGCTAAATGCAACCATGATCCCTACGAAAGTGGCTTAGTTTAATTTTATTTTAAAGATGTTTATGTTATTTTATTTTATTGTTTTGCTAGAGGACTAGCAAAATGTTAGGTTTGGGGTGTGATGAGTGATAAATATATCACTATTTCCCACTCTTTTGACCTAATATTTTGTCTAGTTTCTTAGGTTTTATGAATGTTTTGATGTGTTTTAGTTTATTTTTCAGATAAAATAAAATCAATACTTAACGGAATCAATCAGAACGAAATGTGGAACAAATAAAGGTAAAAACTAGACTTGACATTTTGATTTTGGAGATTGGAAAGTTGAAATGCGTTCTAACGAAGTTCAAATTCGGAAATTCCAACTTTGCGCAATTGTGGTATTTTAGCCATAACTCTTTACTCTGACATCGTATTGAGGTGATTCAAGTTCCAGATTAAAGAAGACTCAAATATCTACAACTTTAACGTTCATAATAATTTGGAATTCGGAAGTTTCCATGACCGAAATTGATAAAATATCTGCAAGTGTGTTATGTGTAATTATTAAAGTCATTTTCAAAATAAAAAATAATAATAAAATAAAAAATGAAAATTGTCAAAATTCCACCAAACATGCTTAGGATTTGATGCCATGTTTGGTGTAATATTTGGTGGAGTAATTGGTGGAGAAATTGGTGGAAGCCTTTAGATTTGCCTATAAATATCAAGCTAAACTTTGTAAATTTTTCATGCTTTCTTTAGAGGAATTTCTCCATGAAAAAATAAATGAAAGTGTCTTGTATATTTATTTAAGTTTTCTTGTATTTTATTTTTATTTAATTAAAAAAATTTTGTGTGTTTTCATTTACAGCATGAGCAGGTAATCTCATTCTGCTGGGGTGAAAATGTGAGAATTTTATTATAATAAATTAGAGTAATCTCCCTTATTTTAATTAAAATTTGGATTAATTAGTTACCGCCTATATGGCCGGTTTAGGTGACAACCTTATTTACCGCCTATATGGTTGGTTTTACATTCCAATTTAGTTTCCGCCTATATGGTCGGTTTAGGTAATAACCTTGTTACCGCCTATATGGTCGGTTGGATTTAATTGAGACAAATGGAATTTTCGCCTTTATGGTCTGGTTAAATATAATTAATTAATCGATAAACATTGACAATAAGGGAGATTTATAATTTTAAAATATTAAAAGTGGATCCTCTAACCCACATCATTTTCTTTCATTATTGTAATTTTACTTTTATTTATCTCCAAGTTATTTTTTATGATGTTTTGTTTATTTAAGTGTTTAGTAATCCTAAGTATGTTTTGTAACTAAACATATTATCTAGGGGTGTGATGAATTCCAATATCACCGGTTTATAATGGGTTATTTCATGTCTTGGGTAATATAAAGGTTTATTTATTAAGTCTTAAGCTTAATGCTTCTTGTTAACTGGCCATTAATAAGATTGATGTGGTAAACTTAAAATAAATTTGACGAAAGAATTTTAGGTTTCAGCCTTAGCCCACGATCTTCCTTAAGGATAGATAACCCTTAATAGATTTCCTTCCAGGATAGACATATACCTGTCGTGCGGGGGTAGCCACAATTGGAACTTAATCATAATGAATTTAGGTAACTTGGTTAACATAGATATATGATTAATTGGGTTACACTGAGTATTTGTATCTGACCATCGACATAGGCTTTTGCATAATTTTAAGTTACAGGTTAGTAAACTAATATATTACACAAACATGAGATAACCACTTCATCTTTAAAAGATATTGGAAGGATTCACAACCCTAGATAGTTTAATAATATTGATTTTACCTTGAATTCACTTTCACACTATTTTATTTACTTGTTTTAGTTTAAAGTCACCATCCAATCAAACAACCAATCTATTAGATACTCTAAACTTTTGCCTTCATAAATTAATAGCTTAGGTATTAAGTCCTCGTGGGATCGATATATTTTATACTACTTGAACGATATGTGTATTTGCGTTATACGTGTGTGATCACGCCGATCAGAGACCTTTGAAGAGATATTTACGATTGTCTCAATGAAGCTCCATCCGCTTTTTTGCCCAAATAGATTGCAATGGATATCGTGGAAAGAGTTCATACAAACTTCATGAGGTGGTGTTTCATTCTTAGAACCATTTGGAATGGAAAAATAGATGGTTTAATCCAATAAAAAAATAATTATGTGATTGTTCACTGTGGATATCATAGATATCATTCCACAATTTTCATCAATAGCCATGATTTCTTCAACCATTGCCAGTGGAGTCTTGGCACCTTGTTTGAACTCGGTTTCCTAAATGGATTTATTCTTGGACCAAGTCCAATCCATCCCAATAATCTTGGTATCTCAGAAACCAGCCATAGTGAGCTTTCTCCATTCATCAGTAATATTTTATATCGATGGTATAAACGTCATAAAAATATTACTGTCTGGATCGAAACCATTACTCCATAATGTTCGGATGACTATTCGCTCGTTTACCACCCAATTCATCTGATTAGAATCGTACCATCACACTATCTCACTGATTGAAGACTCACTAGTTGGCCATCAAGACTAAAACCTAGAGCTTACTATGGATATGATGATATTTTTCCAGAAGAGATTACTTTCCATCATTCTTGTGATCTTCAAGCTGAAAAGTAAATTGCTGAAAATGACGAAAAGTAAATGCTGAAAGTAAATTGTTGAAAAGTAAATGCTGAAAGTAAATTGCTGAAAAGTAAATAAAGTAAAAGTACAATAAAAGAAAATGCTGAGGTAAAATGATCCACTTTTATTACTTCTATTTTAGATATCTCCCTTAATATAATATATTAACTTTGCATGATAATTACCAACCAGCTATATAGGTGGTATCCAGATTAAGTCAAATTAATAATTAATTACCAATCGACCAATCAGGCGGTATCCAATTTAGTCAGGTTAAAACCAATTTAAATAATTACTGTGCGTAAAAACTGAAAATTAAAGAAAGAAAAGTACTGTGCGTAAAAGTAAATTGCAGAAAGTAAAAATTGAAAAAGAAAAGAAAAGAAAGTGTGAAAGCTGAAATTAATTACTGAAAGCTGTAAATAAACAAATAAGATACAATTTTCTTATTATTCTTAAGGAATTCCTTAGAAGAAAGTATGAATTTACAAATGAAATGGCTTGGTATTTATAGGCAAAATTTTACCTCCATCAAATCATCCACCAAATCCATTATTAATTGCTCCACCAAATCCATTATTAATTTCTATCTTGTTAGAGGGAGCTTGACAATTTTTATTTTTTATTTATTTATTTATTTATTTTTTTGCTTTGAAAATGACTTTAATAATTACGCATAACACACTTATGGATGTTTCATCAATTTCGGTAATGTAATCTTCAGAATTCGAAATTATTCTATTCTTCAAAGTTGTAGATATTGGAGTCTTCTTTAATCTGGAACTTGAATCAGCTCAATCCAATATCGGAATAAAACGTTATACCCAAAATACGACAGTTGTGCAAAATTGGAATTTCCGAAACTGCACTTCAAGTTTCCAATCTCCAAAATTAATATGTCAAGTCCAATGTTTGCCCTTATTTGCCCCACATTTCGTCCTAAATGATTTTATTGAGTCCCAATATTATTTTATTTGTAAAATAAACTAAAACACATCAAAACATTCATCAAACCCGAGAAACTAAACAAAATATTAAGTAAAAGGGGCGGTAAATATTGATATATTCTCCGCTCATCAATTGCTAATAGAATCGTCGATGAGATTATACTTATAGAGATTTGACGTTTATATCTATATCTCTGGGATAATTCCGATACCTATGACGGAAGCATTATACGTATGCAGTGACCTCGACCTGTATGGTTCAGAGATTTTTATCCGTGTTCGTCATAATTTATGGGTGGGTAGATTATGGACACAAAATTAGATTTCATGACGGATATAGCTGAACCTAGAGAGTCTCACTAATGAGATATACTCGTAGGGTAACTTTTATAAATAATACTGATTATTTATAAGTCGTTTAATGGTTAAACGATAATACATGCGTTTGGGATCTTTCGACCATTTATTAAATGTCAAATTGTGATATTTGATATTTATGATTAACATATGTATTTTGATTATTTAATGTAAATATAATACATATATTGAAGATATTTGTATTTAATTATTTAGTTATTCAAATGTTGAATAATTAAATTAATTAAATAGTAAATATCTTACTTACTTTTTTTAAGTAAGCAAAATGACTTATTTTTATTGGTTTTTATGGCCAATTTTGATTGGTTTAAATGGAATGATTTTATTGGTTGATTTGTGATAAACATTAATTTGATTAATTGTTTTACACCACAAATTTAATTAAATCATTTTCCAATTTATTGAAATAAAAATTAAAACACTTGGCTATTATTATTTCTTCATTTTTTCGGTCATGTTGAAAAATATATAAGACTTATTTTATTTTTTGTTTCATTAATTTAAGAACCCTAAAAATCAAATACAAAGAGAGAAAAAGAGGAAAAAGAGAAAGAAAGAAGAAAAATCTTAGATTTTTGGAAATTTGGTAAGTTTTTCCTTACTTTCTTCTTTATGAAATTTTTTCTAAGATCCTAGGCTTCAATATATGTGGCTTAATTTTTCCTCTACTTTCCTGTGGATGTATTTTGATGATTGAGAGCTTGATTGAAAGATGGAAGCATGTATACTAATTAAGAATGCCTGAAATTGTTCTTTAAGCTTTCCATTTGCCATTCAATGGTTAGTTGTCATTCTAGAGTTACTTATCCACTCATAAATGACCTAAAATTATTCTTGAGTTGTTTCATGACAGTGAGACTTGTTTGGTATTGTGGGAAGTGAATTAAAGTGTTGAATTTAATTAATTTAATATTAATTTGTCAATTTGTTGAAATTATAACATTAGGGTTTATAACCCACTCCAAATTTGAGGCTTTTCATATATGTGATGTAATTTGATGTATATATGATGTATTAAATTTTGGAATTTTTGGATTTGATCTTGACATGTTTTGAACAAAAAGGACCAAATTGCAAATTCTTGAAAATATGGAGACCATTCAGTAATTTCTGGAAAATCATTTTGTTTGAGTTGAAAATTTTATTTTCATGTATTAGACATGTATAAATCATTTTGGGATTGATTTTCAATCAATTAGAATTGTATTTGACGATTTAGGACTAAAATGATAAAAATATAAAGTTTTGGGGCTAAACGGTAATTACTGAAAAATATGATTTTTGGGTAAAAATTTCAATTTTATTTATTGAGTAATTAAAATAAAAATTTCAATTTTTATGTATTTTAATTACCCAAGAAAAATTATTGAAATTGGGAAATTTATTTTTTCGCGTTCCGCTGCGTTTACCCAAATTACCGCCCAAAACCCCAACAAAATTGGTATCAGAGCAGGTCTGAACCTGAACACATGATATGAATATGCATTTAAATTCAATGTTTAATTATGTTCTTACTTTATACATGCTTGTATTTTATTTAAATGGATTAAATTAAATACGTAATATCTTTGCGGAAAAATCCTTAAATAATAAGGTTTTAATAGTAATATGTATTGGATGCATATTTCTTGGTCCATATTTTCAATATGGTTTGTGGATATTTGTTCTATGGCTGCATCCGAGATCGTGCCAAAGCAGTGAGGGTGTAGTTGATAGAAATTTATCCATACCGGATGTATATGTGATACTAGATAAGTTCAAGCAAAAGCGAAAATCCTGAACGTGCCAAAGCTGTCAGGACTACGCAAGTATCTTGAATTTATCATTGACAAGTTTAACCTTGGTACACCTCCTTGTGAACGTGCCAAAGCCGTGAGATGAAATATATTCATGGGATCCATCTTTCACTATTATATTTAATTTGATTACTTGTTTGTTTGCAATCTGTTTGGGGATTACAGTATTGCATGTAATAGTGGGAGGGGTATTTTTAGATTAAAAATCAATGATCTACTTATGCTTTGTTTATTTTTATATTAATTGAAGTTGTTTTGTCTGCTAACCGTTTTTCGCTATCTATATGATAGATTTGCGATGGCGGCACCTGCTTCTAATCCTTTTGCTCATATACTTGATATGAACAAGCTTAAAGGCGCCGAAAATTTTACAGATTGGGACTTGGATCTGAGAATTGTTCTTGGGTCTGAGCAGTAGAATATGTGTTAGAAGGTCCGTTTCCACTTGCCATAGCAGATGATGCTACACCAGAGGAACATGAGACTCTCCAAAAGTGGAGAGATTATGATAGAAGAGTCAAATCATATATTCTCAGTTCCTTGGCACCGGAGCTTAAGAGGCAATATCGTCCAGTTGGATTTTGGATTCTGTTTGTCCAATTCACATTGCAATTCGTTGCAGGTGCTGAAGAAAAGTAGACGGTTAAAATCTGGGGAGATGTAGTTGCGTTTCGGGAGTGGCGACTCTCTGGATGCAGTTGCTGTGGGCTTATGCGAGATTCCTCCTACCTAGTGGGAGCCTTTTGTTGCATGACTGTTTTTTGTACCAGGATGTGTTGCGAACATTGTGTCACTTTTTGTATTAGATACTGAAGGATATAATGTAAATATTAAGAATTGTTCTTTATATTTATATGATAGATATAATGTTCAGATCCTTGTTTGTCCAAATGAGCATTGTCATTACATTTTGCATACCTCACAAGATATCTTTAATGCTGGAATTAATAAACGTAAAGTATCTGATATAAATAATACTGAAATGTGGCATATGAGGTTGGGTCATATAGGCGTGAAATGCCTAACCCAGTTGGTTAGGAATGGTTTGATATAAGATCTTACCATTGAACCTTATCCAACTTGTGAATCTTGCATTCGGGGTAAAATGACCAAAGCCCCATTTTCGGGTGTAGGTCACCGAGCCGCTAACTTATTGGAACTAATACATTCTGATGTATGTGGTCCTATGAGTTACACTACTCACAGTGGTTTTTCATACTTTCCTTACCTTTACCGATGATGTATCATGATGTTATGTTTATTTGATGAAATAGAAATCGGAAACCTTTGAAAAGTTCAAAGAATTCCGAAATGAAGTGGAAAAACAGACTGGTAAATATATTAAATGTCTACGATTTGATCGAGGCGGTGAATATATGAGTGGTGAGTTCACTGATTATTTAAAGGATAATAGGATTCTCGCTCAATATACTCCTCCGGGTACTCCACAGCACAATGGAGTGTCCGAGAGGAGAAATCAGACTTTATTGGATATGGTTCAATCGATGTTGAGTTTTATAGATTTGCCCTATTATTTATGGGGTTATGCTCTTTTAACTCCTGCTCATCTTTTGAATAAGATTCCTTCAAAGACTATTCCTACGACTCCGTATGAGATATGGACCGGTAGGAAATCGAATCTTAATTATGTTAAGATTTGGGGTTGTCCTACCTGTGTCAGGATGGCTTAGCAAGATAAGTTTTCGCCTCGAGGGTAAAAGTTTAGGTTTGTTGGATATCCTTCATATATGAAATGATATTTGTTCTATGATACCGAGCATCGAAATGTGTTCGTATCTAGCTCCGCAAAATTTCTAGAGGTAGAATTTTTGTCTGAAGGAGGTGGTCATAGACAGGTTGAACTTGATGAAGTACAACCTGGAATCAACGAACCATTGGAGGAACCTGAAGTTCAAATAGATGAAGAGCCTTCAACACACATACTCTGTAGGTCCCAAAGGTGTCTAGACCTCCTGAACACTTGTACTTGATACAAGAAAAAAGTTTAGATGTTCTCTTAGTTGAAGAGACTGACCCTTATACATATAGAGAAGATTTGATATCGACTACGTGATGTGGCAAGAGGCCATGAAATCAGAGTTAGACTCTATGCATCCGAATCAAGTTTGGGACTTGGTTCCGCTTCCTGAAGGAATTGTTTATATCGGTAGTAAATGGGTTTACAAAAGAAAGTGTGGGCCTGACGGAAAGGCTGAAACCTTTAAGGCCAGACTGGTAGCTAAAGTTACGCGCGGTGACCTGGTGTCGACTACGATGAAACTTTTTCGCCAGTTGCGATGCTAAAGTCTATAAGGATTTTATTGTCTATTGCTGCTTACCATGATTATGAGATTTGGCAAATGGATGTCAAAACGGCTTTTTTAAATGGGTTTATTGACGAAGAAATCTATATGGAACAGTCGGAGGGTTTTATATCCAGCGAAAGCTCATGCATGGTTTGTAAGCTTAAAAAGTCCATTTATGAACTTAAACAAGCTTTGCGAAGTTGGAATCTTTGATTCGACGAGATTATTAGATTGTCTGGTTTTCTCAAGAATACAGAAGAATCATGTGTGTAACCTGAAGGCCAGTGGGAGTATGATATTATTTTTGGTTCTCTATGTTGATGACATCCTAATCATTAGGAATGATATAAGAATGATGCAGGACATCAAAGCTTACCTATGTAAGAATTTCTCCCTGAAAGACCTGGGTGAAGCTTCTTATATCTTGGGTATAAAACTCTATAGACATAGAGAAAGGAAGCTTATTGGGTTATCCCAATCAACGTACATAGATAAGATCTTAGAATGGTACAATTTTGCTAACTGTAAGACAACAAATATACCGTTCAGACATGTCATTCATCTTTCGATCATATATGAAGGAAACGAACTGCAGGTTAATAGATATACAGATTCTGATTTCCAATCGGATACCGATGATAGAAAGTCTACATAAGATTCGTATTTACCCTTAACTAAGGTGCAGTTTGTTGGAAAAATTCCAAACAGGGGTCTACAGCTAATTCCACCACAGAGGCGGAATATATTACTGCTTCTGAACTGCAAAAAAAGCTATTTGGCTTAAAAAGTTTATCACATAACTGAGAGTTGTCCCGAGTATCTAGAATCCAATTCTGTTATACTGTGATAATACTGATGCCATTGCGCAAACAAAGGAACCGAGGGCACATCAAAAGTCGAAGCATGTGGAATGAAAGTACCATATTATTCGAAAGATTGTGTCGCGAGGTGATATTGTCGTTTGCAAAGTTCCCAGTGAAGATAATGTAGCAGACCCGCTCATGAAGGTCATACCTCCGAAGTTATTTGATAAGCATGTGGAGTCGATGGGTATTAAATACAATCGATATTGGCATTAGAGCAAATTGGATATTTTGTTAGGGTTGGTGCTCTGAGTGTCAATTTATTATGTATTTCCCTGTAAATACTCTTGTATATATTTTATTAATGAATAAAATAAACAGTTTCTATAATATAAATTCTTTTACTATATGGTAAATGTGTAAATGACCATAGAGTGATTGGTTATTATACAGTTGCAAAATCGTCGTAACTGACATTGAGCAGTATCATAACAATATCATTCTTTAACTGTTCCTGGTCAAGGTTTACAATTACTTGGTCAGTAAGCAAACCCGTTGAGACTGGTACGTGTTGTATATTATAATGATGGATTTTAATGGTTTCTCAATGAACCATGAGTCTCGGGAGACTCAAATAGACATGTAGGTGTTTATATCGGATAAACACTGAACGACTCACTGAAGATTCTTAATAGATGGTACACCAATGTCAATAAGAATATTATCGGGTTGAGTAAGCATAGTGATCCTTCAACTTGAGATACCATTATGGATATATGAGGTATCCTCCACACTTTGATGGCAGTCATGTCACCGATCTATTTAGATCAGACCTCTGCCTGTTCGTTGGTTGTGGACTGATCCTCAGGAAATCTTGTGCATATCAAGAAAGGATCCGTCAGTTCTGTGTACAGAGAATAGGTATCCATTATGGAATTAGCAATTTGTTAAATCCATGGGCCCGTGGTACACTGTAGAAATCAGTTCTAAGTGTTATTTAAGAGATTGCTAATAAAATTGTCGACGGGATTATACCTATAGAGATTTGACGTTTATATCTATATCTTTGGGATCATCTGGATACCTGTGATGGAAGAATTATACATATGCAGTGACCTCGACCTGTATGGCTCATAGATTTTTATCCATGTTCGTCATAATTTACGAGTGGGTAGATTATGGACACGAAATTAGATTTCGTGACGGATATGCCTGAGCCTAGAGAGTCTCACTAATGAGATATACGCGTAGGGCACTAGGGCAACTTTTATAAATAATATTGATTATTTATAATTCGTTTAATGGTTAAACGATAATACATGCGTTTGGAATCTTTCAGCCATTTATTAAATGTCAAATTGTGATATTTGATATTTATGATTAATATATGTATTTTGATTATTTAATGTAAATATAATACATATATTTAAGATATTTGTATTTAATTATTTAATTATTCAAATGTTGAATAATTAAATTAATTAAATAGTAAATATCTTACTTACTTTTTTAAAGTAAGCAAAATGACTATTTTTTATTGGTTTTTATGGCCAATTTTGATTGATTTAAATGGAATGATTTTATTGGTTGATTTGTGATAAACATTAATTTGATTAATTATTTTACACCATAAATTTAATTAAATCATTTTCCAATTTATTGAAATAAAAATTAAAACACTTGACTATTATTATTTCTTCATTTTTTCGGTCATGTTGAAAAATATATAAGCCTTGTTTTATTTTTTGTTTCATTAATCTAAGAACCCTAAAAATCAAATACAAAGAGAGAAAGAGAGGAAAAAGAGAAAGAAAGAAGAAAAAGCTTAGAGTTTTGGAAATTTGGTAAGTTTTTCCTTACTTTCTTCTTTATGAAAATTGTTTCTAAGATCCTAGGCTTCAATATGTGTGGCTTAGTTTTTCCTCTACTTTCTTGTGGATGAATTTTGATGATTGGGAGCTTGATTGAAAGATGGAAGCATGTATACTAATTAAGAATGCCTGAAATTGTTCTTTATGCTTTCCTTTTGCCATTTGATGGTTATTTGCCATTCTAGAGGTACTTAGGCACTCATAAATGACCTAGAATTATTCTTGAGTTGTTTCATGATGGTGAGACATGTTTGGTGTTGTAGAAATTGAATTAAAGTGTTGAATTTAATTAATTTGGTATTAATTTGTCAATTTGTTGAAATTATAAAATTAGGGATTATAACCCACTCTAAATTTGGGGATTTTCATATATGTGATGTAATTTTATGTATATATGATGTATATTAAATTTGGGAATTTTTTGATTTGATCTTGACATGTTTTAAACAAAAAGGACCAAATTCCAAAATCTTGAAAATATGGGAACCATTCGTCAATTTCTGGAAAATTAGTTTCTTTGAGTTACAAATTGTATTTTCATGTATTATACATGTATAAATCATTTTGGGAGTGATTTGGAATCAATTAGAATTGTATTTGACAATTTAGGACTAAAATGATAAAAATATAAAGTTTTGGGGCTAAACGGTAATTACTGAAAAATCTGATTTTTGGGTAAAAATTTCAATTTTTAAGTATTGAGTAATTAATATAAATTAGTTTATTTTAATTACCCAAGAAAAATTATTGAAATCGAAAAATTTTATTTTTCTGCGTTCTGCTACATTTACCCAAATTACCGCCCAAAACTCCAACACTATATATCTAGAATTTTGACTTGCATTTTTTTACCTGTTTCTGGTTTGATTTTGGAAAAAATTTCAACGCGGTAGTTGTAGGTCTCGATCTCAGAGTTTTGGTGATATAAAATTCATTAAAATCGGAGTTCGTATGAAAAAGTTATGGCCCAAATACCATGGGCTGTCCAAAGTGAATCATCATACAATTATGTATCGGAACTTCGAGGAATATTGATTGTCCCCAAGGTCACCTCATAAGTGTATATGTGTTCAACATAACTTATATTATGAATATTCATCCCAGAATAAAAATAGTAGTCGAGATTTCCGATCGATGGGACTACCAATCGTTACAAATTCTCCCCCTTAAATAGGATTCGTCCTCGAATGCTTTCTGGGGTCTAACTCGCGGGTTTGTCTTGGTTCGAGAATATCTTGTGATTCTGCTATACTTATCTTCCGTACATTCCTTTTCACTATTGATATACTTGTCTTTCTTCTGGGTTTAAAACTTTTGGAAAACTCTTGTCATACCAAAGCTATCCTTACGTATCAAGGAAATCTTATTTCTAAACCTCTAACTATATTCGACTTTCTTTATCTCAACTATCCACAAGAATTATCGATTCCAAAATTTTACTATGTTCGTGACCTGCCGTACAACTCATCTTAGTCCTATTTGTTGGTTATTATCTAGGTCCCAAGATCAAACAAGCAATGAAAACAATGCGTGAATACATCAACAGAGGTAGCGGAATACTCACATTGATCGGTTGAGCCGATTTGAAGACGAACAAAGCCACAAAACTCACTGCCAAGGACGCCCAAATGATGCAGTCCACTGCCTTCAAAAACAGAAAGTTGAGTTGAGAAATGGAGCTCCAAGCTTCGTCAAACGGATCCCGGCTCATGGGCGAACCTCCCTACCACCTTCGCAAGACTCGTAAGTGTGCTAGCACTTGATTTCTCACCATGAAAAACCACTCTTGCTCCCCTATTTGTCACGCCAAACTGGTTCAAACCAGTGAAGAAACTCACTGTTTTGGCGTGAGGAGAAGAGAGAAATTGAGAGAGATGAAAGTTGTGTGTAATGGTTGGTAAAGCTTTTCCAAAAAGCCTTTATATATTTTCCAAGAAAAAATAATAAAACCAATTACTTAATTGATTTAAATAAAACCAAAAGTAAATGATTTTCCCTCCAAACACTATTACACCAACTTACATCAACTATTCACATGTCACTTTAATAAAGTGAAGTGATGCAAGTCAATCCATCAATCCATCAATCAATCAATCAATCAATCAATCAATCACTCAAAGTGACTTTTGATTTGACGCTTGATGTGACGATTGATTTGATGCTTGATGCGACTTGCGATGCCGCACTTGAATTCGAAATACGAATGCGCTCGCAATCACACTCGGGCTCGGGTTCGCTAATTCCAAATTAACGATTTTTCCGTCGCGTCGTAATTAAATGATTACGCCTAGCGAATTCACTATTCACGTCGCTAACGAATTAATTCTAAATTAATTCATTCGCCCGAATTAAAATCTAACTTTAATTCCGCGTCGAAATCTAATTTCGTTTAATATATCGAATATATTAATTTACCGATTAATTCCAAATTAATCGTTATCTCTTTCTAGACGATATTTTATCCTAGATAAAATATCTCCGTAATTAATCCTAGATTAATTTTCTCTCTCTTCTATATAATCCCAGATTATTCAAGAGTGCGAGTTGTGCGTCATCGGTGGATTATCGGGAAGCGACCCATGAGATCCCCGGATAAGTTGGCAGTAAATACGGTCGTCGGAGTATCCGAATCACGTACGTACCAAGTACTACGTTCTACCGATTTACAAGACAAGGTCGACTCCTAGCAAAGCACCAAGTCTACCCAATTCTCCGGACATATCCATTTAAGAATATTAAGATCTGTATCAAGCGTAGTATACGATTGTATTGTGCATATCGGCCCAGTATCGGATAGTCACGTGCTAGGGCTGGGGCTGGATAAGTGTCTACCTCGTCCGAAGCACATATCAGATGTCTGGTAACATAGTCTCTATAATCGGATATTCATGACCTGGTCACAATATCTCGATTGGTTGCACAACACTCAAGAGCACTAGTACCGTATCCTGCGTGACATCATCTCCACTATGACTGAAGTGATACTTCCGTCTTGACATCACACCCAATACACTACGACTCTCTGATAAACCCAGAAGTGGTGTACGCAGAACCGGTTAAAGCCCTGTACCACCAAGACCAAAGTCTACCGATTATCGCAAGTATTAGCGATGCAAGTCTCAGGTTAAGACTATACACACCTACCTTGATTTCGGCCTCCCATAGACACATAGTCATAATACCAATGGGATTCCGAGGGGTCTATCCAGAGCGAAGCTGTTTCCCGTACCATCGGTGAAACACGACCTCCTATCGTACTTTCATAAGTATCCAATACTTATATATATGAGAACTATGCCGTTGTGCCCTCACAACGCACACAAGTGCAATACTAGCCTATTCCGCATTATCGATGTCCAGTCTCGATAATACTCCGGCTAGGGATATTTAATGATTAATCCTTCGGGGACTGATACTGTCTCATATCATTCTCAGTCCAGGAACTAATCATAGGGACCTCTCTTCATTTATATATCTATGGTGATCTAATCACAAATGATGAGAGTGCAATTTCCTTGTCACATAGTTAATTTGCTACAACAACACAATGATCTGTGCAAATAGCGACGCCATGGGTCATTTTGTCCAACAATCTCCCACTTGGCACATAGCAGTCACTCAAGTGTCCCACACCCGAACTATGTATGGTTCGCTCAAATTGCTGAGGAAAGGTTTTCGTCAGCGGATTTGTTTGATTATCGTTTGACGCGATTTATACGATCATCACATCGCCACGATGTATGATCCGAACGAATCAGATGATATAGAAGTATATATCTGGATCGTCGATGAGACCTTTAATTCCTTAGCATGTGCTGACGCCTAGCTCAGCTGCTAACATAACTATATCTAATCTAATTAGATTTATTTTCGATCCAAATGGCTTCTATTGCTGCCTCAGCTACAGCAATAATCCGAATTTGTTGTTTATTCGGCAACAGTTATATTGCTCGAAATATTTCCAGCTCACTGTCCCAGTGTACAAACTTAATAGTACCGTATTATTTAATCGTTTGGAAACTTGTAGCAGTGATCCCAGTCACTTCAAGTTCTCCTTCTCCATAGTTTAAAATAGCATCTTTAGTTCTCTGAAATACTAACAGATGTTCTTAAATTCAATCCAGTGACTATCACTTGGATTGACCCGATTGTGACTCCATATGCTCGAAGCGTATGAGACACCAATACAAGTACATTTTAAATGTACAATTTCCCAGAGAGTGTTAACAACTCCAAATCTATCCCAGTAGATCTTTATTCCTTGAATAAAGGTTGTTACTCCCCAGAATTCTACGGAGAATTTCTATTGAAAGAATATCTATGAAAGCCAAGCTTTCACCAATTGTTTTATGGGAATTTCACTGTCAGTGCGCTCTCCCACTAACCTCCTTATATACACAAGAATTATTTCGTTTTGAGTCAAATCATAAATCATTATGATTATTTCAAAACGACAGTTCCAAGAACCTTATGCTTGCTTCAATCCAAACATGGATCGAATAACCCGCAAACCTTGTTTGTCGGTTATACAAAATCGTCAGGATGTTGTAAGCATCCTCCAAAAGGTTTCTTTTTCAGGAAAGCGATTTTGATCTACAACTGACACATTTCATAAATGAAATATGCAGTTATCAACAAGCATCTTCAAAATGGATTTACCATGGCAACATGTAAAAGGTTGAACCGTTATTAACACAATGTTGATAACGATACCTTTCCGTCAAAAGCCCAGCTTTGTACGTTGGTATGTTGCCTTCCATGTATGTCTTCCTTGAAGACGTTTAATGTACCAATAGGCACAATGCCTTGTGGTACAACAACTAGCATTCAAAATAGTTGTTATACATGGAATCCATTTCGGACTCATGGCATTTGCCATAATAGGGAGTCGATACCTCGTATCACTTCCTCAAAACGTAGTCGGTGGATATACCTTCATAAGATTGACATCTTTATGAGGTTAGATCAGAAACCCATACCCTAGGTTGTTTTCTGACTCTATCCGATCTACTCAGTTCTTGTGTATTCGAAGATTAATGGTACAGATTCATTATTGATGAACTGTTTGTGTTCCATTAAGGACTTCGTGCCTTGAACAGTATTACTCCGATTTTCATCGAGTATCACTATCCTCCCACTGACCACTGCATATCGGTATTCCTCTCAGGAAAAACCGCATGGTGAGCAACAATCACATTGTTCTCATGTGAGATTTATAAGTACTATACTTAAGGTTTCCCTTAGGATAACCTATATTGGCACTTATCCAATTTGGGTTCTTAGTTTGGTATCATCCAAACGTTATGCCTGGCATACCCAAATTATTAGGAGTGAGAAACCCCGTCTTTTCCTGTTCATATCCTATATGATATCTGTCAAACAGATTTATATGGAACCTTATTCTAAATAAGTTTTGCACTGTTAATACATATCCTATTGAAGGAAACAGTAGCTCAGAGCGACTCGTGATAAACCTTATCATGTCCAACAAAATTCGTTTTTAGTTCGGACACACCGTCTAACTGACGTGTCTCGGGAGGAGTCCTCATATGAAAGAATACCGTACTCTTTCATTTACATATGAAACTTACTGCTTAAGTATTTTCCAATACGGTCTTACCGTGGCGGCATAATACTATAGCCGATCTATTTTTCTATTTCGTGTCGAAACTCTAAAGTTTCCGATTTGTGTTCTTCAAAAGAAACACATAACCATAACGTGATGCCACATCCGTTAAGGTCACGAAATATTCATGTTCACATCTAGCCTAGCTAGACATGGGCCCACTTACTTCACCATGAATAGGGCTAACAGATCGGTGGCCCTTTTACTATTACCAAGTAAATAGTATTTTAGGTACTTTACCTAATAAACTAGATTCGCAGACCTTATTTGAATAGTCAAATCAGTCCTAGTACCCACTCTTCAAAAGTGTGGATATACGAGTCTCGTTTAATTGTGTCCTAGACAACAATGCCACAAATAAGTCTATATTGATCAAATCATTTGAGCTATTTATTTGTCATTTTTATATGTTTGAGATTTTATTATATTCAAAATATAAATTCTGTTATTTACATCTAATGTATTTATCTCAGTATCATCTTTATATAATAAAACACTTAGTGTTCTATAATATAAAGGTTTATCCACAATGGATTAAACACTGATATAGAGATAATGTCTCTAGTCAAACTAGTTACATTATAACAGTTCCTAATTTAAGTACACACCCAAAGGGTAGTTCCTAAACTTAGGTATCTACGGTCGAAACACGACGATTTTCGTCCCGTTTCCGATTCGCAAAGAAATCTCGGGTTTGAAGTCAGTATCCAGCTCATAGCGGATTCTGAACATCAATACATATATTTTATGTACCACACTAAGTATTTAAAATCCAATTTCAATACTAGTAGTGAACATAACTTTGACAAATATTTCTTTAATTCCTTCGTGTCTTCCATATCCAAATGGTAGTCACTTTGGGATATGTCAATTATCTTTTCAATATTTCACAAACCTTTGGCCAAGCCTTAGGTTTCGGAATATCGAAACGATGTGCACCTTGTGCAACACGCCCAATTGCAAACTTTGACTTTTCTCCACTAGAATAGTCAATTAATTCTCCAAGAATTATAAATTGCAATTTTAATAATACTTTTAAATCTAAAGATAGATTTATTGACAAGTGTATTAAATTAAGCACTAAAGTCATCATCACATAAATCTTCCAAAGATTTTATGCTCTACTTATTTGCTTAATTATGGGCCTAGATATAACAAGTTATTTTATCCAATAAAGTAACCTATTATTAATTCCCAATGAAAATTAAATCATTTAAAACATTTAATCCAAGGATTATATATTTTAAATATTCAACTTTTCAATTCTTTCTTGATTTCAATAGTCCAACTATTTAATCAATTTTAATAAGGTACTATTTATTATAATGATTACAATAATCCAATTATTTAATCAACTATAATTTTAATATTGATTACTACTATAATCTAATTATAAAATCAACTATCATTTTAATTCAATTCATTATATGATTACTATAATCCAATAATAAAATCAACTATATATTGAATGAGTTTGTATATAGTCCAACTATATATATTTTAAAACACATAAAATATTAGTCCACAAATACATACTTTTGATTAATATGACGAGTAAATTAGATGAGCGCGTTTAGCGAGTATTCGAACGAATGTTGCAAATTCAATACTTGCCTCCCACTATTTTTTCGTCGAGCCTCTAACCCTCTGTCGAGTACTCGGGAAACCGTGTTTCCTAGTGGGCTAGGATCCCGTTAAATATCACACAATCTTGACTTTGGCCAACAAATTGTATGATAATTAACTAGGTAGATCTCGAAGATCAATTGGATCTCATCCAACTCCTAGATCCAGTAGGTGGACATCCAAGTCCCAAACATATATCTTATATATGCCTATATATCGAATATATACCCTAACCTTTTTCCTCTGAATCAACTAGGCCTTGGCTTTGGCACAACAAACCTAGTGATTCCAGTCAAGCGCGGACCCATTGACATGGAAGCTTCGTAATCAATGTCAATGGACAAGAAGTGGTCTTGACTTTGGCCAACAAACCACAACTTGGACACGACACCGATATGGAACAAAGCCTCGTGATTAAAAACACATCTCGATGGACAAGGGCTTGACTTGGCCAACAACCCCTGCCAATCTCGGATCTTGAGCAAGAATCACTCAATGGAAGGAAAATAAAACACTTGATATTTAACGAGGGTTTTTCGCGTGCAAATTGGCTACCAATTTAATTATCTTTGTTAAGGTCTCATCATCATACACCCTTAAACATGCATTCTAAATACTAATAAAGCGAGTATGAAAATAAATAATAATGATATGGCGGATGGATACTTAACACATTGATCCTAGATCAAATCTCTCCCTTTCTCACTCAAGCTAGCACTAGTATTACTTCTACCTAGTTACACTCTAAACTTACTAAAGAAACCTCATTTACATTGAGGGGAATAGGTGAGAGAGAGAATACAAGAGAATAGATGTGATAAGGCTGGACACGCAGGTCCAATTTAATAATCGAATTTATTACAAAAATTTCTAAAATTGCCCCACCCATCTAATATCCATCCGATATACATTATTCATTCAACACAACCACGTATTCACACACATAAGCATGCTATCAATCAATCTAATCAAATTAATTAATCTGATAATTAAGTGATCATCCAATGTTCAAACAACGATTTGATTTTGTTCGAATCAAACTCGTTTTTGCGATAAGTACTTAAAGTACGAATTCATGAATTAAATTAAACTACATCATTAAATCTAATTTAACATGTATTTAATACTAATTCACTATTCAATTCCAAATTAAATATTACACTTGTATTTAATAAACCTTTTTTACGATTTAAATTCCAAATTTAATCGTAACGCGTCTCAAAGACCGATTAACGTCCAACGTCAATTCAATTAAAGTCCAATGGGCTTTTAATTGATTTCTTAAGGCGCAGACTTTTGGTCAACTCGGGTCAAACCGATAACCAAAGTCCAATCCATCCGGGATTTACCCCATAAGCCCATAAATCAATCTTGGCCCATTAGGCCCAATTGAACTTTAAAGGTTCATCAGTCGCATTTGGGCTTTATGGTTAAGGTTTTGGGCCCAATTGGATCCAATCCATTTGGCCTAAACCCAACTTGATAAAATCAAGCCCAATAGGCCCAATTACAACATTAGAAGCCCAAATCCAATTTAAGCCTAAATAATTAAATTTCATGAATCCAATTCCGCATTTTAATTACCTAAAGTGCATTACATGATTAATCAACTAAATCAACATTTCCAAAACACTAAATTAGTCCAATTAATCATACTCAATTCATTATTATAGTCCAACACACAAATTGAAAAATCAAACCCATTTACATGCTTAAAGTCTCTCGGCCAAGGGAGGGATTTTTATCCGATTTGGTTTCAATCCAATCAAACCCATAATCGACATTAAATCAACATCCTAAATGATTTCATACACATCCAATGTTCATAAAATCAAAATCCAAGACATTAGGGCATTATACCATTCGGCCAAGTGAAGCAAATTGGGGATTTTTGTTCAATTCAAAATTCAATCTAATTGACTTCAAATTAACATCATCCAACATCATTACAACTCATCCAATGAACCAAAATGAAAAAATTCCAAATTTCCAAAATGACTATCACATTCGGCCAAGATATAATTTTTGGGGAAAATTGTTCTAAACATTTTTTCTTGAAATTGATCAAATCAATCTTCAATATTACATATACTAAGCATGCTCAATCATCCAATTTAATCAAATCATGCTCAAATACAAAATACCCCCAATTTTAAGCCCTACATTTTTCATGCTTGAACCTAAGCTCTTGATGCCATTTTTGGTTATTATCTAGGTCCCAAGACCAAACAAGCAATGAAAACAATGCGTGGAATACATCAAAGAGAGGTTAAGCAGAATACTCACATTGATCGGTTGAGTCGATTTGAAGACGAACAAAGCCACAAAACTCACTGCCAAGGATGCCCAAATGATGCAGTCCACTGCCTTCAAAAAAAGAAAGTTGAGTTGAGAAATGGAGCTCCAAGCTTCGTCAAACGGATCCCGGCTCATGGGCGAACCTCCCTACCACCTTCGCAAGACTCGTAAGTGTGCTAGGCACTTGATTTCTCACCATGAAAAACCACTCTTGCTCCCCTATATTGTCACGCCAAACTGGTTCAAACCAGTGAAGAAACTCACTTTTTGGCGTGAGGAGAAGAGAGAAATTGAGAGAGATGAAAGTTTGTGTAATGGTTGGTAAAGCTTTCCAAAAAGCCATATATATTTTCCAAGAAAAAATAATAAAACCAATTACTTAATTGATTTAAATAAAACCAAAAGTAAATGATTTTCCCTCCAAACACTATTACACCAACTTACATCAACTATTCACATGTCACAGTCTTTAATAAAGTGATGTGATGCAAGTCAATCCATCAATCCATCAATCAATCAATCATCAATCTCAAAGTGACTTTTGATTTGACGCTTGATGTGACGATTGATTTGACGCTTGATGCGACTTGCGAAGCCGCACTTGAATTCGAAATATGAATGCGCTCGCAATCACACTCGGGCTCGGGTTCGCTAATTCCAAATTAACGATTTTTCCGTCGCGTCGTAATTAAATGATTACGCCTAGCGAATTCACTATTCACGTCGCTAACGAATTAATTCTAAATTAATTCGTTCGCCCGAATTAAAATCTAACTTTAATTCCGCGTCGAAATCTAATTTCGTTTAATATATCGAATATATTAATTTACCGATTAATTTCAAATTAATCGTTATCTCTCTCTAGACGATATTTTATCCTAGATAAAATATCTCCGTAATTAATCCTAGATTAATTTTCTCTCTCTTCTATATAATCCCAGATTATTCAAGAGTGCGAGTTGTGCGTCATAGGTGGATTATCGGGAAGCGACCCATGAGATCCCCAGATAAGTTGGAAGTAAATACGGTCGTCGGAGTATCCGAATCACGTACGTACCAAGTACTATTCTTCCGATTTACGAGACAAGGTCGACTCCTAGCAAAGCACCAAGTCTACCCAATTCTCCGGACATATCCATTTAAGAATATTAAGATCTGTATCAAGTGTAGTATACGATTGTATTATTGCATATCGGCCCAGTAACGGATAGTCACGTGCTAGGGCTGGGGCTGGATAAGTGTCTACCCCGTCCGAAGCACATATCGGATGTCTGGTAACATAGTCTCTATAATCGGATATTCATGACATGGTCACAATATCTCGATTGGTTGCGCAACACTCAAGAGCACTAGTACCGTATCCTGCGTGACATCATCTCCACTATGACTGAAGTGATACTTCCGTCTTGACATCACACCCAATACACTACGACTCTCTGATAAACCCAGAAGTGGTGTACGCAGAACCGGTTAAAGCCCTGTACCACCAAGACCAAAGTCTACCGATTATCACAAGTATTAGCGATGCAAGTCTCAGGTTAAGACTATACACACCTACCTTGATTTCGGCCTCCCATAGACATATAGTCATAATACCAATGGGATTCCGAGGGGTCTATCCAGAGCGAAGCTGTTTCCCGTACCATCGGTGAAACACGACCTCCTATCGCACTTGCATAAGTATCCAATACTTATATATGAGAAACTATGCCGTTGTGCCCTCACAACGCACACAAGTACAATACTAGCCTATTCCGCATTATCGATGTCCAGTCTCGATAATACTCCGGCTAGGGATATTTAATGATTAATCCTTCGGGGGCTGATACTGTCTCATATCATTCTCAGTCCAGGAACTAATCATAGGGACCTCTCTTCATTTAATATCTGTGGTGATCTAATCACAAATGATGAGAGTGCAATTTCCTTGTCACATAGTTAATTTGCTACAACAACACAATGATCTGTGCAAATAGTGACGCTATGGGTCATTTTGTCCAACACTATTTTGATTTGAAACCTTTATACCTCATTGTCGTGACAACAATAATTTTCTAGTTATCTTTAAGAACTTTAATTAGCCTTTACGTTTAGGACACCCCCCATTGTATCTTATATAATAGCCAATAACCTTTACTTTCCTTTAACTTGTATAGTTTAGGTTCTTCAACTATTCTTCATAATGTAACTACTTAATGACTTTATAAAATATATTTTACTACACATCTTCTTGGCTCCAAATCTTAGCTGACTATTTGATCTTTCTCTTTTCTCCTTACTAAGTCATCGTAACTTGTGAGCTTCTTTCTTCGAGTTTTCAAATATTCATTTTTTTATGGGTTAAGAACTTCTTAACTAATAACTAATATTTCCATGTACTCTTACTGTTAATCGACGGCTCCCATACTTAGAACATTTCTTCAAGGTAGTTCCTCTGGTAATACTCCTTGTAAGCCTAATCTTGTGCATTTTATGTTAGAATTGTGTAATTTTCTGCACTTTTGATTCCAATGCTGGTACAAGCACGATTACTATCTGTTATGCTGACTATTTCTTCTTTGTCTTCTTGTCCCTTAGAATGTTTCACCCTCAATTATCTCTTAATCCTTGTCTTGTTAAAAGTTGTCCTATATATATATTATCCCTAACGAACATACAGATCACCATCATCCATCTTTCCCTCTTTTCTTAATACGATAAGATTTCAGTCTTATCCTAATTTCTAAAAAACAAAACTTACCATTACGTAGTACCATTGAAAATTTGTCTTATCATTATACACTTCTGTTATTGTTTGTCCGGTATCTAAGTTATTACTAGCCTTTCTCCTGATGTCTTTGTCTCATTTCCTACTTTAATCTATAACTGAACTCTTGTGGTCTATGCTTCTGTCTTTCTATTTACAGGGGTGTCAACTTTGACAATTTTCTGGTTATGTCTACGGCTGTTCCTTTTGCATTCTGTAATTGCTTGAATAGTATTTTCTCTCTTAATCATCTCTTATGGACTATTTTTCTTCTAAACCTTTTACTTAACCCTAATTTCTTCCTCTTCACCACGTCCTTGTACTAAATCTGAAGACTTTTATATTTTGTTTCCATTATTATTGCGTATCCATTCGTTTCTAGGAATAGTTTTGAGGTAATTACCGAAGTCTTTCTTTGCTGTTGATGTCTGTGGAGGGGTTGGGAGGGTGAGAATTAGTCCTGAGGTCATCCCGGTGGTGGTAGTCTCACTAGCTATACGTTCTGCAGTTTCTTATGCTGCTCATCTATAAACTTATGACTCTGTTGTTTACATGTCTGGTGTTGGCTTCCCCACTATGGTACCTCTACTAGGAACTATCTGAATTTCATGTTTCAAATTTACTACTAATTTGTTTTCCAATTATCGATGATACCACCTTTTATTGTGAACCTCCGTAAGGTTCATACTCTTTCAACTCCTATCGTACTCCTTCTGTTATTCTTTCTTACTAAGGTTTTTCTCTATTACTTGACTTTCTTACTCATTTTAGTTCCTTGAACTCCTTATATCTTTATTTCCCTGGAAACTCCATCAACTTTGATTGCTTAAGACATCTTTACTAAGTTTCTTAGTTCGGGTGCAACTCTTTACCTAGTGTTTCCTCCTCAATACCATGAGACTCTTTATAAGTTGTTCACCATATTCCTGAGAGTCGTTCTCCCTAGTGTCTTCGTATTTCTAAGTCTTTACTTCTTTAAGGGTTCCTTATTTCGACGGTGGCTTCCAGACTTAGCTCATCTTACTGTGGCTTTGTACTATTCTATCTCATGCTTCTTATCTATATTTCATTGGACTCATTGATTTGGCTGTCTAGCCATCTCGCGATTCGTCTAACCTGTCAATTGCTATCCTTTAGTGATACTTCTTTTTACTATCCTCTAAGTTAAGGGGTGAGCATATACATTCCATAGGAATCCATGGATACACATTCTGTTTAACACTTAAGCTCGGTGATAATTTGGTTAGATATCAATATGCTTATTGGAATCTTGGTTTCTAAAAGAAATGGTCATTATTCGTTCTGCAGGAACCTGATCGCTACTCTCCATATCTTAGGGTCCCACAACTATTATCATTTTTTACACTATTATCTCCTCATTACGTTATCTTTGTGCCTGAATGTACTGAATTTTTCTTGTTACTCCTTGGGTCCCTCTTACCATTTGGATATCATATTTATTTGCTCAATGTCTTGCTATTGAGGCTAGCGGTGGTTCGTTCTCCTAACTGCTTCGTAAATCTCCGTTCTATGTTCTTGCTAAAAATCTCAACTTTGGCACTCTGTTCTACTGTCCATACTGGTACTCTTATCACTTTCTAAATATCACAAACCTATCGAGTCTTATTCTTTATACTTCTACCAATTTCTTCGAACTTGGACTGATTTGTGGGTTCTACTACATTTGGTCTATCTGTGGACTCCTACTAGTCTTGCAAACCTTGCGCTGACTTGCCTTAATCTTTGGCTATATTGGGTTCTTGTAGGCATTGCATTTTTGCATATAAATCCCGATGATGAGTCTCATTTGGAGGCACTACCTTTTAAGTCGCGGAAGCCGCGGGAAACGGACATCGGAAGGGAAAAGATGGAAATCAGATTTAACAGTTTGATCGAATTTGACTCGCTTGTTTAGCTTCAGGCTCGCTGGTGGACCTCTGTTTTAAAGCACATTTAGCCTAAAAAAAACCCGCAAACACTTAACCTTACCTTGCCCCAAAACCCCACATCCAAGCCCATCTCATCACCCAAGCCCAATCCAAAATAATTAAAACTTTTAAAAATACATGTCACAATTAATTCCAATTTAAATTAAATTAAAAAAAAAATTAAATTTAAATTAAATCTAAATTAAATTAACAAATATTTAATTAAAATCTAATACCCAAAATTAAAAAAATCACTTCCTAATTTAATAAATCACTCACCAATTTAAAATATTTACTCACCTAATTAACAAATTAAATGCCTAATTAAAATCAATCATAACAAATTAAATATATTGTATTCCTAATCTAAACCAATCAAATATTCAACCTTCCTAATTCACCAAAATTTGTCCCCCCAATCAATCAAATCGTTCCTTGTTTGAGACACCAAATCCATGCAAACCCTACCCCTCTCACTATAAAAAAAACACAAACCAACACCCTAGGGAGCTCTCATTCACGGCAGAACCAAAAAAATAATAATAATAAGAAACCCTAAACATTCACTACTCACACATATCTTCTTCCTCCTCTCAACCATTCCTCTCTCACGACAAACAAAAAAAAAACAAAACAAAACAAAGCCCTCCTCTCATCAACGTAAGCCACATACCAACTCATCACAAAGCAACCACCTTCAACACTCAACGCCACACTGCTCAAGCCACGTACCTGCCTTCACCTAAAGCCACTAAGGCACACTCACGCCCCAACGTTCAACAACAATAAACCCACCAGCCTTCAGCCATGCACGCCTAGCCTCCCTTCACGTTAATAACCACCTGGCCGCTTCAATCTTCATCAGCTCAGCCTCACGCCACACGTAACTTACCCACGCCCTCCACGCCTTAAGCCACAAGAGCACACACGGAACCCTCCAAAACTGCCGCCAAAAACACACCACCAGCTGCAAGCCTAAACTGCTCCCTGTTCAGCCCTTCAAACTACCACAAACTGCCGTGTAACACAGCCAGTAAAACCAGTACAGTCCACTGCCACAAATAGCCTCCCACATTGCAGCACAAACTGACCGGAATAAACACCCAAAAATAGTTCAGAAAACTCCCCAAACAGTGACAAAAACTGCCCCGAACAGTCCCCAAAATCGAGCCAAATAGTCCCCTGATGTACCAAAACAGTGACCTGAAAATATACATCAAGAAAATAGCAGCAAACGGAGTTAAAACGGCGACCAAAATGGTGAAACGGCGAGTTAAGATGTTAAACAAGTGAACCGGAAAAGTTGCGGAGTGATAGCCCTTCCGACGGTTGTAAACGCGAGTCCGGAAGACGACTTAAAAGGTTAGACCCGAGGGTACCTTTCACACTTGTTTTTAATTTGATTTTTATTGATTCTTTTAATTGTGTTTTAATTATTTATTGAATATTGTTTGCATGTGATGTGTGTTGTGGCCATTGATTAAAACGGAAAATACGTCGTCTCTCGTGGTATATAGGATGGAAACCCAGACGTAAATTCCGTAGCCGATTCCGAATGGACGGTAGTGCAGTCTGTACTTGGGATACAACTCCACGTACCACTTGAGTAAACGGCGCATATTTCACTTTATGTTATTTTGATTATTCGCACTTTATTATTCCGTCTTTTAATTTCCACATGTTATTTATTTATGTTGTGATGCGATCGAGCGCATGGGCTTAGTAAGTCGGATTAAAGGTCCCCTATTTGGAGGGGTTAAAATCCTTTACCATGATGCTTTGCCGCGCCGGTTGATGTGTGTTCGGTTGGATGTAAGATATGTTCAATCGGGCATACTAAGTTTGATATAATTGTCTTTATTTTTGTATGCATGATGCGATCGAGCGCATGGGCTTAGTAAGTCGGATTAAAGGTCCCCTATTTGGAGGGGTTAAAATCTATTTACCACGATGATTTGCCGCGCTGGTTGATGTGTGTTCGGTTGGATGTAAGATATGTTCAATCGGGCATACTAAGTTTGATATGATTGTCTTTATTTTTGTATGCATGATCGATCGAGTGCATGGGCTTAGTAAGTCGGATTAAAGGTCCCCTATTTGGAGGGGTTAAAATCTTTTACCACGATGCTTTGCCGCGTTGCGCGTCGGTTGATATATACTCGGTTGAATGTAAGATGTATTCAATCGGGTATATGAAATTTTATATAGTTACCTTTATCTTTGTACGCATTGTAACGAAAGGCGCATGGGCTTATTGTGTTGGATTAAAAGGTTCTCCATTTGGGGGAACAAAAGCCTAAAAACGGCTACCTTTACCACGATATTTGCCGTGTCTTTCATCTATTGATTGCATCATCTATCCCTGTCTTGGCTTAAACGTATTACAATTCATATATCCATGTTATGATAGCATTTGAGTATCATTTCTTGTGGTATATCGGATGGAAACCCAGACATAAATTCCGTAGCCGATTCCGAATGGACGGTAGTGCGGTCTGTACTTGGGATACAATTCCACGTACCACTTGGAAAAGTGCTCACATGTGTCATTGTGTCCATATTAGTTATCTTCTTTTGCACCACGTCATAGCATGCTCACTTTAATGCCTAATTGCATCCTTAAGTGTCTTTTTGCATTATGTACTTAGTTGACTCTTTTATTTGTGCATGGACGTGTAATGGCTATTTGTTTATGATATGTCTATGAAATCACATGTTCGCCATTATTTGATTCGCCTTTATGTGTGCTTGTGTGGTTAGTGTGTGCTTGTCTTTCCATGAATACAATATGCCTATGAAGTTGTATGTTCGTTGCTATTTTGACTTACTTAGAAGCATGATACTCTTGGAAATAAGTGTTACTTAAGCTTGATTAAATTATTACACAAATCCTTTCATTACAAGTGACATAAGTAAGGGACTTCCGAACCCAAAACCCAACGGTTTGAGGTCTTCCCTTGAGAGGGGTGAGTGCGGCCTTAAATCTTATTTTCCCGGTTCACACCGGGTGGCGACTCCATTATTCTCCGGTTTAGTCCCACATGGCTACTCCGTACTCCCGACTAGGCCGCGAGCCTAGAACAGCATGCGTCGCCCAGTTTCTGTGTCCCTACAGTTCTCTTCTTTACATCCTCGAAAACTTTCTTAATCTTTTTCTGGGTAATCTGCCTTCCGAGGTCTTTCCATTTCTTAAGATAAACTTTCATCGGCTTCTTACGGTTATCTATATCTATGCTGGTAGGGACTAGGGCAAACATATTATGTCTCAATGAGTTTCGATATCCTCATTCTGGTACTCTATGCCCTGGTATAGTCTATTTCTCATGTAAAGTAGGTATGAGCTAAATTCCATCATGAAAACTTTCTTAACTAGTATCACTAAATGGTGGTAAACTAAATAGCTCGGGGTCTTGTCTCTATCGAATTGCTTGGTTAAGGAAACTAATTATTTTTCTGACGTCCTTCATCTTATTTGCGTGCAGGCCTGGGTTTCGAGAATCTAAAATCTCTGCATCCTTATGGCATCTCACATCTATTAGAAGCCTCCACGACTAATTCTGATTTCTTACTTCTGTTATCTTTCTGGCTATTCTTTGCTACTCGGGAAACTCGCTATCTATATAAGGCACTCTAGGCTTATGAATCTATTTGAAAGAATTCTCCGAGGAGGGAAGAAATCTTATATCTACTAGGAACTCTAGCACTTGCACGAGCTTTTTCTATTCTCTTTACTACTATAGGTTCTGGTACTTCCTTATCGATATGATCTTGTATCTCCATCTATTCTTACATCTGGTTGCTTTAGCATCCTTACATCTTTCCTACTTTTCTTCTAGCTTTTCCTTTCTACCCCCATTGGGTAACATTTCTTAAAATCTTACTGTCTGGTTTCATATCTCGTCTGTACTTCTAGTAATAGGTCAGAATAACTTCAAGAAAAATCTTAACGTGGATCTAGAGTATAGTTGTTCTCGTAATTGATACTATTCGAATAGTCTGGGAAAGCTTACTAACATGTCTATAGATACTCGAGGATCGGATACTGGAGAGGTAGTGCCCCGCATACAAGTATCCCAGACGTACTATGTATACAAGACCCCAACACTCTACCCATTGCAGTCACTGACTCCTTAGACCATCTCTTATACCATCTTTGTAACATGCCCGATCTGGGAAATGCTACCGGCAGGGAATAGGCCATACTATTCCCCCGAGCCTATGACTTTCTGACTGGAACAATACTGATACTCTTTTTAAATATAATCTCTCATATGGGCCCAAAACCATGACATAGTACAAAAATAGTTCCATATGACTGAACGTATAAATATCAGCTATCTCAATAACTCTATACATGAATTCTCACACAAATCTTTAGTATACAACTATCTGGAATGGACTTTACTTAACTTGACTGAACTCAAACTCTGACTGGTGGACTAAGACCCTCTAGTGACTACCATCAGTATCCATCCTCCCGCGCTCGTCCTCCGGGGTCCTGTAAAATAAAACACTGTGAGGGGGTTAGATCGTTTGAACGATCTAAGTGAGTAGACGATAAATACTGGAATACTACAATGAAAATGTTTAATTCAAAACCAAGATTCTTTCAGAAAACCAAATTATATGAAAATCTTTTTGCTTGTATGAAAAACTCTGAACTATTTTTAGAAAACTTGTCTAGAATTTATTTTATAAACTTAACTTTTCTGAAATCTGCTTTTGAAAGTCTAGTTCTGTAAAATTATGGCTGAAAATTTCGTTCTAAAAATTATTTTTGAAGTATCTATTTTCTGAAAATTGTTTCTAATATATGATCTTTGAAAACTATTTTCTAAAACTCTGGTATCTGAAAACTGATATGTCTTTGAAAAACTTGACGTATGGGGGTGTTACGTATCGCCGTCCCCCATACGCCTAAGTAGAGCCGGGAGTGCAAATCCATGACTTTGGGGCATTACGTATAGCCGTCCCCCAAAACATGCCACTCATGTCCCCAAACTAGTGATTTCGGGCCGTTACGTATCGATGTCCCCCAAGCCACTGAACTAGAACCGGAGGTGCTAATCTATGCTACCCTCCAAGCTCTGAAATTAGGATCTAGGGGCATCTGTCATCTCTAGTCCTGAACTATGATCTGGGGGCGTTACGTATCGCCATCCCCCAGTCCTCTACATGTGCACATGTCATCCGTCAATTCCATAAGTTACATACTGAGGTGGATTTTTCCCTCATGCCTCTAAAAATCTCAAAACTCATGCTATTAAAAATAATCTTTCTGAAACATCACTGTATGAAAAGCATATGTGATAAAATATTGTCTAACGCCCTATATGCTCAAAAAGTAAGTCTAAATTCAAAACTCGATAAATAAAATCAGTTTGAGGAAAGAGGTCCACTCACAGATTGGAATCTGGCTGGTGTTATACCGCTTCGTTGAAGGAAATTGCAATTCCTGCAATGGTCTATAAGCGGTAACTCAATTAGATTATAAACTATGAGATAAGTTTCGGAACTAGGCTAAAATTTTCAATTCAAGTACGTGATAAGATGTAATGTATGTATGCGAACTAATACGAGACCCCAATGGAGGTTTCTAACACGTTAGGGTGAAGCTGGACTGATAAAAATTGATTTTGGGGAAATAATTTTGGTCACGCGTTGTGACACAAGGTTTTTGAGTGACGCGACGCGCACCATTCCAGAAGCATTTTTGGAAAAATCTCTAGTACGCGTCGCGACGTAGATTGGTCACGCGTCGTGACGCGCACGTTTCCAAAAACATTCTTGGGAAATTTCCCAGTACGCGTCGCAGCGCTGCGTAATCCACATAGTGACGCAAGGCCAAAAATAAGGCCTAACTGTTGGACAATTATGACCCACAGCATCACTATTTGTACAGAACAAGGTGTTGATGTACAAATTAACTATGTGACAAAGGAAATTGCTCTTTTATCATTTGTAATTGGATTACCAGGATATATAAATGATAAAAGTCCATAAGATTAGTTCCGGATTAATAAGATATGAGACAGTATTAATCCACTAAGGTTTAATCATTAAAATATCTCTAGTCGTAGTATTATCGAGATTGGACATCGATAATGCGGAATAGACTAGTATTGTACTTGTGCATGTTATGGGAGCATAACGGCACAGTTCTCATATATTTGGGTATTGGATACTCATGCAAGTGTAATAGGAGGTTGTGTTTACCGATGGTACGGAAACAGCTTCGCTCTGGATAGACCCATCATAATTCCATTGGTAGTATGACTATGTGTCTATGGAAGTCCGTATCAGGGTAAGTGTATTTGGTCTTAACCTGAGACTTGCATCGCTAATACTTGCGACAATCAATATACTTTGGTTTTGGTCATCCGGGGCTTTAACAGGTTCTGCGTACGCCTCTTCTGGGTATATTGAGAATCGTAGTGTATTGGGTGTGATGTCAAAATGGAAGTATCACTTCAGTAATATGGAGATGATGATCACGTAGGATAAGGAACTGGTACTCTTGTATGCTGCAGCTATCGGGATAATATGACTAGGTCATGTTTATCCGATTATAGAGACTAGTTACCAGAGATCCGATATGTGCTTCGTACGGGGCAGACACAATTCCAGCCCCAGGCCTAGCATGTGACATCCGATACTGGATCGTTATACGCAATACTTCGTATACTACGCCTGACAAAGATTACATATTCGTTTTCAGAATATTTCTGGAGAATTGGGTAGGCATTGTGTTTTGCTAGAAGCCAACCATGTCTTGTAAATCGGTAAAGACGTGGTACTGGGTACGCACGTATTTGGATAGTCCGATAACCGTATTTACTGCCAACATATCCAGGGATCTCTTGGGTCGCTTCCCGAAGATTCACCGTTGAGATTTGACTCAAACAGAAAATTAATCTGGCATTAATTATGAGAGAGAAAATTAATCTATGATTAATTACGGCAATAAATTAATCTGGGATTAATTAAATGAGAAAGAATTAATCTGGGATTAATAGTTAAATTAGATTTTACTATTTAATTTATTTATTTGGGCTAAAATAATATATTAGATATGTTAATTGAAATTAGATTTCAATGCGGAATTAAAATTGGATTTTAATTCAAGCGAACGAATTAATTTTTAATTAATTCGCGAGCGACTTCCGTAATAATTTTACTAGACATTATTATTTAATTAAATTGGATTTAATTACGTAGTGACGGAAAATTCATTTATTCGAAATAAACGAAACCGAGCCCGAAATGTGTTGTGCGAACCACTTGAATTTTGAATTTAAAGTGGGTCCCACCAACTTACATCAATGTCATTTTTTGGTGATGGATGTCTAGTCACCTTAAAGGTGATGGTGGTGGTAGTTGGCTATAGTGAATGGTTTTCATAAAACCATTTGCTTTTATCCAAGATGGTTTTGGAAACCATATAAAACACACAATTGTTTTATGAAACAATAATTATTCACTCTCTCCATTTTTTCTCTCATTTGGCCGAAACCTTCAAGCCATGGAAGGGAAAGTTTTCTTTCAAATTTTTGTTCATGCTAGCACATAAAAGAGTGAATCAAGGTGATAGGGAAACTCACCCAAGGGTTTAGAACTTCATTCAAAGCTTGGAGCTTCCATGGAAATGCATAAAAAGTCTTGAAACCCATCCGATCAAAGTAAGTTTTTCCGCAACTCTCTTTGATTTATTCGCACTTTAATCATGCTTAGTGATCTTGTGGCATGTCTTGGAGACTAACAATGGTATCTAGAGCCATCCTAAGCTTGATTTGGAATTCTAGGGTTTATGGACTTTATTTGGGGTTTTTGTGTTTAGAACATATTTTCTTCAAATTGTTGATTTGGTTGAGCTTATATGATGTTGAATTGGATTTGTGCATTGTTGGATTTGTGAAATATTGATTAGATCAAAAATCCCCAAATCCTATAGGTTGGCCGAATATATACCCTAGATAAGCTCATGGGAATTTTTGAAATTTGACATATTGGATGTGTTGTTGGCATGAAATGTATATTATATGTTGATTTAATTGGATTGGAATCAAATTGCATAATTATTTCTGGTCAAAACCGTGAGCATGAAGCATGTTATAATGAATTTTTTTGCTTCAATTTATGTTGGACATGAATTTGAATTAAAGAGCATAATTAATTGGATTAATTAAATTTTAGAAACATTAGATTAGTTAATTAATTATGTCAATTACATAGAATTGAATTAATTTGTGATTTGGAATAATGAGTTAATTTAATTGTAATTTGGCTTAATGGGCTTGGTTGGGCCAAGTTTGGTTTAGGATTAATTGGTTGGATCCAATTGGGCCTAAAACTATTTCCATAAAGTCCAAATATGACAATTGGGCCTTTAAATAATTTAATTGGGCCTAAATTGATTTTGGCATATGGTGATTCCTAATTGGGTCTTGGCATCTTGGGTTTGACCCATAATTGCCAAAGCAGATGCCTAATGAATTAATTGAAAGACCATTGGACTTTAATTGAATAGTATAAGATACTAATTAGGCCTTTGAGACCCATATAGATTGGATTTGGAATCCAAGTCTAAAAGGCACTTTTAAAAGTGTAATTATTTAATTTGGAATTAAATATGAATTAGTATTGAATATAATTTAAATTGGATTTAAAATTATAGTTCGATATAATTCAAGAATACGTACTTTGAGTATTTATTCTTAAACGAGTTGGACTCGCGCAAATCAAATCGTTGTTTGACCATTGGATGGTCATTAATTTAAAGATTAATTAATTGGATTAGATTGATTGATAACATGCTATGTGTGAATACTTGGATGTATGTATGAATAATGTATATCAGATGGATATTAGATGGGTGAGGGTAATTTTGGAAATTATTGTAATAAATTTAGATTTATTAAATTGGACCTGCGTGTCCAGCCTATTACCTCTTTTCTCATTGTATTTCTCTTCTCACATATTCCCCTCAATACAAATGAGGTTTCTTTAGAAGTGTTATGTAATTGGGTAGAAGTAAGAATAGTGCTAGCGGGAGAGAGGAAAGGGAGTGATTTGTTCTAGGAATAATTTGTGAGATATCCATCCGCATATCATTATTAATTTATTTATCACGCCTTATTATGCTTTTAGAATGCATGTTTAAGGGTGTACGATGAGACCTAATCAAAGATAATTAATTGGTTGCCAATTACGCGAAAAACCCTCAATAAATATTAAGCGATTTCCTTCCATTGAATGATTCATTCCAAGATCCAAGATTGGCACTGGTTTGTTGGCCAAAGTCAAGACCTTTGTCCATCGCGGATGTGTTTGAATCATGAAGGCTTTGTTCCATATCGCATGTCTTGTCCAAGTTGTGATTTGTTGGCCAAAGTCAAGATCACTTCTTGTCCATCGACATCGATTACGAAGCTTTCCAAGGTCAATGGGTCCCGCTTAACTGGAATCATTAAGCTTGTTGTGCCAAAGCCCAGCTTAGTTGATTCAGAGGAAAAATGTTAGGGAATATATCGGATATATCGGCATATATTAGATATATGTTTCGGACTTGGATGTCCACCTACTGGATCTAGGAATTGGATGGGATCCAATTGATCTTAGAAGATCTACCTAGTTAAGTTTCATACAATTTGTTGGCCAAAGTCAAGGTTCTGTGTTATTTAACGGGATCCTAGCCCACTAGGAAACTAAGTTTCCCGAGTACTCAACAGAGGGTTAGAGGCTCGCCGAAAAATAGTGGGAGGCAAGTATTAAATTTGTAATTTCGTTTAGATACTTGCCAAAACGCGCTCATTTCATTTTTCGTCATTATTAAATATATATTAGTTGGACTAATATTTAATTGTTGTTTTAAATTAAACAGTTGGACTGTGTTCAAACTATTTCATTTATAGTTGATTATATAATTGGATTATAGTAATCAATATATTTGGATTTAACCAATCAAGTAGTAGTTGATTATATAGTTAGACTATAGTAATCATTATATTTGATTGTACCCGAAATCATTGATTGGATAGTTGGACTATTGGAATCAAGATAACTGAAAGATTAGCGCTTAAAACATAATCCTATGTGAAAATGTATTTAAGCGGCTTCAATTTTCAAATTGGGAATAAAACGTCAGGATAGTCCTGGGAACCGAGAAGTTACTTTATTTGATAGAGTGACGTCTCGGGCCTAAGCCTGGAGTTGAGCAAATAGTAGAACATGATCTTTGGAAGATTCATGTGATGATAACTTTAGTGCTCAATCTGTCATGCTTACCGCATTGACTCCTTGAATTTCTTTGTCATAACTAAGGATTAGATCCTTATACTATGATGTTGAAATTAAAGGATCTTCATAGATATATTCTTAGATCTTAGAAGTATAAATTGCAAAAGAAGCTCTTTCGCTCGCGTATGTCAGAGGGTACATCTGTCGAACACTAGGTGTCACAGATGATTGCTGACATCGAACAGCTTAGGTTAGCTGGGAAAAACCTACATGGTCGAGAGTACCAAAAATTTGATTTTATAGTCTCTACCCGAAAGCTAGGGCAGGTTCATTATGAACCAAGAGTAAACTCTTGGAGAGTTGATGGCTATGCTCAAAGAGGTAGAGCCAGAGCTTCTAAAAGGGGCAAAGGCAAAATCGTCACAGTCTTCTAGGAAGACAAAGGACATATCCCAAGATATATGCCTAAATTATGGCAAACGGGGTCACTAAGCGTGACTGCCGTACGGACAAGGCAGACATGAAGGAAGTGAAGGCGAGACAAGGCTCCGGCTTCAAGTGTGTTTGTCAAAAACATGTTCACTAATGGTTTTAAAATTAGATTTTAGATACCGGATGTGGACATAAATATGTACTGATGTGCAGAATCTGATGATTAGCAGGAGACTGACTTCAGTTGAGATCTACCTGCGAGTCAAAAACGGGACGAAAGTCGCTGTTTTAACCGTAGAAACCTAAGTTTAGGAAATACCCTTTGGGTATGTACTTAAATTAGGAAACTGTTATAATGTACCTAGTTTGACTAGAAACATGATCTATATATCTAAGTTTAACTTGTTGCGAGTATACCTTTATATTCTAGAACACTAAGTGTTTTATTTTATAAAGATGATATTGAGATAAGCACATTAGATGTGAATAACAGTATTTATATTTAGAATATAAATGAATCTCATATGTATGACATGACAAACAAATAGCTCAAACTGAATTAATCAGATGAGACTTATTTGGGGCATTGTTGTCTGTGACACATTAACAAGACTCGTATATCCACACTTTCGAAGAGTGGGTACTAGGACGGACTTGATTCTAATCAAATGATGTCTACGAATCTAGTTTATTAGGCAAAGTGCCTAAAACACCTTTTACTTGGTAAAAGTGTAAGTGCCACCGATCTGTTAGCCCTCGTTCATTGTGACGTAAGTAAGCCCATATCTAGCTAGGCTAGAGGTGGATATGAATACTTCGTAACCTTTACGGATGTAGCATCACGTTATGGTTATGTGTTTCTTGTGAAACATAAATCAGAAACTTTTGATAAATTCAAAGAGTTTCGACACGAAGTAGACAGACAGACCGGCTAAAGTATTAAACCGTCACGGTTAGACCGTGGTGGAAAATAGTTAAGCAATAAGTTTCTCGAATACTTGAAAGAGTATAGTATTCTTTCAAAGTGGACTCCTCCCCGAACACCTCAACCGGACGGTGTGTCCGAATAGTGAAACCGAACTTTGTTGGACATGGTAAGGTTAATGATGAGTCACTTTGAGCTACCAATTTCCTTCTAAGGATATACATTAAACAATGCAATACTTATTTTGAATAAGGTTCCATGAACATCTGTTAGACAGACTTCATATTAGATATGAACAGGAAAGAAACTGGGCTTCTTATTCCTGAAGATTTGGGTATGTTGGGCATATGTTTGGATGATACCAAACTAGAACCCAAATCGGATAAGTGCCTATTTGTGGGTTATCCTAGGGAAACCAAAGTATAGTACTTATACAACTCACAAGAGAACAATGTAATTGTTGCTCTCCATGCGGTTTTCCTAAGAGGAATACCCATATGCAGTGGTAAGTGGGAGGAAAGTAAAACTCGATGAAAATCGGAGTAATACTGTTCTAGGCACCGATTCCTTCAATGGAACACAAACAGTTCATCAGGGATGAAACTGTACCACAATCTTCGAATACACAAGAACCACGTAAGTCGGAGAGAGTCAGAAAACAACCTGGGAGGTATGGGTTTCTGATCTCACCTCATGAAGATGTCAATCTTATTGAGGAAGACAAACTGACTACGTATGAGGAAGTGATAAAAGGTATCGACTCCCTTTTATGGAAAAGTGCCATGATGTCCGAAATGGATTCCATGTATACCAAACCAAGTTTGGACAGTGGTTGTTGTATCGGAAGGCATTGTGCCTATTGGTACTATATGAGTCTTCAAGGAAGACAAACATGGATGGCAACATACAAACGTACAAAGCTAGGCTTGTAGCGAAAAAGGTATCGTTATCAACATTATGTCGATTACGACGAAACCTTTTACTCGTTGCCATGATTAAATCCATTTGATAATGCTTGCTAATGATGCATGTTTCATTTATGAAATATGGCAGCGGAACGTCAAAATCGATTTCCTTAAAAGGAAACCTTTTGGAGGATGTTTACAACATCCTAACGGTTTTTTCGTACCAAAGCATGCAAACAAGGTTTGCAAGTTAATTCGATCCATTTATGGATTGAAGCAAGCATTACGTTCTTGGAACCAACGTTTTGATGTAATCATAATGGTATATGATTTAATTCAAAACGAAAATGATTCTTGTGTATATTAGGAGATTATTGGGAGCGCACTAACAATGATTGTCCTATATATTGATGAAATATCATTTCTTGGAAATGACATTCCCATAATACAATCGGTGAAAGCTTGGCTTTCATGAAAATTCTCCGTAGACAACTTGGGAGAAACAACCTTTATTCTAGGATTAAGGATCTACTGGGATAGATCTAAAAGTTGTTGGGACTCTCCGAGAACTCGTACATTTTGAAATGTACGTGACCTGGTGTCTCATATGCTTTGAGCATTTAGAGTCACAAACGGGCCGATCCAGGTGATGGTCACTGGATTGATGTTAAGAACATTCTTAAGTATCTTAGATGAACTAATGATGATTTCTTAAGCTATGGAGAATGAGAACTTGAAGTGACTGGGTTCACCGTTGCAAGTTTCCTAACCGACAAAAACGACTATATGTCATAATAAGGGTACTATATAGTTTGAATAACGGAACAGTGAGCTGGAAATCTTCCAAGCAAGATACTGTTGCCGAATAAACAACAAAAGCGGAATATTACTGTAGCTGAGGCAGAAATAGAAGCAATTTTGGATCTGTAAAATTCCTAATTAGATTAGGAGTAGTTCTGTTAGCAGCTCAGCTAGGCTACATCACAGGCTAAAGAATTAATGGTCTCATCAACGATCCAAGTATATACTTCAACTATTTCATCTGATTCGTCGGATCATACATCGTGGCGGTGTGATGATCGAATAAATCACATCAGATGATAACCTTGCAAATCCGCTGACGAAAATTATTTCTCAGCAGAAGTTTGAGCGACCCGTACATAGTTCAGGTGTAGGATACTTGAGTAATTGGCTATAGGCCAAGTGGGAGATTGTTGGACAATTATGACCCATAGCATCACTATTTGTACAGAACATGGTGTTGTTGTACAAATTAACTATGTGACAAAGGAAATTGCTCTTTTATCATTTGTAATTGGATTACTGGGATATATAAATGATAAAAGTCCATATGATTAGTTCCGGATTAATAAGATATGAGACAGTATTAATCCACTAAGGTTTAATCATTAAAATATCCATAGTCGTAGTATTATCGAGATTGGACATCGATAATGCGGAATAGACTAGTATTGCACTTGTGCATGTTATAGGAGCATAACAGCATAGTTCTCATATATATAGGTATTGGATACTCATGCAAGTGTAATATGAGGTTGTGTTTACCGATGGTACGGAAACAACTTCGCTCTGGATAGACCCCTCGGAATTCCATTGGTAGTATGACTATGTGTCTATGGAAGTCCGTATCAGGGTAGGTGTATTTGGTCTTAACCTGAGACTTGCATCACTAATACTTGCGACAATCAATATACTTTGGTTTTGGTCATCCGGGGTTAACAGGTTCTGCGTACGCCTCTTCTGGGTATATTGAGAATCGTAGTGTATTGGGTGTGATGTCAAAATGGAAGTATCACTTCAGTAATATGGAGATGATGATCACGTAGGAAAGGAACTGGTACTCTTGTATGCTGCAGCTATCGGGATAATATGACTAGGTCATGTTTATCCGATTATAGAGACTAGTTACCAGAGATCCGATATGTGCTTCGTACGGGGCAGACACAATTCCAGCCTCAGGCCTAGCATGTGACATCCGATACTGGATCGTTAGCAATACTACGTATACTACGCCTGACAAAGATTACATATTCTTTTTCAGAATATTTCTGCAGAATTGGGTAGGCACGGTGTTTTGCTAGAAGCCAACCATGTCTTCTAAATCGGTAAGGACGTGGTACTGGGTACGCACATATTCAGATATTCCGATAACCGTATTTACTGCCAACATATCCAGGGATCTCTTGGGTCGCTTCCCGACGATTCACCGTTGAGATTTGACTCGAACAGAAAATTAATCTGGGATTAATTATGAGAGAGAAAATTAATCTGGGATTAATTACGGCAATAAATTAATCTGGGATTAATTAAATGAGAAAGATTAATCTGGGATTAATTGCGTCGAGAATTTATCTGGGAATAAATTCATCGAGATGAGAGAACGCGATTAATTTAGAATTAATCGGTAAAGTAAATTTAATAGTTAAATTAGATTTTACTATTTAATTTATTTATCTGGGCTAAAATAATATATTAGATATGTTAATTGAAATTAGATTTCAATGCGGAATTAAAATTGGATTTTAATTCACGCAAACGAATTAATTTAGAATTAATTTGCGAGCGACTTCCATAATAATTTTGCTAGGTATTATTATTTAATTAAATTGGATTTAATTACGTAGCGATGGAAAATTCTTTTATTCGAAATAAACGAAACCGAGCCCGGAGTGTGTTGTGCGAACCACTTGAATTTTGAATTTAAAGTGGGTCCCACCAACTTACATCAATGTCACTTTTTGGTGATGGATGTCTAGTCACCTTAAAGGTGATGGTGGTGGTAGTTGGCTATAGTGAATGGTTTTCATAAAACCATTTGCTTTTATCCAAGATGGTTTTGGAAACCATATAAAACACACAATTATTTTATGAAACAACCACTATTCACACTCTCCCCTTTTTCTCTCATTTGGCCGAAACCTTCAAGCCATGGAAGGGAAAATTTTCTTTCAAATTTTTGTTCATGCTAGCACATAAAGGAGTGAATCAAGGTGATAGGGAAACTCACCCAATGGTTTAGAACTTCATTCAAAGCTTGGAGCTTCCATGGAAATGCATAAAATGTCTTGAAACCAATCCGATCAAAGTAAGTTTTTCTGCAACTCTCTTTGATTTATTCGCACTTTAATCATGCTTAGTGATCTTGTGGCATGTCTTGGAGACTAACACTAACCTCAATTCTTTCATGCCTAATTACCCATATACACATATCACACTTCATACTACAAACTTTACTCAAACAACTTCTTAAACTTCAACACACATTCTTATTAAACCAACACTTCATAATCAAATTTTACTTCCTAATTTCATAACTTTATTAGCTCAGCATTGTGGATTCTCAATCATTTAGATATTTCTCAATACAATCAACTTCCATGCATATTTTCTTACCAAATACAATCCCTAATACGTTACCATCATTATCATAACTTCATACCATCTAAATTTCAAAATCCAAAATTTGGGTCAAAAGATCTCACCTCATTTTGTTAGAAAGGGCGTTCTAACGAAGTGCAGTTTCGGAAATTCCAATTTTACATAACTGTCGTATTTTGGGTATAACTTTTTATTCCGATATCGGAGTGAGATGATTAAAGTTTCAGATTAAAGAAGACTCAAAGATCTACAACTTTTAAGAATAAAATAATTTCAAATTCTGAAGATTTCATGACCGAAATGGATGAAACATCCCAAAGTGTGTTATGTGTAATTATTAAAGTCATTTTCAAAGCAAAAAAATAAATAAAAAATAAAAATAGTCAAGCTCCCACCAAACATGATAGAAATTAATAACGGATTTGGTGGAGCAATTAGTGGAGTAATTAATAATGGATTTCGTGGATGATTTGATGGAGGCAAATTTTTTCCTATAAATACCAAGACATTTCATTTGTAAATTCATACTTTCTTCTAAGGAATTCCTTAAGAATACTAAGAAGATTGTATCTTGTTTGTTTATTTACAGCTTTCAGTAATTAATTTCAGCTTTCACACTTTTTTTCTTTACTTTTCAGTTTTTACTTTCTGCAATTTACTTTTACGCACAGTACTTTTCTTTCTTTAATTTTCAGTTTTTACTTTTCAGTAATGAGGAGGTAACTCCCCCTTGCTGGGGTAAAAGGTAAAACTTTTATTACTAATATTTAGATTAATCTCCCTTAATTATAATATATAAACTAGTTAAAACGTGACTTAACGAGGATACCGCCATATTGGTCGGTTGGTAATTATTTAAATTAGTTTTAACCTGACTAAACTGGATACCGCCTGATTGGTCGGTTGGTAATTAATTATTAATTTGACTTAATCTGGATACCGCCTATATGGCTGGTTGGTAATTTTCATGCAAAGTTAATATATTATATTAAGGGATATATCTAAAATAGAAGTAATAAAAGTGGATCATTTTACCTCAGCATTTTCTTTTATTGTACTTTTACTTTATTTACTTTTCAGTAATTTACTTTCAGCATTTACTTTTCAACATTTAATTTTCAGTATTTAATTTCAACATTTAATTTCCGTTATTTACTTTTTCAGCAATTTACTTTTCAGCATTTTACTTTATGTCTTTTATTTTATTTAAGTTTTTACTACCCGTAAATATGTGTCGTAACTAAGCCAGTTATCTGGGGTTGTGATGAATTCCAATATCACCGGTTAATAATGGTTATTTTATGGTTGGGTAATATAAAAGGTTTATTTATTGAGCCTTAGTCTTAATGCTTCTTGTTAACTGGCCATTAATAAGATTGATTCGGTAAACTTGAAATGAACTTGGAAAATGGATTTTAGGTTTAAACCCTAGACTCATAGACAATGATCTTCCTTGAGGATAGATAACCCTTTAATAGATTTCCTTACAAGATATGAATATACATGTCGGGCGGGGGTAGCCATAATTGGAACTTAATCTTAATGAATTTAGATAACTTGGTTAACATAGGAATATGATTAATTGGGTTATACTGGGTATTTGTATTTGACCATCGGAAGAGGCTTTTACATAATTTCATGTTCCAGGTTAATAAACCAATATATTACACAAACGAAAAATAATCACTTCATCTTTTAATAAGATATTGGAAGGATTCATAACCCTGGATAGTTTTATAAATTTGAATATTCTTCAATCTACTTTCAAGCAATTTTATTTACTTGTTTGAAGTTTTAAAGTCACCACCCAATCAAACAGTTAATCCATTAGAAACTTGTAAAAATTTGGCTTCATTAATTAATAGCTTAGGTATTAAGTCCTCGTGGGATCGATACTTTTTATACTACTTGAATGATATGTGCGCTTACGTTATACGCGTGTAAAAAGGCCGGTCAGTAATCTCTTAAATAACACTTAGAACTTATTTCTACAGTGTACCACGGGCCCATGGATTTAATAGATTGCTAATTCCATAATGGATACCTATGTTCTGTACACAGAACTGACAGATCCTATCTTGATACGAACAGGATATCCTGAGGATCAGTCCACACCCAGCGAACAGACGGAGGTCTGATCTAAATAGATCGGTGATGTGACTGCCATCAAAGTGTGGAGGATACCTCATATATCCACAGTGGTATCTCAAGTTGAAGGATCACTATACTCACTCAACCCGAGAAGATTCTTATTGACGTTGGTGTACCATCTATTAAGAATCTTCATTGAGTCGTTCAATATTTATCTAATATAAATACCTACGTGTCTATATGAGTCTCCCGAGAGTCATGGTTCATTGAGAAACAATTAGAATCCATCATTCTAATATACGACACGTATCGGTCTCAACGGGTTTACTTACTGACCAAGTAATTGTAAACTTTGACCAGGAACAGTTAAAAAATGATACTGTTATGATACTGCTCAATGTCAGTTGCGACGCTTTTGCAACTGTATAATAACAAATCACTCTATGGTCATTTACGCCTTTACCATATAATAAAAGAATTTATATTATAGAAACTGTTTATTTTATTCATTAATAAAATATATACAAGAGTATTTACAGGGAAATACATAAGAAATTGATACTCAGAGCACCAACCCTAACAAATAGTGTCGCAGACCTATCTAGAATAATCTCAAATTTTCCCCACATTTCTACACTTTTCTACATTTTTCCAAATATCAAATAAGTCCTAGTATATAAGGAGGTTACTATTCAATGTTTCATAAAATTAGAAAAAAAAAAAAAAAAAAAAAAAGAAAGAAAACGTGAGGGGGATGGGAAGAAGAAGAAAAGAAGAAGAAGAAGAAGAAGAAGAAAGAAAAAGAAGCAATGGGTAATACCCATTCATCAAGCAATAATGAGAAATGAACAACCATGAGGGACTTGTAGAAGGATAGAAATCCAATAAAAATTTTGACCCAAATTTTGGATTTTGAAATTTAGATGGTATGAAGTTATGATAATAAAGGTAACATATTACGGATTGTATTTGGTAAGAAAATAGACATGGAAGTTGATTGTATTGAAAAATATCTAAATGATTGAGAATCCACAATGTTGAGCTAATAAAGTTATGAAATTAGGAAGTAAAATTTGATTATGGAGTGTTGGTTTAATAAGAATGGGTGTTGAAGTTTAAGAAGTTGTTTGAATAAAGTTTGTAGTATGAAGTGTGAGATGTGTATATGGAAATTAGGCATCAAAGAATTGAGGTTAGGCCCTATTTTTGGCCTTGCATCACGACGCGTACTGGAAAATTTAACAGGAATATTTCTGGAAACGTGCACGTCGTGACGCGTACTGGAAATTTTTCAGAAATACTTCTAGAATGGTGCGCGTCACGACGCACAAAAACCTTACGTCGCGACGTGTGACCAAAATGTTTTCCCCAAAATCAATTTTTATCAATCCGGCTTCACCCTAACGTGTTATAAACCTTCCTTGGGGTCTCGTATTAGTTCGCATATATACATTACATCTTATTGCAAGCATAAAATACCAGGTGTCAATATCACGTACTTGAATTGAAAAGTTTAGCCTAGTTCTGAAACTTATCTCATAGTTTATAATCTAATCGAGATACCGCTTATAGACCATTGTAGGAATTGCAATTTCCTTCAACGAAGCGGTATAGCACCAGCCAAATTCCAATATGTGAGTGGACATCTTCCCTCAAACTGATTGTATTTATCAAGTTTTGAATTTAGACTTACTTTTTTAGCATAAATGGCGTTAGACATAATTTTATCACAAATGCTTTTCATACAGTGATGTTCCAGAAAGATTGTTTTTAATAGCATGAGTTTTTAGATTTTTAGAGGCATTGGGGAAAAACACACCTCAGTATGTAACTTATGGAATTGACGGATGACAAGTGCACATGTAGAGGACTAGGGGAACGACGATACGTAACGCCCCCAGATCCTAGTTCAGGACTAGGGATGACAGATTCCCATAAATCCTAGTTTCAGAGTTTGGAGGGTAGCATATATTAGCACCCCCAGTTTTAGTTCAGTGGCTTTGGGGACGACGATACGTAACGCCCTAATATCACTAGTTCAGGGACATGAGTGGCATGTTTTGGGGGACGGCGATACATAACGCCCCAAAGTCATGGATTTTCACTTCCGACTCTAGTTAGGTGTATGGGGGAGGGCAATACATAACTCCCCCATACGTCAAGTTTTTCAGAGACATATCAGTTTTCAGATACCAAATTTTTAGAAAACGGTTTTCAAAGATCATATATTAGAAACAATTTTTAAATCGAAATTTTCTGCCATAAGGTTACAGAACCATACTTTCAAAAGCATATTTCAGAAAATTTAAGTTTTGTAAAAGAAATTCTAGACAAGTTTTCTAAAAATAGTTCAGAGTTTTTCAGACAAGCAAAGGGATTTTCATATAATTTGGTTTTCTGAAAGAATCTTGGTTTTGAATTAAACATTTTCATTATAGTATTCCATAATTTATCGTCCACTCACTTAGATCGTTCAAACGATCTAACCCCCTCGCAGTGTTTTATTTTGCAGGACCCTAGAGGAGGAGCGCGGGAGGATGGATACTGATAACAGTCACTAGAGGGTCTGAGTCCACCAGTCAGAGTTTGAGTTCAGTCAAGTTAAGTAAAGTTCAGTCCAGATAGTTGTAAACTAAAGATGTGTGTGAGAATTCATGTATAGAGTTATTGAGATATCTGATATTTATATGTTCAGTCATATGTGAACTATTTTTGTACTATGTCATGGTTTTAGGCATTGGTCCCATATGAGAGATTATATCAAAAAGTCAGAGGCTCAGGGAAATAGTATGGTATATTCCATGCTAGCAGCATTTCCCAGATCGGGGATGTTACATGCTTCTGTGTGATGGGCTTTTTGTCCATCTTCTTTCTGGTCTAATGACTTTTTGATTCATCAATTTATGATCCGATGACCTTTTGATTCATCAATTTATGATCCGATGACCTTTTGATTCATCTGCTTCTAATCTAATGACCTTTTGATTAATATGCTTCTTAATATGTTGAGGTGTTTCGACCTCTATCTAGTGTTGGACCCCCAGGCCCATGTATTTTCTCTTAAATGGCCTTCGCCCTAATATCTTGATTTTCTGGCTTGTCAGGTGCTCTGTTGTTTGGAGGCTTCAACACTTGACTGCATCGCATCCTAATGTCTTCTAGTATATTGGTCCATTTTATCAGCTCTGGTCGATGTTCCAAATCTTAATTGTGCGGCGGGAGTCTCCCCAACTATTACATCGAGGCTGGCCTCGCCCTCAGTTGCTACATTCAGGTGAGCCTCACCCTCATGTCTTGTCATTCTGACAGTCATGTGCTCTGTGTCTTAGAGGCTTTAACTTTTGACTTTTAACTTAGTTCTTTTGCTCCATTTCTTGGAGGCTTGCCTTGTTCAAATTTCCTGTAAAAGAAATTTTATATGTACGTATGCATGTATGCATGTACGCAAATGATCTCTAGTTGATTGCCTATTCCTCGGGCTGCAAGTGGTCACGATGCTTTCTTCTGTAAAGGTACCATCAGACGTTATCTCATTTTCTACTCAGGCCATCCCTTGAGGTTTCCCCAAATCATTTTTGCTTTCTAAATTCCTTTTATCACGTAATGACTCTTCGCATGTTCTCAAAAAAATTTCTTTTTTCAAAGGCTTGTCTCTTTCCACGGCATGATCATTGTCTAAATTCAAAATTCCATTTAAAAAAAGGTTTCACCTTTCGAATACTTCTCCATTTGTGTGTGTGATTCTTTTGCAAAGAATTGCATGCAACTCGGATTGGTTTATGTTGGCGCTAAGAGTAGTGCTGACACTTTAGTTAACTTTTGATTTTTTTTTCCTTTGTCAAGGTAATCTAACACCTAATTAAGGATCAATATGATTTTTCAAATATTTTTTTTCTTCTATAAGGCTTATCCTCAGATTCCTTAAGTCTTCAAATTTCCTTTTGACGCAAAGACTGAACATTTATGATAAGAGCCTCTGGTTACTCAACAACTTCACAAAATCAATTTGTTTTAAATACACTTTATCTAATTTTCGTTTAACGAAAAATTAGTCGTGGGGTTCACGATACTCCTGGTTACTAAACAATTCAGACAACAAAGTAGAATTTTTTGTGGGATTCGTCTTTCTTTTTTTCCTTTTTTTTTCCTTTTCCTTTTTCTTTTCCTTTTTTTCACATTATTCTATTTGCATCATCTCTTTAACCTAGTGTCATCTCATTCTCAATCTTGCAAGAGAGTTAAATGAATGTCAAGTGTTTTAACCATCTCTACAAATTATGCCAGCATAAACTTTTTCTAAGCGTGCTTTGAAATTCCAAGTTCAAGTTTTAGTGCGTAATTTTTGAAGATAGCATTCTGCTAGTGTGTCCAAAGTTTAAAAATTCTTTCCAATTTTAGACATGCTCATTCTTATAGAGAGATAGAAGATTTTGCAAAACCAAATTCATTTTATCATTGAATAAAAAGAGTCACTACAACAAAGGAATATACAAATGCAAATTCGTTAGGAATTTGACTATTGCATGGTCAAGCCTTATTCAGGATCAGGTATTTTACCAGCGTCGATCAGGTTCTGGATCTTATGCCTAAAATAGACACATTTCTCTGTCTCATGTCCTGAGAACTTGTGGAAGTAACAGTATAAGGTTTGATCAAGTTTACTTGGCAGCGGGTCTAGCACGGGTTTTGGATCTAGAGGCTTCAATAAGCCTTGTTTCTTAAGCTTAGCCAAAATTTTAGACATTGGTCATCCCAAGTTGGAGAAGCGTCGCTTCTAGACGGTGTTTACTTCTGATTTTCCATTTTATATGCTCCCTCTATTACTCTTCTTATATTGCCCTTGGTCGTAGAGCTTTTTTTCCTCCGCTTCTTTTTCTTCTATATCCATGACAGTCTCTTTTAACTGTCAAAAGTTTGTCATCATGGAGGCCATTCTCCTCAACTTATAATAAATAGAGGGCTTGGTCCCCTTGATTATCATTTTGATTTGATCCTTTTTTAAGGGGCTTAGTTCCCATCTTCAATAGTTGGCCCCTCCAACGGTCCATGTATTCTTTGAAGATTTCTTCAGACTTATGTTTGGTGTTCTCCAAGTCACATAGTGAACGATCCAGTTCTAGGTATGTGACATATTGGTTTAGGAAAGCTTCCGCCAGTATTTTTCAATCATCTTTCATCTTCTCTTACAGACTATGATAGCACACCATGGGTACTCCTTCCAATGACATCCCAAATATTTTTAAAACTTGACGTTTAGATAGCCCAGTGACACTCATCAAAGATACATATTTTCGGATATGCACTTTTGGGTGTCCGTTCCAATTAAACTTCCTCATTTCAGGCATCTTAAACCAGGTGGATAATTTCTCCTTAAATTCCATGGCATTATAATTTAGTAGGTTCTCATGCTTGCATTTCATTTTCTGGGCCACAGCCTCCATCTGTTTCTTCAACCTTTGTAGTTCAGCCTCGGCTTAGGATCTGGCCATTTTTCTCGCGGCATATTCTATCATGTTCTCTTCATCATCTACTATGGCATTCTCCTCAATTGTCTTATTTTCGAGATCCTCATACCTCTTCCTAATAGTCTTAATTTCCTGATTAGCCATGGCATTGATCAGGGTCTGCAGTTGTTCCGCTAAATTATTGACGATGTTTTCAAGATGGTCTAGTCGAGAACTTTCATTGTTTTCATTATTGGCCACTCATGTGCTGATTAGGGTTGTCTTCTTTATTAGCCTTCATTATTCTCTAACCCAACGCTCCCCTAAGATGGCTGCAATCACAAAGGGTTAACATGATGCATGGGATACATGTATGCATGAAATGCATGGTTAATTCACGCAGCATACATCCTTCCAACCTTATCTCTCTCACACATGTAGTAGTCCAATATCTACCCTAGGTGTGGCTTAGCTTATGTACCAACAGTGGATACACAAGCTCATTCTCTCATATGCAAAAGGTGAACCATGGCTAGACCCGGCCAAGGTTTCGGTTCCGAACCAGTTGGGTGGAACTAGACGGTTCCGGTTCCAACCGGTTTCGATTCCAGTTCCGGAACCAAAATCGAAATCTGACCGGTTTGGTTAGGGTTCCTACCCTAATGGAACCGCTGGAACCATTCGGTTTCAGCGGTTCCAACTAGAACCGTAAGGTTCCAGTTGAAACCGTTAAGAACCTTAGGGTTCCAACCCCCAACGGCTAGTAACAGTTGGGCTGGGTGGGGCAGGGAGCCCAACGACTCCCTGGCCCAAACGGTAAAAAAAAATTGGGGAATTCTCAAATTACCCCTAATAACATTAATAAAACGCCTAATTTTAGGGGCATTTAAGATAAGAAATTTATTTATAATTTAATGTAATTATGTAATGTAAGTTTATTATATAAATTCAAATTCATAATTTTAAATTATATTAATTTATCAATCTCAATTTTTTATTTTCAATAAAGTTAAAAAAAATCGAATGGAACCGGACCGTCGGCCTGGTCTAACCATGGCTACTTCGGTTCCATTCTATCATTAAGAGACAAAAGCCGCCCAATTACAATAATGACTAGGCCTAATATGTGGATCGTGCCATTGTTTAAAAATGATGAATTGTCCCTTAGTAATCAAGGTTATGGGGAATGGGCCAAGAAATATTTAAGAATATCCAATCGGGTCAAGACAAGACGTACCATTTTTGAATGAAAGTCAGTGTGAGTATCAAACTCATGCCATGACATATTTGGATTATAACTAAATTTTATAAGTCCAATAGAGTTTTCATACATGGTGGCCCATTGACATTTCAAAGCATTCAATCAAATTATCATGGAACATGAACTTATTCCAGTGAAAAGGCACAACAAGTTCCTTGTCCCACGATAAAGAAATTAAATGGCTTAAATGCATAGGACCCAATCACAAGTAATAGGGAGGCTCATATAGGATAATCAACTACGAGATTTTATGTGGGCTCATAAGAGCATGGCTTAGGCTCTCGTCGGTGAAGGTTTGTTCACCATTAGGTCTCCCCTCCCAAGGTTCGAATGACCAGTGGAAGCGCATTTTTTATACCTCAATGGTACGTGCCAACGAGTGATGGGTATCATCACATAGTGATCCACCATCTTGAGTGAAAGTGATTTCATGATATGTAACGTCTTTGAGGTTTAAGGGTATGCACGAATAATGAAGATATGATTCTGTAAGTGTCCTAGACATGTCACGGGATCTCTAAGCATGATTCGTGTGTGAATAAAATCAAAAATAAGTTGCGAATGACTTACATTGATCGGTTGAGTTCAAAAATTTTATGGATGTTGAAGCTTCTAAGCTCATGGGTAAGTATCCCTATCACCATCAATTGACTCCTTTATGTGCTAGCAAGAAAAAAATTAACCAAAAATTGCCCTCCAAGAGAAGCAATTATTCGGCTAATAGGGAGGAAGCAATCGGCCTATGACTATTGATTCGGCCAATTTCAGAGAGAGAGAGAGAGAGCAAAATTGCTTTTGTTCTTTTTGGCCTTTTTCAAAGAAAAAAAAAACAATGTTCTTTTCTTTCTTATTCATCCTTCAAAGTAAAAGTCAGAGGCCATTTCACTCTTTCATTGGACCATATGCATTTTATTAGAGAAGTCAGTGGCTTTTCAAAAGAAGCCAAATTTCTTTTGGCCAAAAAGAGAAGCAGTGGCTTTATTTCGGCCAAGGAGAGAGAGCAAAATTAATGATTTCTAAAATTCATTAAATGTTTTTCTTTTATTTTTTTTAAAAAAGGCAAAGTCAAAGTGTGTTGTAAAAGTTTCCTTAATGTTCACAACCACTTCCATCAACTAGATTGACTAGTGATGTAAGTTGGTGGGTCCCACACTTAAATTCAAAATTCAAGTTGGGTGAAATTACATATTTCGGGCTCGGGTTTGTTTATTCCGAATAAACGAATTTTCCATCGCGACATAATTAAATCCAATTTAATTAAATAATTATGCATCGCAAAATTATTATTAAAGTCTCTTACGAATTAATTCCAAATTAATTCGTTCGCTAGAATTAAAATCCAATTTAATTCCGCGTTGAAATCTGATTTCATTTAATATATTTAATATATTATTTTAGCCCAATTAAATAAATTAAATAATAAAATCCAATTTCACCATTAAATTTACTTTGCCGATTAATTCCAAATTAATCGCGTTCTCTCCTCTCAACGAATTTAATCCCTGATAAATTCTCGACGCAAATTAATCTCAGATTAATTCTTTCTCTAATAATTAATCCCAGATTAATTCTTACCGTAAGTTAATCCCAGATTAATTTTCTCTCTTGATAATTAATCCCAGATTAATTTTCACTCTCTCATAATTAATCCCAGATTAATATTGTTCGAGTCAAATATCATCGGTGAATCTTTGGGATGCGACCCAAGAGATCCCTGGATATGTTGGCAGTAAATACGGTTATCGGACTATCCGAATACGTGCGTACTCGGTACCACGTTCCTACAGATTTACAAGACATGGTTGGCTTCTAGCAAAGTATCGTGCCTACCCAATTCTCATGAAATAATCTTCTACAAAATACAAGATCTTTGTCAGGCGTAGTATACGTAGTATTGCGTATTACGATCCAGTATCGGATGTCACATGCTAGGCCTGAGGCTGGAGTTGTGTCTGCCCCATAAGAAGCATATATCAGATCACTAGAAACTAGTCTCTTTATAATCAGAAAGTCATGACCTAGTCATACTTCCCCGATGACTATAGCACTTAAAGTACCAGTTCTGTATCTCTACGTGATTATCATCTCCATATGACTGAAGTGATACTTCCATCTTGACATCACACCCAATACACTACGATTCTCAGTATACCCAGAAGAGGCGTACACAGAACCTTTTTAAAGTCATGGACGACCAAAACCAAAGTATATTGATTATCGCAAGTATTAGCGATGCAAGTCACAGGTTAAGATCAAATACACCTACCCTGATTCGGATTCCCATAGGCACATAGTCATACTTCCAATGGGATTCCGAGGGGTCTATCCAGAGCCAAGTTGTTTCTGTACCATCGGTAAACAGAACCTCCTATTACACTTACATGAGTATCCAATACCCAAATATACGAGAACTATGTCGTTACGTTTCCATAAAGCGCACAAGTGTAATACTAGTCTATTTCGCATTATTGATGTCCAGTCTCGATAATACTACGACTATGGATATTTAATGATTAAACCTTAGTGGATTAATATTGTCTCATATCTCATTAATCCGGTACTAATCATATGGACTTTTATCATTTATATATCTAGGTAATCCAATTAAAAATGATAAAAGAGTAATTTCCTTTGTCACATAGTCAATTTGTACAACAACACCATGTTCTGTACAAATAGTGATGCTATGGGTCATAATTATCCAACAATCTCCCACTTGGCCTATAGCCAATCACTCAAGTGTCTAACACCTGAACTATGTACGGGTTGCTCAAACTTCTGGTGAGAAATAGCTTTCGTCAGCGGATTTGCAAGATTATCATCTTATGGGATTTATTCGATCATCACATCGCCACGATGTATGATCGAACGAATCAGATGAATTAGTTGAAGTACATACTTGGATCATTGATGAGACCGCGGTTCCTAAGCCTGCGCTGTAGCCTAGCTCAGCTGCTAACAGAACTATTCATAATCTAATTAGGAATTTTATAGATCCAAAAATGCTTCTTTTGCTGCCTCAGCTGCAGCAATGTTCCGCTCTTGTTGTTTATTTGGTAACAATATCTTGCTTGGAAAATTTTCAGCTCACTGTTCCGTTATTCAAACTATATATGTACCCTTATTGTGACTTATAGTCATTTTTATCGGTTTGGAAACTTACAGCGGTGAACCTAGTTACCTCAAGTTCTCATTTCTCATATTCTCAGAAAGTATCCTTAGTTCGTCCAAGATACTCAAGGATGTTCTTTACATCAATCCAGTGACCATCACTTGGATTGGCTTGATTGCATCTACATATGCTCAAAGCATATGAGACATCAGGTCACGTACATATCAAAACGTAGGAACACTGAGAGAGTGTCAGCATCTTTCTATATCTATCCCAGTATACTTTTATTCCTAGAATAAAGCCTGCTTCTCCCAGGTATTCCATGGAGGATTTTAATGAAAGCCAAGCTTTCACCGATTATAGCATAGAAATGTTATTTCCGAGAAGAAATACATCATAAATGTATAGGACATTCATTGTCAGTGCGCTCCCACTAACCTTCTTATATACACAAGAATTATCTTCGTTTTGAATGAAATCATATACCATTATGATCTCATCAAAACTTTGGTTCCAAGAATGTTATGCTTGCTTCAATCCATAAATGGATTGATTTAACTTGCAAGCCTTGTTTGCATGTTTTGGCACGACAAAATCATCAGGATCTTGCATAAAAACATCCTCTAAAAGGTTTCCGTTAAGGAAAGCGGTTTTGGCGTTCAGCTGCCATATTTCATAAATGAAATATACAACAATAGCAAGCATTATCCGAATGGATTTAATCATGGCAACAGGTGAAAAGTTTCATCGTGTCGACATTATGTCGTTGACGATACCCTTTCTGTACAAGCCTGGCTATGTACATTTGTTTGTTTCCATCCATGTACGTCTTCCTTTAAGACTTATTTAGTTCCAATAGGCACAATGCCTTCTGGTACATCAACCAATGTCCAAACTTAGTTGGTTTACATTGAATCCATTTCGGACTTCATGGCATTTTGCCATAAAAGGAGTCGATAATTTGTATCACTTCCTCATACGTAGCCGGTTCGACTTCCTCAATAAGATTGACATCTTCATGAGGTGAGATCAGAAACTCATACCTCGTAGGTTATTTTCTGACTCTCTCCGACCTACGCGGTTCTTGTGTATTCGAAGATTATGGTACAGTTTCATCCCTGATGAACTATTGTGCTCCGTAAAGGAGTCGGTGCCTGGAACAGTATTACTCTGATTTTCATCGTGTTTTACTTTCCTCCCACTTACCACTGCATATAGGAATTCCTCTTAGGAAAACCATATGGAGAGCAAAAATTACATTGTTCTCTTATGAGTTGTATAAGTACTATACTTTGATTTCCTTAGGATAACCTACAAATAGGTACTTATCCGATTTGGGTTCTAGTTTGGTACCATCCAAACATTTAGCGTATGCCCAGCATTCCCAAATCATCAGGAATGAGAAACCCGGTTTCTTTCCTGTTCATATCTAATACGAAGTCTGTCTAACAGATTTTCATGGAACCTTATTCAAAATAAGTATTGCACTGTTTAATGTGTATCCTCAGAAGGAAATTGGTAGCTCAGAGTGACTCATCATCAACCTTACAATGTCCAACAAAGTTCGGTTTCTCTGTTTGGACACACCGTCAAATTGAGGTGTCCTGTGAGGAGTCCACTGTGAAAGAATACCATACTCTTTCAAGTAATCTTGAAACTTATATGTTTAAGTATTCTACACTATGGTCCGACCGTAATGCTTTTAATACTTTTACCGATTTGTTTTCTTACTTCGTGTCGAAACTCTTTGAATTACTAAAAAATTTCTGACTTGTGTTTCATAAGATACACATAACCATAACGCGATGCCACATCCGTAAAGGTTAGCTAGACATGGGACCACTTACGTCACTATGAACGAGGGCCAACAGATCGGTGGCACTCGTACTTTTACCAAGTAAAAGGTATTTTAGGCACTTTGCCTAATAAATTAGATTCGTAGACATCATTTGATTTAGAATCAAATCCGTCCTAGTATCTACTCTTCGAAAGTGTGGTTATATGAGTCTTGTTAATGTGTCCCAGACAACAATGTCACCTTTAAGTCTCAACAAATTTATTCAGTTTCAGCTTTTGTTTGTCATATTATATGTTTGAGATTCATTTATATTCTAAATATAAATACTGTTATTCACATCTAATGTGCTTATCTCAATATCATCTTTATAAACAAAACACTTAGTGTTCTAGAATATAAAGGTATACCTGCAACGAGTTAAACTAGATACATAGATAATGTTCCTAGTCAAACTAGATACATTATAACAGTCTCCTAATTTAAGTACATGCCCAAAAGGCAGTTCCAAAACTTAGGTTTCTATGGCTAAAACGGTGACTCGCGTCCCATTTCCAACTCGCAGGTTGATCTCATCTGAAGCCAGTTTCCTGCTAATCAGCAGATCCCACACATCAGTACATATGTTTATGTACCACATCTAGTATCAAAAATCCAATTTTAAAACCAATAGTGAACATATTTATAACAAACATACTTGAAGCCGGAACTTTGTCCCGCCTTCACTTCCTTCATGTCTGCCTTGTTCATATGGCAGTCATACTTCTAGTGACCCCGTTTGCCACAGTTTAGGTAGACAACCTGGGATATGTCCTTTTAAGAAGCTCTGGCTGTGCATAATGGATTGAGCACTAAAGTTATAATCACAATAAGTCTTCCTAAGCTCATGCTCTACTATTTTCTCAAATCCGGGCTCATGCTCGAGAGGTTTCTCTATCAAATAGAATAACTTCTCAGCTCCCAGGACTATCCTGAAGTTCTATTCCCAATCTGAAAATTAGAGCCGTTTAAATACACTTTCACCCAGGATTATGTTCTAAATGCTAATCTTTCAGCCATCTTGATTGCAATAGTCCAACTATCTAATCAATGATTTCGGGTACAATCGAATATAATGATTACTATAGTCAAACTATATAATCAACTACAATTGATCGGTTACATTCAAATTTATTGATTACCATAATCCAATTATATAACCAACTATAAATGAAGTAGTTTGAATATAGTTCAACTGTTCAATTAAAACAACATTTGAATATTAGTCCAACTAATATATTTATAAATAATTAATGACGAAAAATGAAATGTGCGCGTATTGGCAAGTATCTAAACGAAATTACAAATTTAATACTTGCCTCCCACTATTTTTTGGCGAGCCTCTAAACCTCTGTGGCGTACTCTGGAAACCGAGTTTCCTAGTGGGCTAGGATCCCGTTAAATAACACACAACCTTGACTTTGGCCAACAAGTTGTAAGAAACTTAACTAGGTAGATCTCTAAGATCAATTGGATCTCATCCAATTCCTAGATCCAGTAGGTGGACCTCCAAGTCTGAAACATATATCCAATATATATAAATATATCCAATATATTTCCTAACATTTTCCTCTGAATCAACTAAGCCTTGGCTTTGGCTCAACAAGCTTAATGAAACCAGTTAAGCGTGACCCATTGACATTGGGAAAGCTTCATAATCGAGGTCGATGAACAAGAAGTGACCTTGACTTTGGCCAACAAATCACAACTTGCCCAAGACGTACGATATGGAACAAAGCTTTCGTGATTCAAACACATCCGCGATGGACAAAGGTCTTGACTTTGGCTAACAAACCAATGCCAATCTTGGATCTTGAGAGAGAATCACTCAATGGAAGGAAAAATGCTTAATATAAAATGAGGGTTTTTGTCGCGATTTGGAAACCAAATTATTATTTTTAATTAGGTCTCATCATACACCCTTAAGCATGAATTCTAAAAGCAAAATAAGGTGCGATAAAATTAATAATGATATGCGGATGGATATATAACAAATTGTTCCTAGAACAAATCTCTCCATTTCCTCTCTCCCGCTAGCATTATTCTTACTTCTACCCAATTACATAATACTTTTAAAGAATTATGTAATTGGGTGAAACTACACACTTTGGACCCAGGTTCATTTATTCCGAATAAATGAATTTTCTGTCGCGACATAATTAAATCCAATTTAATTAAATAATTACGCATCGCAAAATTATTATTAAAGTTGCTTACGAATTAATTCCAAATTGATTCGTGCGCTAGAATTAAAATCCAATTTAATTCCGCATTGAAATCTGATTTCATTTAATATATCTAATATATTATTTTAGCCCAATTAAATAAATTAAATAATAAAATCCAATTTCACTATTAAATTTACTTTACTGATTAATTCCAAATTAATTACGTTCTCTCCTCTCAACGAATTTAATCCCAGATAAATTCTCGACGCAATTAATCCCAGATTAATTCTTTCTCTCATAATTAATCCCAGATTAATTCTTGCCGTAATTAATCCCAGATTAATTTTCTCTCTTGATAATTAGTCCCAGATTAATTTTCTCTTTCTCATAATTAATCACAGATTAATATTGTTCGAGTCAAATATCATCGGTGAATCTTTGGGATGCGACCCAAGAGATCCCTGGATATGTTGGCAGTAAATACGGTTATCGGACTATCCGAATATGTGCGTACCCGGTACCACGTTCATATCGATTTACAAGACATGGTTGGCTTCTAGCAAAGCATCGTGCCTACCCAATTCTCCAGAAATATTCTTCTATGGAGTACAAGATCTTTGTCAGGCGTAGTATACATAGTATTGCGTATTACGATCCAGTATCGGATGTCACATGCTAGGCCGGGGGCTGGAGTTGTGTCTACCATGTACGAAGCATATATCGGATCACTAGCAACTAGTCTCTTTATAATCAGAAAGTCATGACCTAGTCATACTTCCCCGATGGCTATAACACTTAGAGTACCAGTTCTGTATCCATGCGTGATCATCATCTCCATATGACTGAAGTGATACTTTCATCTTGACATCACACCCAATACACTACGATTCTCAGTATACCCAAAATAAGCGTACACAGAACGTGTTAAAGTCATGGACGACCAAAGCCAAAGTATACTAATTGTCGCAAGTATTATCGATGAAAGTCTCAGGTTAAGATCAAATACACCTACCATGATTTAGATTCCCATAGACACATAGTCATACTACTAATGGGATTCCGATGGGTCTATCCAGAGCGAAGCTGTTTCCGTACCATCGGTAAACAGAACCTCATATTACACTTGCATGAGTATCCAATACCCAAATATACGAGAACTATGTCGTTACGCTTCCATAACGCGCACAAGTGTAATACTAGTCTATTCTGCATTATCGATGTCCAGTCTCGATAATACTACGATTAGGGATATTTAATGATTAAACCTTAGTGGATTAATATTGTCTCATATCTCATTAATCTAGTACTAATCATATGGACTTTTATCATTTATATATCTAGGTAATCCAATTACAAATGATAAAAGAGCAATTTCCTTTGTCACATAGTCAATTTGTACAACAACACCATGTTTTGTACAAATAGTGATGCTATGGGTCATAATTATCCAACAAATTCATCTCAATTTCGCCAAAGATATTATAAGGTATTTTTTTGGGCCAATTCTCTATCCCCAGTGGAGTCGCCATCTGCAGGAGCGAAGAAAGATTTCCTGTTATGCCTATGACGTCGGCGACTATGACATAGTCCCATAGGGAACTAACTGGAGAATAAAGGAGTCGCCACCCAGTATGAGACACTGGAAATTATTTAAGATCTTACTACACCACTCACAAGGTCCGATCTTAAATCTGTTTGGGTTCAGAATGGTCTCATATTGATGCCAGTATAATACCAAGATTCAAAAGAGTATCTATATGTCCTAAAATGCAAACAAATCATGCACAATAGTTTATATTAAATATAATAATCATTACACATGCATTAACTACAGTGAACAAAGATAAATTAAGTTTGGTCAGAGTGAGTCAAATCTAGCCTGATGTAAATCTTCATGTCCGGTCGGATGTACAGGATGACCGGCCAGACTTGCTGCGCAATCTAGAGAGTATAGGGACGCAGGGTCATATCCTTACACATCGATCACCACATCACCAAAGAAAACGATTAGCATAATAATAACAGATAATGATAAATAATAGATGTTTAAACATAAAATAAACAAAACATAAGCTCGAAGTCCTACACGTCTATTTCCATATGGTACGTGGAATTATATCCCAAGTGTAAACAATACTACCATCCATTCGGAATCGGTTATGAAATTTATATCCGGATTTCCATGCTATATACAATAGAAAATATATTGCTCGATGTAGTCAGTTTAATGACCGGACTTACTGTGCGACGAATAAATGTCTGGTCGGACATACATATGTCTAGTCGGTAATGCGACGTCAATCAAAACAGTGAACTGATGATGCGAAATTCAAATATTAAGTGCCCTCAAGTTGTACCTCAAACGGTACCTGGCTCTCAGAATACTCTTACAAGTCAATTGAGTAGTTTGGTCTTGTGCTGGAGTGTTGTGGTTGTGGCTCACATTTGAAGATCTGGAAGAAAGCAAAAGGTCGAAGGTTTTGGGCTATTTGGTTCTCTGAAAGTATTTATTAGTTCCTCAAATGGTTAAGGATCAGAATCTAAAGCTCTCCCAGTATCTAAATTTTGATGTCATAAATCTCCAAGTCTCATCCCTTTGAACGTGAACCTTCTTTTTATAGTGTTTAGGTTTCGTTTTAACAGGAAAATTCTTATATGATAAGGAAACTTTCTTATTTTTGCAAAATGCACTTAGGGAAGTTATTTTTTAAAGAGGAAACTATTGTTTACAAGCTTTGGGCTTAAAAAAGAAAGAGATTGTAACCTTCTGTAAAACTGAAAATCAAGGCATATCTGGCAAGACATTGAATCATGTCCGGTCGAACATGACTAACATATGTCCTGCCAGACATAGATGAGATCTGACCAAGGGTATTTTTTAGGTTTCCCAACACTAAACCTTGCAACTTGACCGGCGTAATCACACACGTATAATGCAAGCGCACGTATCGTTCAAGTAGTATAAAAAGTTTCGATCCCACGAGGACTTAATATCTATTCTATTAATTGTATGAGGTCAAGTGATTACTAATATCTAACAAGTTGTTTGAAAAGATAATGATGATTCTAAATTTAAAACAAGTAAAAGAAATTGAGAGTAGATTAATGAGAATTAAAACTATCTAGGGTTGTGAATTCTTCCAATATTATTTAAACGATGAAGTAGTTAAATCATAGTTGGGTAAATATTGATTTATTAATCTGGAATATTAAATTATGTAAAAGCCTCTTCCGATGGTCATTTACAAATACCTAGATTAATTCAATTGAATCATATGTCTATGTCAACCAAATTACCTAGATTCATTAAGTTTGAATTCCAATTATGATTACCCCCGCCCAACAGGTATATTCATATCCTGTAAGGAAATCTATTAAAGGTTTATCTATCCTTAAAGAAGATCGTGGGTTGTTGAGTATAAGGTCTTTAAACTTAAATTCCTATGTCTAGTTCATTTTAAGTTTTATCTAATCAATTTTATTAATGGCCAGTTAATAAAAGGACATTAAGATTATGACTCAACAAATAACTCTTTAATTACCCAAACTATAATCTAACCCTTTATAAACCGGTGATATTAGATTTTATCACAACCCTAGATATTTAACTTGGTTATAACACATAACTAAAACTGATAAAAACTTAAAAGACATAAAGTGAAATTGCTGAAAAGTAATTGTAGAATAATAATTTGCAAAGAAATGAAATGAAATGCTAAGGTAAAAGGAATTAACTTCTATTATATACTATTTAGATATCTCCCAATAAAATAATATATAATCTTGTGATATTTTAAACCAACCGTCCAGAATAACGGTATCCTGATTAAGTCAAATTCAAATATACCAGCCATAAGGCGGAACATAAATATAAACTTAAACCAACCGTCCAGTATGGCGGTATCCTCATTAAGTCAAGATTAACCAATTTAAATTGAATAACCAACCGTCCAGAATGGCGGTATCCTTTATTAATTCAGATTTTAAATAGTTTATATATTATATTTTAAGGGAGATTAATCTAAATAGCAAAAGTAAAAGTATTACCTTATTACCTCAGCATAGAGAAGTTACCCCCTCATGGATGAATAGTAAAAGTAAAAAAAAATTGAGAAAGTAAAAGTACTATTTATAGAAGAGAATTACTACTACAAAACGTAATTGAAACTGAATATTTAAAGAAACTAAGAAGAGAACTCCCAATTTATATATAAGATTTAAGAGGAAGTGGTACATTTGAAACTGAAAAATCGAAATCTATTTATAGGCCCGAGTAAGTGGAGCGCGTCCCACCGCGCAAGCATTTGCGCGTCGCGACGCGCTGACGTGTCTGACTCTCATTGGCTGCTCGCGTCTCACCGGACACGTGGCATGGCGGCTAAAAAATTTCGGCTCGTTGATTTTTTGACACGTGGCAAGGCGGCTGAAAATTTCGGCTCGTTGAATTGGCGACACGTGGCAAGGCGGCTGAGCTGGGCGAAAATTACAATTTTGCCCTTTGTTTGTTTTTTTTTGTCTGTTTTAGCCCCAATTTGTCTCCAATGCTTTCCAAACTTTATTCATCTGCAAAATAACACAAAATACATCAAAACATTCACAAAACTAAAGAAACTATACAAAATATTAAGTTTACATGAGTGGGAAATAGTGATAGTTTTACCACTCATCACACCCCCAAACCTAACATTTTGCTAGTCCTCGAGCAAAATAAAATAACATAATAAAATTTTAACTAAGCCACTTTTCTAGGGATCACGATTGCATTTAGCATATGCAACAAGCCTTTAAACCCCTAGGTGTCCCTAGTGGACGAATTGTAGTCTCGTGAGGGTTTACAGCAATGATACCCACAAACATTTTATAAAAGTAAAAAGGTAGTGAAACTAATGCACACAAAAGCAAAAAGACAAGAGAAAATAGAATAAAGAAGTTAGTGACTAATCATGTGAAACTTCTACTCCAAGTTATTAGTTGTTTTGTTTCATTTTAAATTACTAAATAAGTAAATTCTCCTATTATTTTTATCATTCTTCATATACACAGCCAACAAAATATTAAACAACTCATTTTGCCCACAACAGTCATAAGTGCATTTGATAAGAGAGTAATATTTTTGTCCTAAAGTTTTATCAGAATTCACATCTTTTGTAGTAATGGAATAAATTTTCTGATTTTTCTGATTTTTTCTTTGATTTTTTCTCTATTTTTTATTTATATACAATATCTTCCATCTATGTAGCGAGCTTTAGGTCGGTGACTCCCAAACCAGTTGGCTTTAGGGCATTAAGTGTTAAGACACCCCTAAGGACTTAATTACTCAGATTTATATATATATATATATATATATATATATATATTATCATCTTTTTGATCCATGTAGCGAGCTTTAGGCCAGTGACTCCCAAACCAGTTGGTTTTAGGGCACTAGGTGTTAAAATACCCTTACAGACTTAATAACTCGGATCTCAGACATATTTTTTTTTTTATTCCATCACTTTTTTGAGATGCTTCTCCAATTAAACTATAGCACTGAATATTACAATCTTTTCAATTTTATCCTATGTCCGTATGTTCCATGTATGTTGATAATATCTGCCAACTAAATATATGAAGATTCATTTTAGTCAGTTTTATGGAGAATTTACAGATTAAATAATTCAAAAGTGAATAAACAAAAATTAACTTGTTTTGAATTAGGTTTGAAATACGTCTCAGGAGTGGAAATTCCTTACACAGCTATTTCTTACCAATTTCATCTTTTTAGTCAACATAACAACAAAACATTTCTACTGGTCATATAACTATAATTTACATGTGGTTTTAGAAGTTTAATCAAAGGCTCTCGCTGACGAAGGATTGTTCACAACTATGACTCCCCACTCAAGGGTTCAAGCGACCAAGTGAACGCACTTTTTTTATACCTTATGGTACGTGCCAACGAGTTTATGGTGTGTGACTAACTGTCAAATGGACTTCCCGTTGTAGATTCCCCAGAGGGAGGGTGGAGCGAGGCTCACTTAAATACCCAAGCCCCTTAGGCTCTTATCGCTTGGTGTCAGGAATAAACAACGAGTCCTCCAAACTAGTCTATCACAACACGCTACAAGTGAATGATTATCTAGGTGCCTTCACAGCTTTTCCTTATAGAAAGGTAGTGAGTGAAGGAAGACACCAAACCATCACCTAGCTTTAAATATGCCTTTGATAAAAATGCAAAATATTTTTGTAATTTTTGAAAAAAATTTAATTTTTTTGTATTTTTCGAAAAATTTTGGACTAAAAATAAAAACACAATACAAACAAGTACTATTAACTATTCCTCACCCCCAAACCTAAATGAGACATTGTCCCCAATGTCTTAAACAGTAGAAGAAGAGTTTAGAAGATAGTACCTGGTTAGCTGAAATTCTACAGGAAAATTAAAGGTTAAGATCCAGATTTATTCGACGCTTCTTACCACGATCATCTTCGGACCATTTTATCTTTGAAAGGATAGGGTCAACTAGTGGTTCATATGCTAAGAGTTGATCAATTAGATCCGGAGCAGACCTGGCAGTAAAAATGAGTTCTTTCATAGGTTTTGACACGAACCCATTTCTCCGGGCATCATCAAGAAACACAGAAAGAAAATCATAAAATCCATCAACGTTGAGCAGTCCAATTGGTTTCTGGTGTATGTTCAGGTTTGCCCAAGATAGTACTATAAAAATTTCCTCCAATGTACCCAAGCCACATGGCAAAGAAATAAAAGCATCAGAACGGTTAATCATTTCTACCAGTCATTCAGACATACCTGGCACGATCAATTCCTCTCCGTTTGATGATCCAATAAGATTTTCCTTTGCCAAGGGTTTTGGGATGATTCCCAAAACGTGACTGCCTCCTTCTTGTACAGCCTTTGAAATGATCCCCATAAGTCCAAGATTTCCTCCGCCATATATTAAGTGCATATTCCTTGCAGCTAAGACTCGACTCAATTCCTTGGCTGCTTCTACGTATTGTGGTTTAGTACCAACACTACTTCCACAAAACACACAGATGTTTTCAACTCGTCTTCTTGAAATGGCTTCCATGTTTTACTCTGAATGTCTTCAAAAGTGCAATGATAAGTTGAATTTATAGTACCTGGAAAGGGTGAGTAAAAATAGCACAAGTATCTTCCAAATGACGATTAGTAGCAAAATAGTAAAATAAATCGTGATAGTCAAAAAGGTCTGGATCCTGTCGGATAAAACAACAAAACAAATCAATTATTAGAAAAAGACAAATAGATATACTATGTATAAGAAAAGTAGCGGCTTGATTGACATCTATGCGTCAGGAACAAGCTTCCCATCCAATTTTCTTATAAATTGGCAAACAGGGTCTTTTTGAGTCAGATTCCCTAGACTTAATTGTTGTCTTTCTTTTTGGAATTGTGTGTGTAATTTGTGAATGGCTATATGAACATATCCACTGGGATGCGTCTCAAGAGTCGAAGATATATCATCTACAGACTCCTTACTCAAGCCATCCCTAATGAATTTAATTTTATCTTCACGATTATCAGACATCATTCCTAAAGAACGACAACGAGTATTGCAATTCCAACGAGCACATTTGAAACAAACACCCATTTTCTTAGCTCTACGTTTCTTTGCATATGTGCTTCTTCCAAAACCAGGTAAGTAAGAACTACAAGTCTCAGAATACTCACCTGCTAAACGCACTCGTGTTTCGATTACCCAACAAATATCAGTAGGAATACCTTTGATCATCAGTAGTCTCATTCGTTCCAAGCGAGCTTTGTAAACTTTCATCAGAGATTTTTGAGGGAGAGAAGGAAATTGCTTTCGAAGACTTGCGAGAGCTTCTTCCATCTTGAAATGTCTTAATCTGCAAAAACTAAACACACAAAATTAAATCATACCAAATCACAATTTATACACAAATTGCATTGGTTGCCTCCCTGCGAGCGCTAAGTTTAAGAGTCGTCAGCTAGACTTGACTTCTAGATCATTAGGCTGGATCTGAAAGTGTGACACTTTCTTTTTGTCGCTCCAACGGTTCTCCCCAGTAGTGCTTGACACGCTGACTGTTAACCTTGAATGTGTTGTTGGTGTTGGGATCCAGTAACTCAACAGCTCCATATGGTAAAACCTGAGTAATCATAAATGGACCTGACCACCTTGATTTTAACTTTCCAGGGAAAAGTTTCAACCTCGAATTGTATAACAACACCTGTTGCCTTGGTTTCAACTGTCTGTGCACTATTTTTAGGTCATGCCATTTCTTGGTCTTTTCTTTGTACAATTTGGCATTCTCATAAGCTTGTAGGCGAAATTCCTCCAATTCATTGAGTTGGTGAAGTCTTTTCTTTCCTGCAGCTTGTGGATCAAAATTCAACTTCTTCAGTGCCCAGTACGCCTTGTGTTCAAGCTCAACTGGCAGATGGCATGCTTTCCCAAACACCAATTGATATGGGGACATACCAATGGGTGTCTTGTAAGCTATACGGTAGGCCCATAATGCATCATCCAGTTTTGTAGACCAGTCTCTCCTTGTTGATCCAACAGTTCTCTCCAAGATTCTTTTGATTTCTCTATTTGAAACTTCAACTTGCCCATTTTACTGTGGATGGTAAGGTGTGGCAATCTTATGAGTAACTCCGTATTTGGATAGGAGTGCATCAAAATATCTGTTGCAGAAATGAGTACCATCATCGCTGTTAATTGCCCGAGGTGTTCCGAACCGAGTGAAAATATTCTTTTTCAAGAATTTGATCACCACTTTTGAATCATTGGATGGTAGTGCAATTGCTTCAACCCATTTTGAGACATAATCTACAGCAACTAAGATGTACAAGTTCTCGAATGATGGAACAAAGGGTCCCATGAAATCAATTCCCCAGACATCGAATATCTCCACTTCCAGAATATTCTGCAACGGTCCTTCATTTCTCCTTGAAATATTTCCTATTCTCTGGCACCTGTCACATTGAAGAACAAACAAGTGAGCATCTTTAAAAAGAGTAGGCCAGAACAAACCTGATTGAAGGACTTTAGCTGCAGTTTTATTTCCACTGAAGTGTCCGCCGTATGGTGATGAATGACAGTGCTGCAAAACACTTTTAACCTCTTCCTGTGGAACACATCGTCTTAGTAATTGATCAGCACATCGTTTGAACAGGTACGGCTCATCCCAGACATAATATTTGACTTCTTTGAAGAATTTCTTCCGTTGTTGAGTTGTCCATTCCAACGGCCATTTTCCTGACACTATGTAGTTGACATAGTCTGCATACCAAGGGACTTCCTGCTGTTTTATGACAAACAGCTATTCATCTGGAAAAGTTTCTTTGATTGATAGTTCTTTGCTAGCTGTTTCTCCATTCTCAAGCCTTGATAGATGATCTGCCACTTGGTTCTCTGTTCCTTTCCTGTCTCTGATCTCTACATCGAATTTTTGCAGAAGAAGTATCCAACGGATCAATCTGGGTTTGGCATCTTTCTTCGCGATCAGGTATTTGATTGCTGAATGATCTGTGTAGACCACCACTTTGGCACCCAATAGATAAGAGCGGAATTTGTCAAAAGCGAACACAACTGCAAGCAACTCATTTTCAGTGGTTGTGTAGTTGAGTTGAGCTTCATTCAAACTTCTGCTGGAGTAGTAAATGGTGTGGAATATCTTTGCTTTGCGTTGTCCCAAAACTGCACCTACAGCAAAATCACTAGCATCACACATTACCTCAAATGGAATGGTCCAATCTGGTGCTAATATGATGGAGGCAGAAACCAGCTTCTGTTTTAAGATCTCAAAAGCTTCCTGGCATTCTTTGGTGAAGTTGAAAGACACATCTTTTTCCAGAAGATTGCAAAGAGGTTTTGTAATTTTGGAAAAGTCTTTGATAAATCTCCTGTAAAAACCTGCATGTCCAAGAAAACTCTGAATTCCTTTGACTGATGTTGGTGGAGGTAGTTTTTCAATTGTCTCTATCTTTGCTTTGTCTACCTTGATTCACTTTTATGAGATCCGGTGTCCAAGAACTATGCCTTCCTGCACCATAAAGTGGTATTTCTCCCAGTTGAGTATCAGATTTGTATCTTCACATCTTTGTAATACATGTTCCAGATTTAGCAAACAATGATCTAAAGAATCTCCAAATACAGAAAATTCATCCATGAAAACCTCCATACTCTGCTCCAGTATGTCTGAGAAGATGGCCATCATGCAACGCTGAAATGTGACAGGGGCATTACATAATCCAAATGGCATCCTACGGAAAGCAAAAGTACCATAGGGACATGTAAATGTGGTTTTCTCCTGATCTTCTGGGGCGATGGCAATCTGATTGTATCCTGAATATCCATCCAGAAAACAATAGAACTCATGTCCCGCCAATTTGTCCAGCATCTGATCAATGAATGGCAGTGTAAAATGATCCTTCCTCGTGGTTTTTTTTAGCTTCCTGTAGTCCATACATACTCTTCATCCAGTCACCGTTCTTGTTGGTATTAGCTCATTCTTTTCATTGGTAACCACAGTAATTCCTCCTTTCGTCGGCACACACTGCATAAGACTTACCCAACTGCTGTCTGAGATGGGGTAAATGATGCCAGCATCCAACCATTTGATGATTTCTTTCTTCACAACTTCCTTCATGATTGGATCGAGTCTCCGTTGATGTTCCACTGTGGGTTTGTACTCATTGTTCATCAGGATCTTGTGCATGCAGAATGATGGACTAATGCCTCAAATGTCTGCTATAGTCCAGCCAATGGTTTTCTTGTGCTCTCGTAACACTCTCAACAACTTTTCTTCATGCTCCAATGTTAGAGAAGATGAAATAATAACAGGTAATTCAGAAGCTTTTCCAAGAAATGCATACCTGAGATGACTCGGAAGTAACTTCATCTCCAACTGTGGTGGTTCTTCAATCGAAGGCTTGATCCGGTCTTTCTTCGGTAGTTCCAAACTTTCAATTGGTTGTGTCATTTTGAAACGAAATGGCTTGTCAAGATAGTTGATACATTCCATAATTTCAGAATCTAACTCACTGTCAGTCATGTTGGTGATGCAAGCTTCAAGTTTATCCGTGGGAATTGTATCAGTATCATGAATGATACTACCGCAACATCAATTCTAAAACATTCTTCCTCTTTTTCTTCACTCGGGAATTTCATAGCTTTGAAAACATTGAAGGTAACTTCTTGGTCCTGAACTTTCATGGTCAGTTCTAATTTTTGTACATCAATCACAGTTCGACCTGTTGCTAAGAATGGTCTCCCAAGGATGATTGGCACATCTTTGTCTTCATCCATGTCAAGGATAATGAAGTCTGCTGGGAGAATGAGTTTATCAACTTTGACAAGAACGTCTTCAACAACTCCTCTTGGAAATGTGAGCGTTCGATCAGCAAGTTGCAGTGAAACTGAGGTAGGCATTACTTCTCTAATTTGCAGTTTCATGTAAATAGAAAAAGGAATTAAATTAACACTTGCACCTAAATCACATAAAGCCTTACCGAAGTTATGTTCTCCTATGATGCAAGGAATGGTGAAACTTCCAGGATCCTTCAACTTTGGGGAAAGTTTTCTCTGAATGATGGCGCTGCATTCTTCTGATAATGCTACTGTCTCATAATCTCCCAATCTCCATTTTCGTGAAAGAATGTCTTTCATAAATTTAGTATAGCTGGGAATTTGTTCCAAAGCTTCTGCAAATGGTATGTTGATGTGCAGCTTTTTGAAAACCTCCAAGAATCGAGCGAACTGCTTGTCCAGTTTGCTTTTCTGAAGACGCTGAGGAAAATGTGGAGGTGAAATGATCTGTTCTTTTTCCTTTGCTTCTTTTTCATCCATCTGTTTCTCTGTTTCTTTTGGAACATCTTCAATGGTTGCCTTGATTCCAACATCTTTGTTGATTTCAGTACCACTTTTCAAGGTGATGGCTTGACATTGCTCCTTCCCTCGGTTCCTTGGATTTGGTTCTGTATTGCTGGGAAGGTTTCCTGGTGGTATGTAACTCTGAGCATTGGCCAGTTGTCCAATTTGATTCTGCAGTGCTTTGATGGAAGCATATTGGCTTTGAAACATAGCATCATATGCTGCTTGTTGCTTTTTAAACATCTCTGCAAGCCAATCTTTCATTTCTGGGTCTTTTTCAACTTCCTGGCTTTTGTTCTGTTGCTGGAATTCAGGTGGTGGATAGTTCTTTTATCCTGAATTGTTGCTCCATGAGAAATTGGGATGATTCATCCACCCTGGATTGTAGGTGTTGGAATATGCATTGTTCCCCTGTCTGTTGAAATTGTTGACATAGTTCACCGTTTCTTCAAGTTGATTTTGTTCTGGTGCTTCTCCATATGGTGAATTTGTGGTTCCAATGTTGCTTTGCATGCCGAGAGTCTCCATGAATTTGCATATCTGATCCAGTTTGGTACTGACTGCTGAATTGGCTCCAACTTCATAAATTCCAGCAATTCGTTGAATCATGCTCCTTTCTGTTGGCCACAATGAATTATTGTTGGCCATTTCTTCGATTAGGTCTCAGGCTTGTTCTTCTCCTTTTTCCATCAATGCTCCTCCAGCAGCAGCATCAATTGTGGTTCTCATTATTCCAGAAAGTTCATTATAGAATGTTTGGACTTGAAGCCATTTTGGAATCAAATGGTGAGGACATTTCTGGAGCAAATCTTTGTACCTTTCCCAAGCTTCGTAGAGAGTTTCTGATTCTTGTTGCACAAAGGATGTGATGTCATTCCTCAGTTTTCCAGTTCTGGCTGGTGGAAAGTACTTTGCAAGAAATTTGGTGGCTAAGGTGTTCCAAGTTCTGATAGAACCTGCTGGAAGTGAATGTAGCCAAGCTTTAGCTCTTTCCTTCAAGGAGTATGGAAAAACACGCAATCTCATTGCTTCTTCAGCATCTCGGTTGTAATTGAAAGTGCCGCAAACTTCCAGGAAGTTGCTGATGTGGGTATTAGGATCTTCAGTTGCTTTTCCCCCAAATTGCACTGATTGCTGAATCATCTGAATGCAAGTTTTGATGTCACCTGCATTCGGTGGTAAAGGTGGAAGTACAATACATGAAATGAGGCCATCTACCAACGGAATGGTTCTGTCGCGAATAGGAATAGGTGGTGCAACCTCCAAAGGTTCAGGTTCCATGTTAATAATTGCTTCTTGGCCTTGCCGCCTTTCCCTTCTTAATTGTCTGATGGTTCTTTCAATTTCTGGGTCAAGCGGTCGTAGTTCAAAGATTCTGGTTCGTCTCATTAAGATTCTGATAACCTGCAACACAATAAAACAAAAATAATAAGTAAAAAGAAAATCTGATACAAGTAACGTATCTAACCTCAAAACTAATAATAAAAGATAAAGAAGTCCCCGGCAACGGCGCCAAAAATTTGACCGGCGTAATCACACACGTATAACGCAAGCGCACGTATCGTTCAAGTAGTATAAAAAGTATCGATCCCACGAGGACTTAATATCTATTCTATTAATTGTATGCGGTCAAGTGATTACTAATATCTAACAAGTTGTTTGAAAAGATAATGATGATTCTAAATTTAAAACAAGTAAAAGAAATTGAGAGTAGATTAATGAGAATTAAAACTATCTAGGGTTGTGAATTCTTCCAATATTATTTAAACGATGAAGTAGTTAAATCATAGTTGGGTAAATATTGATTTATTAATCTGGAATATTAAATTATGTAAAAGCCTCTTCCGATGGTCATTTACAAATACCTAGATTAATTCAATTGAATCATATGTCTATGTCAACCAAATTACCTAGATTCATTAAGTTTGAATTCCAATTATGATTACCCCCGCCCAACAGGTATATTCCTATCCTGTAAGGAAATCTATGAAAGGTTTATCTATCCTTAAAGAAGATCGTGGGTTGTTGAGTATAAGGTCTTTAAACTTAAATTCCCTATGTCTAGTTCATTTTAATTTTTATCTAGTCAATTTTATTAATGGTCAGTTAATAAAAGGCATTAAGATTATGACTTAACAAATAACTCTTTAATTACCCAAACTATAATCTAACCCTTTATAAACTGGTGATATTAGATTTTATCACAACCCTAGATATTTAACTTAGTTATAACACATAACTAAAACTGATAAAAACTTAAAAAACATAAAGTGAAATTGCTGAAAAGTAATTGTAGAATAATAATTTGCAAAGACATGAAATGAAATGCTAAGGTAAAAAGAATTAACTTCTATTATTTACTATTTAGATATCTCCCAATAAAATAATATATAATCTTGTGATATTTTAAACCAACCGTCCAGAATGGCGGTATCCTGATTAAGTCAAATTCAAATATACCAGCCATAAGGCGGAATAGAAATATAAACTTAAACCAACCGTCCAATATGGCAGTATCCTCATTAAGTCAAGATTAACCAATTTAAATTGAATAACCAACCGTCCAGAATGGCGGTATCCTTTATTAATTCAGATTTTAAATAGTTTATATATTATATTTTAAGGGAGATTAATCTAAATAACAAAAGTAAAAGTATTACCTTATTACCTCAGTATAGAGAAGTTACCCCCTCATGGATGAATAGTAAAAGTAAAAAAAATTTGAGAAAGTAAAAGTACTATTTATAGAAGAGAATTACTACTACAAAACGTAATTGAAACTGAATATTTAAAGAAACTAAGAAGAGAACTCCCAATTTATATATAAGATTTAAGAGGAAGTGGTACATTTGAAACTGAAAAATCGAAATCTATTTATAGGCCCGAGTAAGTGGAGCGCGTCCCACCGCGTAAGAATTTGCGCGTCGCGACGCGCTGACGTGTCCGACTCTTATTGGCTGCTCGCGTTTCACCGGACACGTGGCATGGCGGCTAAAAAATTTCGGCTCGTTGATTTTTTGACACGTGGCAAGGCGGCTGAAAATTTCGGCTCGTTGAATTGGCGACACGTGGCAAGGCGGCTGAGCTGGGGGTCGCGACGCGCAGGTCCTCGGCGTCGCGATGCCGAAAATTACAATTTTGCCCTTTGTTTGTTTTTTTGTCTGTTTTAGCCCCAATTTGTCTCCAATACTTTCCAAACTTTATTTATCTGCAAAATAACACAAAATACATCAAAACATTCACAAAACTCAAGAAACTATACAAAATATTAAGTTTAAATGAGTGGGAAATAGTGATAGTTTAACCACTCATCACAACTCCTCGAACCTTTAAACGTATTGTTATAAGAGAATCATTATCAGGTTATACGTAAAAATACAGTGTCTACACCTACCACCAATGTCGACCTCAGCCTACAACCTCTTGATATCATTAGTCAATCTATTGTGCTTCATGTTCAACATCGAGTTCCTTAAGTTTTAGTTCAGTGGCGGAATTTGGCTGTTGAAGACAGTACTTGGGAAAACCTGGTAGCCTTTAAGCATTATTTTCCTGATTACGACCTTGAGGACAATGTCCATTTGAATGGGCAGAGTAATGTTACACGTCAGCAGCCACAACCACATCAGCAACAAGTGCAAAATAGTCCCAAGCCTCACAGGATCAGGGTCAAGCCAAGGAAGTTTCAAGACTTTGTAACTAATTCATAGTTTGTTAAAAAAATTCAAAAGAAACGCTAAAAGTTGTTAGGAAAGTAGTTAGCATTTTGGCGCCAAAACATAACTACTAACTGGCTTCATATATCTTCAAATAGTTCAATATCAAGAACTTCATGTCGTAATTTGTTTATAATTGTCAATGATATTAGCAAATATAACTTGTCATTTAAGATGAATGAAATTTGTGCAGTTTTATTCACTCATCTATGTAGGGGTGGGTAAATCAAGTTTAAATCAGATTCGGTTTGATTTTGAAACCGTTTGATTTGAATCAGTATTTTAAAATCTGGTTCGGTCTATCGACCTGGGATGGTTAGAGGGTCAAGAGTCAGAGGTCGGACCGGGGTTCAATCGGGAGTCAACCCGTGATCGATAATAAATTATTAATTTATTATGTATTTATTTAAAAATATGATTAAATGAATAAATTTTCAAAAAAAAATATATAATTAACACTAATTTTAATATTTTTAAAATATTATATGATATTGTTTTACTAAAATTATAACCAAAATATAGTAATAGATTATTTTTTTTATTTTAATTTAAATAAGAAAATTTAAAAAGTCAAAACCCATCAGACTTGTGATCGGTTCGACCGGGTCACGGTTCAACCGGTTAGGTCGTCGGATTTTAGATCGGGTCACTGACAGACAAGTTTTTAAAATCACCCGGACCGGCTAATGGACTGATCCACGGGTCAACCAATCGGCCGGTTCGGGTTTTAAATCATTGATTTGAACATTTAGAACCATTATACTTAAAGTTTGCAAATCGAACCTAACCTAACCTAATTAATTCGGTTTTAATCTTTGTTTTCATAATTTTATTTTATAACGAAGTGTATAATAGTTTGCGGATCACAAAATTTATATTTGAAATTTGTACATTGGATTTTGGAACTTTAAAACAAGAGATCTATATTTTAAAATTGAAAGTTTGGCATTTAAAATTAAAAAGTACGGTTTCAAAATTTCAACTCCCAAACTAATCGGTTTTCATATTCAATTTGAGTTGAACACGAATCAAACCATAAACTGATAAACATCAAGAGTTGGAAAGATCAATTTTTAAAAACGAGTCTAAACCGAACATACATCCATGTAAAGAGGTCTGGGTTGAAGTGTTAATTTGCAGGCCCATTTTAAAGTTGGTTATAGGGGCTGTTTGGACTTGAGCCCATGATAGATACATGGAAGTTGCAACAAAAACATTAAAACACAAGTAACTTTAATTCTCTTCTAATTAAATATTATTTATTTTTTAGTATTTTTGTGATAAATTTTATGTTATTTTTGTATACATATCATTGTTCATATAAAAATAGACTTATCATCATTTCAAAACTTCATAAATTAAAAAAATAATAATAATAATAAATATAAAAAGTATTGAAATCTAATATTTTACTATTATATTTTTATAAAAAATTATATTTTACTAATTGTACCTTACATTGTACTACAAAAAGTATTAAAATATATTGTTAAATTTGGACATATATTCAACCTATAATGATTATTTTATCAATATAAGATGTTATAAAATATGAATATGATAAATTCATTTTGGTCCAGTTATTGTCTTACGCTGACGCATCGGAGACAACATCCCTGAAAGAGAAACGAAAAATTAAAAAGCAAAAATAATAGATTATAACCGAATTTAGTGTTTTTTAGTGACAAAAGGCATGATTCTTGGTGATTAGAAAATTACCTATAAGTTGGACATGATTTCTTCATGGTATATAATATTTTTCTCTTAAATAAGTTCTCAAGTAGAGATGCAACACGTCTCTAAGATGTTTTGTTGTATCCTAAAATGAATTTACCCGCAACCCTTACAATATATAGTGGTGGCAAATATTGCTATAAGATAGTGTACACGCCTCAAAACTACATTCTCCACCTTTTTTAAAACCCCTAAAATAATCTTTAAAACCCCTTTTCCCCCAATAAAAATGTGAGAAAGAATTACTACAATCTTCCAAAACTACCCCTAGTTCATAGATTTTATGGAAAAACGTCTCTTCTTCATGAACAAAATTAAAAATTTAAAAAAAAAAAAAAAAACCATATATGCTAATTTCCTATTAAATTCATTAACTTATTTTAAAAACATATTTAAGTAAAATTCTTCTATGATTTCATTATTATTTTCACTCACAAAAAGTGAAAACCAGAGAGTTACAGTTCCTCAAATTTAACAAGTTAATAAAATATGAGAAAATCTTACTGAATAACAGTAGCTCAAATGTCATAACTTAGTATTTGATTTTTAATTCAATTTCTCAGCTAAACATTTTTTTTCTAGAAAATAATCAAATCTGAATATTACAAAAAGGAACAAGTTTAATGGGTTTTATCGGAAATGAGATTTAAGAAGGGGCAGTTCTGGAATGAAGTATGTGTATTTAAACATAGCGAATTATTATTGTCTTTTTTTTTTTTTTTTGGGGATACTTGTAGAAAAGAGGTTTTATAAGAGTTGAGCAATTTAATTGGAAATCAACGATAACTCATTATAAAAGTGATTTGCATTAATAAAAAATAATATATTATTACTTGAAAATAATAAGAGAATAGTAAATTAATCGAAAATTAATTTTAAATTGTAAATTTAATATTTAGCATAGTTAAGAATTAAAAAAAAAAAAAAAATCAAAACTCATCTTTTAAGATCTTCCAAAAATCATTAAAAATCATTTGTTTATGATGAATAAAAACTAAACAATCTTTTAAGTCTTTAATCAATTCAATATAAATAATGACCGTTTTGATATAAATAAAAAAATTATCATTATTTAAGAAAATATAATAAATTATGGATATTGATGTTATTACATCGGCAATAATTCATTTAAATTAAAATCTATTCTTCTTCTTTTTTTTATTTCTAATTAAACCATTCCTTTTTTCAGCCAAAATTAACAATTTTTAGGTATAAAATCCGTAACGGGTCAATATTTTTTATAAATTAGAAAGGCCCTAAATTCTCAAGAACCCCATTCTAACCTAATATGGTACATGTCTTGTTTAGGCAATTGCTCCTTCTCTTTTTCATTAATTCTTTCTGCAAGTGGTTCATCGAAGTTCTTAGTTAACATGTGATTTTTTACTTTTGGAAATTCCATTGCTAAATTATCTCACTCAAATTTAAGCGAAGTAGGTAAAATCTTCAGCTGTCCCAGCCTCATGCACTTGAACCTATAGTTTAATTAACATGTGATACTGTAGTAAAAATGAGAATGGCTGGAGTGAAAATGGTGTTGGCTTTGTGTAGGCACTGCATTTTTGCATGTGAGTCCCTATGATGAGTCACATTTGGAGACACTACCTTTTAAGTCGAGGAAGTCGCGGGAAACGGACGTCGGAAGGGAATCGGTATTTTTGTTAGATTTATTCGCTTGTTTAGCCTCGAGCTCGCTTGTTGGACCTCCGCTTTAAAGCACCCTTAGCCCAAACCCCATAAGACACAAGCCAAGCCCATCTCACCCAAGCCCAATCCAAGAAATAATTAAAACATGTCACAAATTTAATTAAAAAAACCAATTAAATTAAATTAAAATCTAATTAAATTAAATTCCTAATTTAATTAAATCACCTACCAATTAAATAAATCTCTTCCTAAATTTAATTAAATCACTCACCTAATTTAAATAATTCCCCACCAAAATTACAATTATTCCTTTCCTTTAATAAACTAATAAAATACATCCCTATTTTATTTGATTTATTTCCTTATTCAAACAAATCCATGCAAACCCTAATCCTCCTACTCTCTCACTATAAAAATAGCACAAAACCAACCCTAAAAGACCCCCAATCCCCACGGCTTACACAAACAAAAAATCAAACAAATATAAACCCTAAACTGATCAGCCTCTTCTCCATTCACTCAACTAACCTACACTCAACGCCACTGCCAAAGCCGATTCAGCCACTCAGACTACGCCTAACACACCACACCACTGCCAGCCTACCTCACGTGAACACCCACGACACCCCTCCCTCTCGCATGCACACGTCAAAGCCCTAGACTTCACAGCCCTCTCGCACACGTACCCCTCAAAGCCACAAATCAACACTTAACTCTCGGCTCTCCTTCTCACTTCACGAAAATAAGCAGCACCCTATCCATCAACAAACACCCCTCCACGACCATCACAAAATAGCCCGCACAAAGCCACCATTCTCGGCATCAACAAGAAATAAACAAACACACACCCTGACCGACTAAATAAACAAGTAACAGTCCCCTGACCGCCGAAAATGCACCCTGAAAATAGTCCAGAAACTATCCCAAAACCACATAAAAATGGCCTAAAACAGTCCCCGAATTAGCCTTAAAGCAGTCCACAAATCGTCTAAAACAGTGACAAAAACAGTGACCAGAAAATACCATTTAACAGCAGTAAAAAAGTGGCAAGACAGAGTGAAAACAGCAGTCCGAGCAGGGAAAACAACGAGGAAAAAGTGAACCAGCAAACCAGAAAAGTTGCGGAGTTTTAGCCCTTTCGATCATCGTGTAACGCGCTTCCAAAAGTCGACGAAAAAGGTTAGACCTGAGGGTATTTTTCACATCCATTTTCATTTGTATTTCTATTGTTTATTGAGTTTCGTTTGCATGATTATTGTGGAGTGATGCATGTTGTGGCCCTTGAATAGATAGAAAATGCATATATTGTGAAATGATATATGTTGTGGCCTTTGAATAAAATGGAAGATGTGTCGCCTCTTGTGGTATATAGGATGGAAACCCGGAAATAAATTTCATAGCCGATTCCGAATGGACGGTAATATGATCTGTACTCGGGATACAACTCCACGTACCACTTGAGTAAACGGCGCATATTTCGTTTTATGTTGTTTTGATTTGTTTATTATTCTCTTTTTGATTTCTGCATGTTATTTATTTATGTAATGATGAGATAAAGCGCATGGGCTTAGTAAGTGCGATTAAAGGTACTCTATTTTGAGAGGTTAAAATCCTTTACCACGATGCTTTGCCGCACCGGATGATGTATATTCGGTTGAATGTGAGATATGTTCAATTGGGTATACGAAGTCCGATATTGTTGTCTTTATTTCTTTTATGCATTATGTTATTAGCGCATGGGCTTAGTAAGTTGGATTAATGGTCCTCCATTTCGAGAGGTTAAAGAACCTTTACCACGATACTTCGCCGCGCCTTTCAATTCGTTATTCGCTTTTCTTTGTATGTCATCTTCTTGCATAATCATGCATCATATTGCATTGCGCATGGGCTTAGTAAGTCGGATTAAAGGTCCTCCATTTGGAGGGATAAAAAGCCTACGGTCTACTTTTACCACGATACTTTGCCGCGCCTTTTAGCCCGTTATTATTTATTAGGTGTCATTTATTCATCCGTTCATGTATGTGTCATGTTGTTTACTGTATTTTAGGTCACTGCTGTAACCTCGTTCGAACATGTTTCAGAACGCCGCACGAACGCATGTTTTCTGTCTGGTCCCGTTCGAACGCGTTATCAAACGCCACACGAATGAGGACCTTCTATTTACCGTTCGAACGCGTTTTCAAACGCTACACGAACGCGCATACACTGAACTGAGTCTTTTTCATCACATGTCATGCATAATTGTTGCTTAGGTGATTTCTCTTGTATCATGTAATCAATCATACTATTTGAATTCCTGCATTTATTTATTTGATGTGTTCATGAGATGGTATTCAAGCATGATTAGGCCGTTAGTATGCTACTTGGTTCTTAAGCATGATTTAACCTATTTAGTTATTCATTTTCAAGCATGATTAGTCCTTTATTTTGCGTTTGGAATTTGCATTATGTTTAGGTTGTTCTTTGTTTTCCGTATTATATGGTCGAAACATGTTCATGAGATTGCCGTGTGCTATTGCATGTTTGTCGTTATGATGATTACTTTCATGCATGTGAACTTAAAAGTTGAATACTCATTGGAAATAAATATTGTTTAGGCTTGGTTAAATTATTGCACAAATCATTTCATTACAAGTGGCATAAGTAAGAGACCATTCTGAACCCAACGGTTTGAGGTCTTCCTTTGCGAGGGGTGAGTGCGGCCTTAAATATTTGTCCCGGTTCACACCGGGTGGCGACTCTATTATTCTCCGGTTTAGTCCCCCGCGGGCTACTCCGTACTCCCAACCGGGCCGCGAGCCCGGAACAGCATGCGTCGCCCAGTTTCTGTGTCCCACAGTCTGGCGACTCCACTGGGGATAGAGAATCGGCCCCAAAATAATGTCTTGTAATATTATGATTTGTGCTTTAATTAACTGTGTCTACTGTGGGTTAAAAAAGGTTTAATCAAAGGCATATTGTTTAGGCTGGGTAATGGTTTGGTGTCTTCCTTCATTCACTACATTTCTATAAGGAAAAGCTGTGAATGCACCTAGATAATCATTTACTTGTAGCCTATCGTGATGGACTAATTTGGAGGACCTGTTGTTTATTCCTGTCACCAAGCGATAAGAGCCTAAGAGGTTAGGGTACTTAAGAGAGCCTCGCTCCACCCTCCCTCTAGGGAATCTATAACGGGAAATCCATCTGACAGTCAGTCAGACACCATAACTCGTTGGCACGTACTGTAAGGTATAAAAAAGGTGCGCTCACTTGGTTGCTCGAACCCTTGAGTGGGGAGACCTAGTTGTGGGTAATCCTTCGCCATCGAGAGTCTTTGTCTACACTCCCGCAAACCCACACGTAGACCGGAATTGTATGGCGTAGCACTGCATTTTTGCATGTGAGTCCTTATGATGAGTCTCATTTGGAGACACTACCTTTTAAGTCGAGGAAGTCGCGGGAAACGGACGTCGGAAGGGAGTCGGTATTTTTGTTAGATTTTATTCGCTTGTTTAGCCTCGGGCTCGCTTGTTGGACCTCCGCTTTAAAGCACCCTTAGCCCAAACCCCATAAGACACAAGTCAAGCCCATCTCACCCAAGCCCAATCCAAGAAATAATTAAAACATGTCACAAATTAAATTAAAAAACCAATTAAATTAAATTAAAATCTAATTAAATTAAATTCCTAATTTAATTAAATCACCTACCAATTAAATAAATCTCTTCCTAAATTTAATTAAATCACTCACCTAATTTAAATAATTCCCCACCAAAATTACAATTATTCTTTTCCTTTAATAAACTAATAAAATACATCCCTATTTTATTTGATTTATTTCCTTATTCAAACAAATCCATGCAAACCCTAATCCTCCTACCCTTTCACTATAAAAATAGCACAAAAATAACCCTAAAAGACCCCCAATCCCCACGGCTTACACAAACAAAAAATCAAACAAATATAAACCCTAAACTAATCAGCCACTTCTCCATTCACACAACTAACCTACACTCAATGCCACTGCCAAAGCCGATTCAGCCACTCAGACTACGCCTAACACACCACACCACTGCCAGCCTACCTCACGTGAACACCCACGATACCCCCTCCATCTCGCATGCACACGTCAAAGCCCTAGACTTCACAGCCCTCTCGCACACGTACCCCTAAAAGAAACAAATCAACACTTAACTCTCGGCTCTCCTTCTCACTTCACGAAAATAAGCAGCACCATATCCATCAACAAACACCCCTCCACGACCATCACAAAATAGCTAGCACAAAGCCACCCTTCTCGGCATCAACAAGAAATAAACAAACACACACCCTGACCGACTAAAAAAACAAGTAACAGCCCCTGACCACCGAAACTGCACCCTGAAAATAGTCCAGAAACTATCCCAAAACCACATAAAAAAAGGCCTAAAACAGTCCCCGAATTAGCCTTAAAGCAGTCCACAAATCGCCTAAAACAGTGACAAAAATAGTGACCAGAAAATACCCTTTAACAGTAATAAAATAGTGGCAAGACGGAGTGAAAATAGCAGTCCGAGCAGGGAAAACAGCGAGGAAAAAGTGAACCAGCAAACCAGAAAAGTTTCGGAGTTTTAGCCCTTTCGATCATCATGTAACGCGCTTCCAAAAGGCGACGAAAAAGGTTAGACCTGAGGGTATTTTTCACATCCATTTTCATTTGTATTTCTATTGTTTATTGAGTTTCATTTGCATGATTATTGTGGAGTGATGCATGTTGTGGCCCTTGTTGGACAATTATGACCCATAGCGTCACTATTTGTACAGATCATGGTGTTGTTGTACAAATTAACTATGTGACAAAGGAGATTGCACTCTTATCATTTGTGATTAGATCACCTAGATGTATAAATGATGAGAGGTCCCTATGATTTTTTCCTGGACGGAGAATGATATGAGACAGTATCAGCCCACGAAGGATAAATCATTAAATATCCCTAGTCAGAGCATTGTCGAGATTGGACATCGATAAATGCGTAAAAGATTAGTATTACACTTGTGCGCGATGTGAGGGCACAACGACATAGTTCTCATATATTTAGGTATAAGATACTCATGCAAGTGTAATAGGAGGTTGTGTTTCACCGATGGTACGGGAAAAATCTTCGCTCTGGATAGACCCCCTCGGAATTCCATTGGTAGTATGACTATGTGTCTATGGAAGTCCGAAATCAGGGTAGGTGTATTTGGTCTTAACCTGAGACTTGCACCGTTAATACTTGCGACAATCAATATACTTTGGTTGAGGTCGTCCAGGGCTTTAACAGGTTCTGTGTACGCCAATACTGGGTATATTGAGAATCGTAGTATGTTGGGTGTGATGTCAAGATGGAAGTGTCACTCCAGTCATATGGAGATGATAGTCACGTAGGATACGGGACTGGTTCTCTTAAATGCTGCAGCTATCGGGATAAAATGACAAGGTCAGGTTTATCCGATTATAGAGACTAGTCACCAGACATCCGATATGTGCTTCATACGGGGCAGACACAATTCCAGCCCCAGGCCTAGCACATGATCATCTGATACTGGACAGAAATACGCAATACTACATATACTACGCCTGATATAGATCCTTTATTCCTGTAAGGATATTTTCGGAGAATTAGGTAGGAATGGCGCTTTGCCATAGGCCAACCTTGTCTTGTAAATCAGTATAAACGTAGTACTTGGTACTTACGTGTTAGGATAGTCCGACGACCGAATTACTGCCAACATATCTGGGGATCTCATGGGTCGCTTCCCAAAGATTCACCGATGACGTATAACTCGCACTCTAAATTAATCTGGGATTAATTAGAAGAGAGAGAAAATTAATCTGGGATTAATAGCGGAGATATTTTATCTGGGATAAAATATCAATTAAAGAGAGATAACGATTAATTTGGAATTAATCGATAATTAATATATTTAATATATTAAACGAAATTGGATTTCGACGCGGAATTAAAATTAGATTTTAATTCGAGCGAATGAATTAATTTAAAATTAATTCGTTAGCGACGTGAATAGTGATTTCGCTAGGCGTAATCATTTAATTACGACGCAACGGAAAATTCGTTAATTTGGAATTAGCGAACCCGAGCCCGAGATTATTTGCGAGTGCATTCGCATTTCGAATTCGAGTGCGGCACGCAAGTCAAATCAAGCGTCAAATCGCTAGTCGCAACTAGCGTCACATCATTCGTCAATCAAGTGATGGATGTCTTTCACTTTGAGTGATTTACGCAAGTCACTTCATGATTGATGGATTGATGTGAGTTGATGGAGGTTGGTGTGGCTTTATTGTTTGAATTTTGTAAAGCCAATTTGTGGTAAATCATTTTATTATTTTTGGAAAATATATAAGTGGATTTTATACACAAAATACCTACAATTCAACACATTTCTCTCTTCCTCTTTCTCCCTCTTCTTACATCCAAATCAGTAGCATTTTTTCTTCTGTTTTACCGAGCAGTGAGGGAAGCTTGGAGTGGGATTTTGTGGTAAAATCTCAAGTGCTAGCACACTTACGAGACATGCGAAGGTGATAGGGAAGTCCACCCATGAGTCGGGAACCATTCAACGAAGCTTGGAGCTTGACGAAGGACCAAACGAAGGCCAAACCAGTGAGCACAAACAGCCCACTGCCGAACCAGTGAGGAGCAGATTTTTGAAGTTTCGTTGTCTCTGTGTCGCTCAACCGATCGATGTGAGTATTCCGCAACTTCTTCGATTGTTATTCACACATTGATTCATGCTTATTATTGATCTTGGGACCTTAATAGAAACCAACAATGGCATCTAGAGCAAGGTTTGAGCATGAAAAAGTTTAGGGCTTAAAATTTGGGCAAAAATGTGTTTGAGCATGATTAATGAAATTGGATGATTTAGTATGCTTAAAGTATGTTTAATTGATGTTTGATTATATCAATTTGTTGAAATTGTGTTTGGAACAAATTTCCCCAATTTATCATGGCTTGGCCAAATTGATGATTAGCCCTAAATGTCTTGGTTTTTTGATTTTGATTCATTGGATGAGTTGGAAATCAATTGGGGATATTGATTTAATGTTGAATTGAATTTTAATTGGATTGAATTTGATTTGGGCATGAATTTCCCCTTGGCCGAGATTATAGCATGTGATATGGGTTTGATTTTAATCAATTTGTGTTGGACACTAATTGATGTAGATGAGCATGATTAATTAGCCTAATTGTGTTTTGGAAATAATGATTTGGGTGATTAATTATGTTAATGCACTTTGGTTAATTAAATGTGAAATTGGAATTTTTTGTATTTAATTAATTGGGCCTTAAAATTGTATTTGGGCTTATTGGGCTTGTTGTACAAAGTTGGGCTTAGGCAAAATTGGTTGGATCCAATTGGGCCCAAAACCGCTTCCATAAAGCCCAAATGCGTCTTATTGGACCTTTAAAGTTTAATTGGGCCTAATGGGCCAAAATTGATTTCTGGGCTTATGGGGTAACCCGGATTGGATTTTGGTTATTCGGTTTGACCCGAGTTGACCAAAAGTCCACGCCTTAAGAAATTAATTAAAAGCCCATTGGACTTTAATTAAATTGACGTTGGACGTTAAATCGGGCTTGAGACACGTTGCGATTAAATTTGGAATTTAAGTCGTAAAAGTTCATTATTAAAGTGTAGTATTTAATTTGGAATTAAATATGTGAATTAGAATTAAATGCATATTGATTGGATTTAATGATGTAGTTTAATTTAATTCGAGAATTCGTACTTTGAGTACTTATTCGCAAAAACGAGTTCGACTCGAGCAAAATCAAATCGTTGTTTGAACATTGGATGATCACTAATTATCAGATTAATTACTTTGATTAGATTGATTGATAACATGCTTGTGTGAATACATGGTTGCGATGCATGAATAATGTATATCATATGTATATTAGATGGGTGGGGCAATTTTAGAAATTATTGTAATAAATTTGATTTATTAAATTGGACCTGCGTATCCAGCCTTATTACCTCTCATTTCCTTGTATTTCTTCTCACCTATTCCCTCAATGTAAATGAGTTTCTTTAGAAGTGTAGTGTAACATGTAGAAGTAAATACTTGTGCTAGCGGGAAGAGAGAAAGTGAGAGATTTGATCTAGGATCATGTGTAAAGTATCCATCCGCATATCATTATTATTTTTCATATGCCCTTTATTATGTGAGAATGCATGTTTAAGGGTGTATGATGATGAGACCTTAACAAAGATAATAAATTGGTTGCCAATTTGCACGCGAAAAACCCTCAAACAATATTAAGCGTTTTTCCTTCCATTGAGTGATTCTCACTCAAGATCCGAGACTGGCATTGGCTTGTTGGCCAAAGTCAAGGCCTTTTTCCGTCGAGAATGTGTTTGAATCACGAGAGCTTTGTTCCATATCAATGTCTTGTCCAAGTTGTGGTTTGTTGGCCAAAGTCAAGACCACTTCTTGTCCATCGACATTGATTACGAAGCTTTCCATGGTCAATGGGTCGCGCTTGACTGGGATCACTAAGTTTGTTGTGCCAAAGCCAGACTTAGTTGATTCAGAGGAAAAAGGTTAGGTAATACATTGGATGTATTGGCATATATAAGATATATGTTTCGGACTTGGATGTCCCCCTACCGGATCTAGGAATTGGATTGGATCCAATCGATCTTAGAGATCTACCTAGTTAATTATCATACAATTTGTTGGCCAAAGTCAAGATTGTGATATTTAATGGGATCCTAGCCCACTAGGAAACGCGGTTTCCCGAGTACTCGACAGAGGGTTAGAGGCTCGCCGAAAAATAGTGGGAGGCAAGAATTGAATTTGCAATACTCGTTTAATTACTTGCCATACGCGCTCGAACAAACATCATTCGTCGTAATAAATTAAATGTTAGTTGGACTAATATTTAAATTGTTTTTTTTAATAAATAGTTGGACTATATTCAAACTATTCATTTATAGTTGATTTTATAATGGATTATAGTAATCAATATAATTGATTTTAATCTATTAAATTATAGTTGATTAAATAGTTGGACTATTGTAATCATTATAATAAATAGTACCTAAATCGTTGATTAAATAGTTGGACTATTAAAATCAAGATAAAATTGAAAGATTGACGTTTAATACATAATCCTAGGGAAATGTATTTAAATGGTTTAATTTTCAAATTGGGAATAAAATTTCAGGATGGTCCTGGAAAAATAATGAGTTACTTTATTTGATAAAATAAAATATATGCCTAAGCTCGGAGTTAAGCAAATAATAGAGCATAATCTTTGGAAGATTTATGTAATGATAACTTAAGTGCTTAATCCATTAAGTTTGTCGCAGTAGACTCCTTAATTTCTGAATCAGAACTAAGGATTAGATCCTTAAAAGTAATGATGATGAAATTGAAGGATCTTCAAAGAATCTATCCTTAGATTTTAGAAGTACTAAAATTGCAATAATAACTCTTGGAGGTTAATGACTATTCTCAAGGAGATAAAGTCAAAGTTTGCAATTAGGGAAGTAGCGCAAGGCGCACCTTACTTCGATAATCTAGAAGGCCAAGGCTTGGCCAAAGGCTTCTGGAGTGTTGAAACTGCAAAGGCAAGGCAAAATCATTATAATCTTCTAGGAAGATAAAAGACATATCCCAAAATGTCTGCCTGAATTGTGGCAAATGGGATCGCGAAAGCGTGACTGCCGTTGGACAAAGCAGACATGAAGGATTGAAGACGAGCAAGGCTCTGACTTCAAATATGTTGTCAACATTATGTTCACTACTAGTATTAAAATTGGATTTTAAATACATAGTGTGATACATATATATACTGATGTTCAGAATCTGCTATGAGCAGGATTAGGAAACTGTTATAATGTAACTAGTTTGACAGAAACATTATCTTTTTATCAGTGTTTAACCCGCTCCTGGTGAACCCTTATATTCTATAACACTAAAGTATTTTATTATATAAAGATGATATTGAGATAAACACAGTAGATGTGAATAACAGAATTTATATTTTGAATATAAATAAATCTCGAATATATAACATGACAAACAAACAGCTCAAACTGATTTGATCAGAAGAAAATGATGTGGCATTGTTGTCTGGGACACAATTAAACAAGACTCGTATATCCACACTTTGAAGAGTGGGTACTCGGACTAATTTGATTCTATTCAAATAAAGTCTACGAATCTAGTTTTGGTGGTAACGTGCCTAAAACACTATTTACTGGTAAAAGTGTAACAGCCACCGATCTGTTAGCCCTAATTCATAGCGAACAATTGGGCCCATGTCTAGCTAGGCTAGATGTGGATATGAATATTTCGTGCCTTTACGGATGTGGCATCACGTTATGGTTGTGTGTTTCTTTTGAAGAACACAAATCGGAAACTTTTAAGTTTCGACACGAAATGGACAAACAGATCGACTAAAGTATTAAACCGTCATGGTTAGACCGTAATGGAAAATACTTAAGCAATAAGTTTCTAATATACTTGAAAGAGTATAGTATTCTTTCGAAGAGGACTCCTCCCGGAGCACGTCAAGTGACGGTGTGTCCGAACCAGAGAAACTGAATTTTGTTGGACATGATAAGGTTAATCATGAGTCGCTCTAAGCTACTATTTCCTTCAACAGATAAGCATTAACAGTGCAGAACTTATTTAGAATAAGGTTCCATAAAATCTGTTTGACAGAATTTCATGTTAGATATGAACGGGAAAGAAACCGGGTTTCTCATTCCTGATAATTTGGGAATGCTAGGCATACGTTTGGATGATACCAAACCAGAACCCAAATTGGATAAGTGCCAAATGTAGGTTATCCTAGGGATACCATAAGTATAGTACTTATACAACTCACCAGAGAACAATTAGATTGTTGCTCACCATGCGGTTTTCCTAAGAGGAATACCGATATGCAGTGGTAAGTGGGAGAATAGTAAAACTCGATGAAAATCGGAGTAATACTATTCCCGGCATCGATTCCTAATGGAACATAAATAGTTCATCAAGGATAAAACTATAACATTAATCTTCGAATACACAAGAACCGCGTAAGTCGGAGAGAGTCAGAAACAACCTGGGGTATGGGTTTCTGATCTCACCTCGTAAAGATGTCTATCTTTTGAGATATACCAACTGACTACGTATGAGGAAGTGATACAAGGTATCGACTCCCTATTATGACAAAGTGTCATGAGTCCGAAATGGATTCCATGTATATCAACAAGTTTGGATACTAGTTGATGTACCGTAAGACATTGTGCCTATTGGTACTTTTTAAGTCTTCAAGGAAGACGTACATGGATGGCAACATACCAACGTATAAAGCTAGGCTTTTAGCGGAAAGGTATCGTTATCAACATTGTGTTGACTACGATTCAACCTTTTACATGTTGCCACGGTAAATCCATTTGGATAATGCTTGCTAAAGCTGCATGTTTCATTTATGAAATATGTCAGCTTAACGGGAAAATCGCTTTCCTGAAAAGGAAACCTTTAGGAGGATGTTTACAACATCCTGTCGGTTTTGTCGTACCAAAACTAGCAAACAAGTTTTGCGGGTTAGTCGATCCATGTTTGGATTGAAGCAAACATTAGGTTCTTGGAATTATCGTTTTGATGTGATCATAATGGTTTATGATTTAATTCAAAACGAAATGATTCTTGTGTATATAAGAGAGTTAGTGGGAGCGCACTGACAGTGGCTGTCCAATAAATAATGATAATACGTCATTTCTTGGAAATGATTTTCCCAAATAATTATCGGTGAAAGCTTGGCTTTCGGTAAATACTCTCCGAGAAACAATACATTGAAAAATGTACACGACCTGGTGTTTCATATGCTTTGAGCATATGGATTCACAATCAGGCCAATCCAAGTGATAGTCACTGGATTGATGTTAGGAACAACAGTTAGTATCTTAGAGAACTAAGGATGCTGTCTTAGTCTGTGGAGAAGGAGAACTTGGAGTGACTGGGATCACTGTAGTAAGTTTCCCAAACCGATAAAATGACTATAAGTCACAAACGGTACTACACAGTTTGAATAACGGTACAGTGAGATGGAAATCTTCCAAGCAAGATACTGTTACCGAATAAACAACAAATGCGGATTATTGCTGTAGCTGAGGCTGCAATAGAAGCCTTCTGGGTCGATAACAAATCTAATTAGATTATATATAAATCTGTTTGTAGCTGAGCTAGGCGTCAGCACAGGCTATTTGCGGGAGATTATTGGACAATTATGACCCATATCGTCACTATTTGTACAGATCATGGTGTTGTTGTACAAATTAACTATGTGACAAAGGAGATTGCACTCTTATCATTTGTGATTAGATCACCTAGATGTATAAATGATGAGAGGTCCCTATGATTTGTTCCTGGACGGAGAATGATATGAGACAGTATCAGCCCATGAAGGATAAATCATTAAATATCCCTAGTTAGAGCATTGTCGAGATTGGACATCGATAAATGCGTAAAAGACAAGTATTACACTTGTGCGCGTTGTGAGGGCACAACGGCATAGTTCTCATATATTTGGGTATAGGAAACTCATGCAAGTGTAATAGGAGGTTGTGTTTCACCGATGGTACGGGAAAAAGCTTCGCTCTGGATGGACCCCCTCGGAATTCCATTGGTAGTATGACTATGTGTCTATGGAAGTCCGAAATCAGGGTAGGTGTATTTGGTCTTAACCTGAGACTTGCACCGCTAATACTTGCGACAATCAATATACTTTGGTTGAGGTCGTCCAAGGCTTTAACAGGTTCTGTGTACGCCAATACTGGGTATATTGAGAATCGTAGTGTGTTGGGTGTGATGTCAAGATGGAAGTGTCACTCCAGTCATATGGAGATGATGGTCACGTAGGATACGGGACTGGTTCTCTTAAATGCTGCAGCTATCGAGATAAAATGACAAGGTCAGGTTTATCCGATTATAGAGACTAGTCACCAGACATCCGATATGTGCTTCGTACGGGGCAGACACAATTCCAGCCCCAGGCCTATCACATGATTATCCGATACTGGACAGAAATACGCAATACTACGTATACTACGCCTGATATAGATCCTTTATTCTTGTAAGGATATTTTCGGAGAATTGGGTAGGCATGGCGCTTTGCTAGAGGCCAACCTTGTCTTGTAAATTGGTATAAACGTAGTACTTGGTACTTACGTGTTCGGATAGTCCGACGACCGAATTTACTGCCAACATATCCGGGGATCTCATGGGTCGATTCCTAAAGATTCATCGATGACGTATGACTCGCACTCTAAATTAATCTGGGATTAATTAGAAGAGAGAGAAAAGTAATCTGGGATTAATAGCGGAGATATTTTATCTGGGATAAAATATCAATTAAAGAGAGATAATGATTAATTTGGAATTAATCGATAAATTAATATATTTGATATATTAAACGAAATTGGATTTCGAAGCGGAATTAAAATTAGATTTTAATTCGGGCGAACGAATTAATTTAAAATTAATTCATTAGCGACGTGAATAGTGATTTCGCTAGGCTTAATCATTTAATTACGACCCAACGGAAAATTTGTTAATTTGGAATTAGCGAACCCGAGCCCGAGATTATTTGCGAGCGCATTCGCATTTCGAATTCGAGTGAGGCACGCAAGTCAAATCAAGCGTCAAATCGCTAGTCGCAACTAGCGTCACATCATTCGTCAATCAAGTGATGGATGTCTTTCACTTTGATTGATTGACGCAAGTCACTATTCATGATTGATGGATTGATGTTAGTTGATGGAGGTTGGTGTTGCTTTATTGTTTAACTTTTGTAAAGCCAATTTTGTGGTAAATCATTTTATTATTTTTGGAAAATATATAAGTGGATTTTATAGACAAAATACCTACAATTCAACACATTTCTCTCTTCCTCTTTCTCCCTCTTCTCACGCCCAAACCAGTAGCATTTTTCTTCTGTTTTGCAAGCAGTGAGGGAAGCTTGGAGTATGATTTTGTGGCAAAATCTCAAGTGCTAGCACACTTACGAGACATGCGAAGGTGATAGGGAAGTCCACCCATGAGCCGGGAACCATTCGACGAAGTTTGGAGCTTGACGAAGGACCAAACGAAGGCCAAACCAGTAAGCACAAACAGCCCACTGCCGAACCAGTGAGAAGCAGATTTTTGAAGTTTCGTTGTCTCCGCGTCGCTCAACCGATCGATGTGAGTATTCCGCAACTTCTTCGATTGTTATTCACACATTGATTCATGCTTATTATTGATCTTGGGACCTTAATAGAAACCAGCAGCCCTTGAATAGATAGAAAATGCATGTATTGTGAAATGATATATGTTGTGGCCTTTGAATAAATTGGAAAATGTGTCGCCTCTTGTGGTATATAGGATGGAAACCCGGACATAAATTCGTAGCCGATTCCGAATGGACGGTAATATGATCTTTACTCGGGATACAACTCCACGTACCACTTGAGTAAACGGCGCATATTTCGTTTTATGTTGTTTTGATTTGTTTATTATTCGCTATTTAATTTCCGCATGTTATTTGTTTATGTAATGATGAGATAAAGCGCATGGGCTTAGTAAGTGCGATTAAAGGTCCTCTATTTGAGAGGTTAAAATCCTTTACCACGATGTTTTGCCACGCCGGATGATGTATATTCGGTTGAATGTGAGATATGTTCAATCGGGTTTACGAAGTCCGATATTGTTTTCTTTATTTCTTATATGCATTATGTTATTAGCGCATGGGCTTAGTAAGTTGGATTAAAGGTCCTCCATTTCGAGAGGTTAAAGAACCTTTACCATGATATTTCGCCGCGCCTTTCATTTCATTATTCGCTTTTCTTTGTATGTCATCTTCTTGCATAATCATGCATCATGTTGCATTGCGCATGGGCTTTGTAAGTAGGATTAAAGGTCCTCCATTTGGAGGGATAAAAAGCCTACGGTCTACCTTTACCACGATACTTTGCCGCGCCTTTTAGCCTGTTATTATTTATTAGGTGTCATTTATTCATCCGTTCATGTATGTGTCATGTTGTTTACTGCATTTTAAAGGTCACTGCTGTAACCCCGTTCGAACGTGTTTCAGAACGCCTCACGAACGCATGTTTTCTGTCTGGTCCCGTTCGAACGCGTTATCAAACGCCACACGAACGAGGACCTTCTGTTTACCGTTCGAACGCGTTTTCGAACGCTACACGAATGCGCATACACTGAACTGACTCATTTTCATCACATGTCATGCATAATTGTTGCTTAGGTGATTTCTCTTGTATCTTGTAATCATCATACTATTTGAATTCCTACATTTATTTATTTGATGTGTTCATGAGATGGTATTCAAGTATGATTAGGCCGTTAGTATGCTACTTGGTTCTTAAGCATTATTTAGCCTGTTTAGTTGTTCATTTTCAAGCATGATTAGTCCTTTATTTTGCGTTTGGAATTTGCATTATGTTTAGGTTGTTCTTTGTTTTCCGCATTATATGATCGAAACATGTTCATGAGATTGCCGTGTGCTATTGCATGTTTGTCGTTATGATGATTACTTTCATGCATGTGAACTTAAAAGTAGAATACTCATTGGAAATAAATGTTGTTTAGGCTTGGTTAAATTATTGCACAAATCATTTCATTACAAGTGGCATAAGTAAGGGACCATTCCGAACCCAACGGTTTGAGGTCTTCCCTTGCGAGGGGTGAGTGCGGCCTTAAATCTTTGTCCCGGTTCACACCGGGTGGCGACTCCATTATTCTCCAGTTTAGTCCCCCGCGGGCTACTCCGTACTCCCAACCGGGCCGCGAGCCCGGAACAACATGTGTCGCCCAGTTTCTGTGTCCCACACTTTGGTTATGATTGTGGTTGTGAGCCTTGGTGTGGTCGGAGAAGACGGGGGAGTTGTCGGACAATGTGAGGGGGAGTCGTCAGAGAAGAAGAGGGATGAAGCAAAACAAAATCAAAAAAATTGGGTTTAATCGTTTCACCAGTTTAGAACTGGTGCATCAGATTTGACCGGTTATCAACAGTTTTTTAGTATCCTGATTTTTATGCATTGAACGAACCGGACACGAGACCGATTTTCGGTTCAATCGGTCAAACCATCTGATCCGGTCCAATTTTAAAAACCATGAGCCTTAAATACTTCTTTTCATTTTGGTCCATTTTATTTAAATCATTTTTCGTAAGAATTAAGTGATTTAACTAATTCTTTCATTTCAAACTTAACAAATTACAAATCACTTAATTCATACGAAAAATGATTAAACAAAATGAACCAAAATTAAAAGAAACATGTAAGGCTCATGGTTATTAAAATCAGATCGGACCGGCTGGTTCGATCGATTAAACTGAGAATCGATCTCGTGTCTGATCCAGTCAATGCATAAAAATCTGGATACTAAAAAATCATTGACAACCGTTCAAATTCGGTGAATTGGTTCTAAACTGGTGAACCGATTAAACCCGATTTTTTTTTTTGCCTCAGCCCTTTTCTTCTCCGACGACTCCCCCTCACCTCGTCCGACAACTCCCCATTCTTCTCCGACCATACCAAGGCTCACAGCCACAATCATAACCAAAGCGAGCACCATTTTCACTCTAGCCATTCTCGTTTTCAGAAAGTTATTTCAATAGAAAATGAGAAGTGAAGGATGAAGAGAAATAGAGCCTATTTTATAATGTGGAAAGAAAGATGTAGATTTTTTACCGTACATATCATCTTCATTAGCTAGTAGATTTTGGGATGAAGAAGAAGAAAGAAAGCTAGAAAACAGAGGATAAGAGAATCCCATATCAGGAAGGGAATCTCACATCATCATCCCACTCTGCTTTACCCTTCAATTCCTCAACTTTCTTCTCCAGCTCTCTCATCTCTTCAATCTCATTCACTCCCCTCATTATCTCTTTCTCCCAATCGTATTCTTCCGTATTTTCATTTTCACCATTCTCGTTCTATTCGAGGGTATAGTTTTCTGAAAGAATGTTTAACGTGGTGCTATGTAGATGAGAGTCGTGGCAACATATGAGTACTTGAGTGGTCTCATATCTCAAAGCCAAAATGGTACCATGTGGTTTTCAAATAATGGGGGCTACAAAACTATAAACAACCATTTATAATTTGGATTGGTTGGCCAAAACTTACCTAAAAGAGAGACGGTTAGGTGGTGAGATTTGGAACCCTCACAACACTATCTAAGTGTTATTTGGATTGGTTGCCCACAATAATTTGAGCATTTTCATTAGCTAGTAAATTTTGGGGTGAAGAAGAAGAAGAAAAAGAGCCAGAAAACATAGGAGAAAAGAATCCCACATCGGGAAGAGAATCCCACATCATCATCCTCATTTGCTTTACTCTGCAATGTAGGGGTTTTATGGCGAAAATCCGGTAACGCAGCAGAATCGCGGAAAATCAAAATTTTCCGATTTTAAAATTTTTCTTGGATCAATTAAATAAAATTATTTATTTAATTACCCAATTATCAAATTCTAAAAAATTACACAAGAAATCAAATTTCTTAGTAATTACCGAATTACCCCAATACTTTACAAACTGATCATTTTAGTCCTAAAATTGTCAAATATAATTTTGGATGATTCTAAATCATTTCTAAAATGATTTCCAACATGTCCAACACATCAAAATCAGATTGCAACAAAATCCTCAATTTTTGTCTAATTGCCGAACAGCCCCAACAATTTTCAGTTTTTATAATTTGGTCCTTTTATATTCAAAACATGCCAAGATCAAATCTAATCAAGCCAAAAATTAATATGAATCATATACACACTATAATACATCACATATATGAAAAGTCCCAAATTTGGAAAAAGGTTAAGAACCCTAATTTTATAATTTCTTCAAATTGACAAATATTACCAAATCTATTAAATCCATCACTTTAATTTAATCTAAACCACACCAAACAAGTCTCACCATCATGAAACAACTCAAGAACAATTATAGGTCATCAATGAGTGGCTTAGAAACTCTAGAATGGCAACATGATTATCAAATAATCAAAAGTAAGCCATTGAAACCATTTCAAGCTTACTTTATAACCATACATGCATACATCTCTCAAACAAGTTCACAACCAATTAAAACACAAACTATAAGTGTAGAGATAACATCCTAGCAACACATGTTGTAGCTAAGCATGTTAGAAATATTTTCTATGTTGGAAGATTTAAAGAAAAACTTACAAAACTCAAATATTTCTAAGTTTTTCTTCTTTGCCTTCAAACTTTTTCTCTCAAATCTTTTGTGTTTTTTTTTTGTAACTTATGAATCCTTTTAACCTAATGAAAATGAAACAAAACAATATGTACTCTACAATTTCCCTTGAAAGAAAATTGTGTATACATAAATATCTAGATATTATTTTTTGTTTCAATTAATTTTTTTTATCAACTTGCATTTTGAATCATTACACCTTTAATGAATTTCAATAAGTCAACAAAAGCAACTCAAGGCATTTCCAATAAATATCAAAACTAAAGATATTTATATTTAAATTAATTTAATTATTTAACAATTAAATAATTAAATAATTATTTAAATATAAATATTTAAATATATGTATTATATTTACTTTAAATATCCAAAAATACATATATATTATGATATATGTCAAATATCACAATTTGACATTTAATTAATGTGTATTTAATAAAATTTATCATTAAATACAAATACACAAAAATTAGGAAATGAATATTAGGTCCTTTCACATGTATTTTTCGTTTAACATTTAAACGACTTATAAATAATAGTATTATTCATAAAATTTGTCATAGTGCTTTACGAGTATATTTCACTAGTGAGACTCTCTAGATTCAGGCATATTCGTCACGAAATCCAATTTCGTGTCCATAATTTACACAGCCGTAAATTATGACGACCACGGATAAACTCGTTGAATCATACAAGTCGAGGTCATGAAATATGTATAATTCTTTCGTCACAGGTATCCGGATATATCCCAGAGATATAGATGTAAACGTCAAATCTCTATATGGATAATCCCGTCGACGTCTCTATTAGCAATCTTTAAAAGAACAATTAGAACTGACTTCTAAAGTGTACCACGGTCCCATGGTTTTTATCTAATTGCTAATCATATATGGACTACCTATGCTTTGTACACAGAACTGACGGATCCTATCTCGACACACACAGGACACCCAGAGGATCTATCCACACCCAACGAACATGCGGAGGTCTGATCTAAATAGATCGGTGACGTGGCATCCATCTAAGTGTGGAAGATGTCTCATATGCCCACATTGGTATCTCAAGTCGAAGAATCACAAATGCTACTCAATCCGAGAAGATTCTTATTGACATTGGTGTACCATCCATTAAGAATCTTCGGTGAGTCGTTCAGTGTTTATCTGCTATAAACACCTACACGTCTATACGAGTCTCCAAGACTCATGGTTCATTGAGAAACCATTGGAATCATATATTCCAGTATACGACATGTACCGGTCTCAACGGGTTTACTTTACTGACCAAGTAGTGTAAACCTTGACCAAGAACTATCTAAGAATGACATCGTCATGATACAACTCAATGTCAGTTGCGACGCTTTTGCAACTGCATCATGACTAATCATTCTATGGTCTATTACGTCTTTATTGTTAGGGTTGGTGCTCAGAGTGCCAATCCGGATCATATTTATATCTGATTCATAAATAGGAACAATGTCTTTTTCCATAATATTATTTATTTACTGGTAGCACCTCTTGTCTTTTATACACATATTCGATCTAACTGTGATTAGATATCTAATTATGATTAGTTTAAAACTAAATCAGATTTAGTATTACGTGTATATTAGACAAATACCTTAGGATTTACAACATAGTGCGCAGTTACAACATAGTTTGTAATTGACATTGGGAAGCGTCATTATAAGTTGTATATCCTTAAATAAAGTTCATGGTCAAGATTTACTAAAACGGATCGGTTAGTAAAATCAGTTGAGACCAGTACATGTCGTATATCATGATTTGGTCTGATGGTTTATCCCAATGAACCATGAGTCTCGGGAGACTCGTATAGAAATGTAGATGTTTATTTGATAGACACTGAACTACTCACTGAAGACTTCCTAATAGATGGTACACCAACGTCCATAGGAATCTTCTCGAATTGAGCGAGCATAGTGGTCATTTGACTTGAGAAACCACTGTGGATATATGAGTTATCCTCCACACTTTGATGGCAGTCACGTCACTGATCTATTTAGATCATACCTTCGCTTGTTCGTTGGGTGTGGACTGATGCTCATGATATCCTGTGCGTATCAAGATAGAATCTGTCAGTCATGTGTACAGGGCATAGACATCACACACGTGTTTACGATATAGTAAATCCATGGCCGTGGTATAACTTCAGAAATCAGTTCCGAGTGTTATTTAGAGATCGTAAATTAAAAGTCGACTATATTATACCGAAAGAATTTGACGTTCTTATCTATATACCAGATATAATATGGATAACCTGTGACGGATGAATTATACGTATGCAATGACCTCGACTTGCATAGTTTAGCGAGATTATCTGTGGTCGTCATAATTCATGAGTGGGTGAAATATGGACACGCAATTGGATTTCGTGACGGATAAACCTAAACTTAGAGAGTCCCACAATATGAAGTGTACTCATTGAGCACTTGGGCAACATGTTATGAATAATACAGATTATTCATAATACTTCATCGGATTATATGAGTTAATTCGAATCGTTTAATCGGTTAAACGATAACACATGCATTATGGGTTTTTGGTCAATTAATAATTATTGTGTATTTGTATTTGATACATAATTTGATTAGATACACATTAATTATTTGTCAAATGAGACTTTGACATATGTCATTGATATATGTATTTGTTATTTAATGTAAATAAAAATACATATATATATAATAATAATTATATTAATTAATTATTTAGATATTTAATTGTTAAATTTTTGAATAGTTAAATAATATCCATATTTCATAAATGTTATGAAATATGTCTAATTATTATTGATACAAATGTCATGATTTTATTAAGCTTATGTGTGCAAATTTGATTTGTCAAAACTTAAAGCTTATCTTTTCTTTATTTTAATTTAATGAAATTAAAACACCAAATTGACCAAAATAACCCTCTAGAGTCGGTCATCTCCTTTTTTTATTAAAAAATTTCTTTTGCTTCCATGGGAAGCATATAGCCGAAAATGAACCTCCAAAATACCTCTCCAAAAATCTCTTGATGATTCAAGGAAAAAGTAAAGAAAAAAACAAGAAAAACTTAGGAAATTGGAAATTAAAAAGGTAATCTTTAATCTTCTTGAGTTTGGAAATCTAGTTTCGTGTTCTTGTTTTGGTAGAATGGTTCTAGGGTTTTCTTGACTTGTTAAAATTGGGGCTTTTGATTTTAGAGGATGGATTTGGAAGTGAAATGCATGTGTGAAGTTGATTTGGGTGATATTATTGTAATATTTATCCAATTTGATCATTTGATGATATGTTTCCAGTCTAGAGTGTTATGACCACTCTTGTAATGCCTAGAATTATTCTTGGGTGGTTCATGTGTGGTGACTTTGATTGGTGTTTTCATTAATTGGATTAATCTTGAAAAAGTTGGATTAAAGCATGAAAAATTGATAATTTTTGTTGTAAAATCAGATCTGGAAAAATGGGTTGTTTATGATGCAAAATCATGTCATTTGAAGATGTGTTTTGGGTGTTGGAACAATTTCCGGAAATTGTTTTGGAGTTGAAATAAGCGAAAACGGCAAAAAACGGTGTTACCGTGTGACTTTTGAGCCAACCGGGTGATGGCTGTCCAATCAGTGAATTTGTCACTGTTCAGGCAGCCCATGAACTGCCCTAATACTATTGGGGCTGACCTGGGCAACCCTCATGTTTATTGGGTAGTCGGTTCGGTCAAAAACGCGTTTTATGCCATTTTGCGGAAAAATATTTTCGTAAAAGTTTCGCGACGTTTCTTAGTTGTTTATGTCGTTATTTGATATCGAATAAACTTTTTTAGGTGAAATATGAATGAATTATTCATATTGGATATTGAATAATTCATTTAGTAATTTAAAATTTTTAAAATTATGATTTCGCCCGAACAGCGCTTCCACCGCGCCCTTTGCCCAAAAACCCCAACAAAAATGGTATCAGAGCAGGTCTGATGCTTCATCCATTATAATAGTCATGTTTGATATATGATATGTAATCCAATTTTAATATTTGCACATGCATGTAATCTATATGTTTATTGACTTTTCGGTTCTACGTTAATGGAAACGTAACGAAAATTTAATGGTTAAATTGAGTTATGTTTTCTAAGGTAGAATTGAGTTGTTTAGAAAATAATTTATATTAAAATTCTGCATTTGATGTGGAGCAATGCTTCCTTGAGGAATATCCCCGCTTAAAATAAGGCTTTAAAGTAACGTGTATTGGATAAATGTTTCTTGGTCCGTCTTGTCAATACGGTTTATGGGTAACTTTCTATGGCTGCATCCGAGATCGTGCCAAAACAGTGAGGGTGTAGTTGATAGAATTTTATCCATGCCAGATGTATATTTGATACTAGACAAATTCAAGTGAAAGTGGAAATCCTGAACGTGCCAAAATTTTCAGGACTACATCGGTAGCTTGAGTTTGTCATTAGCAAATGAAGCCTTGATAAGCCTCCTTGTGAACATGCCAAAGCTGTCATAACGAGAAACGGTCATGATCAAAATCAGGAGTCACAGTGAGTATAGAATTCGATTTAATTATTGAATTTATGTTCTCCGTTTGGGATTACGGTATTACGTAAAGTAGTGGGAGACGCTGCTGGGTTAAAAAACCATAACTAAAGCAGTGTGTAATTTTATGGAATTTGCTGCTTTTGTTTTTCTTTATTCTATATTGTTTATAGAATTATACTTCTAATCCACTGCATAGCATATTACTTGAAAATGTTTTCTGACTTTACTTATGGTTGCGTATTTCTAGAATAGGTTCTAGAATGACAGTAGACGTAGATATTATTAGATTAGTTCAAACCGTCGGGAACTGTTGTTCCGATTTTCTTGAAAAATCAATATGGTTAGTGTAGACAACAGAAATCGGTGACGCTGTCCCGGGCTCGCGACCCGGTTGGGAGTATGGAGTAGCCCGTGGGGGACTAAACCGGAGAACTAAAAATGGAGTCGCCACCCGGTGTGAACTGGGAAAATGATTTAAGGCCGCACTTACCCCTCGCAAGGGAAGACCTCAAACCATTGGGTTCGGAATGGTCCCTTATTTATGCCACTTGTAATGAAAGGATTTATGCAATAGTACAACCAAATCTCATGCAACACATCCCAGATAATTTAAGCAACATGCAAATTTGCACACCCATAATCGTAAATGAAACAATTAAGGCAAAATACATAATTCATGAACGTATTAAACAATAAAGTGCAATAATGTAACTAATAACAACTATAAAGGCATTAATAATAAAAGCGAGCACACAATCTCATGAGCATATCGAATAAATAAATACGGAAATATAAATGGATGATAATTTCCAAAGCGTAAATAATGAAATGATTTGACTAATCATATGGTGCAAAAGAAATGATCTAAGAAGCAAGCATGCATGAAATGTGACGAAAAAAAGTCTGTGCACTGTATGTGCGTTCGTGTAGCATTTGAAAACGCATTCGAACAGTAAACAAGAAGGTTCGCGTTCGTATAGCGTTCGGAAACACGTTCGAACGGGGTAAGACCTAATGCATGATAAAACAAAATAGATGCGCGTTCGAGTAGCGTTCGGAAACACGTTCGAACGGGGTAAGACCTAATGCATGATAAAACAAAATAGATGCGCGTTCGAGTAGCGTTCGTAAACGCGTTCGAACGAAATGAGGCAGAATGCATATGTTCGTGTAGCGTTCGTAAACGCATTCGAACGGAATGAGGCAGAATGCAAACGTACATGTAGCGTTTGGAAACGTGTTCGAACGAGATTGCCAAAATGGCTTCTGAAATGACACAAACACATGCATGGATAAACAAATACACAATGTAGGACCTCGTGTGCTCGATGGAACACATTTCACATTCAATCGAGTGCACTTCGTCCGACGCGGCAAAACATCATGGTAAAGGTAGCCTTTAGGCATTTCCCTCAAATAGAGGACCTTTAATCCACCATAGCTAGCCCGTGTGCATTAAATTATCAATATATGAATAAACAAATAAATAATATGGGACCTTGTATGCCCGATTGAACACATTTCACGTTCAATCGAGTATACCTCGTCCGGCGCGGCAAAACATAATGGTAAAGGTAGCCTTCAGGCATTTCCCTCGAATAGAGGACCTTTAATCCACCCTAGTTAGCCCATGCGCATTATATTACAATGCATACAAATGAATGAGACAATAATGTGGACCTCCGTATATCCGATTAAACATATCTCACATTCAATCAAACATACTTTGTCCGGCGCGATAAAACATCGTGGTAAAGGTAGCCTTCAGGCATTTCCCTCGAATAGAGGACCTTTAATCCACCCTAGTTAGCTCATGCGCATTATATTACAATCCATACAAATGAATGAGATAATAATGTGGAACTCCGTATATCCGATTAAACATATCTCACATTCAATCAAACATACTTCGTCCGGCGCGGCAAAACATCGTGGTAAAGGTAGCCTTCAGGCATTTCCCTCGAATAGAGGACCTTTAATCCACCCTAGTTAGACCATGCGCATTACATTACCATGCATAAATAAGTAACATGCAGAAATTAATAACATACTAACGACTAAATCATGCTTAAAAACAAATAACATACTAACGACTAAATCATGCTTAAAACGCAAGGTTGGATGAAACGAAACATGTGAATCTCTCAAGTGGTAAATGGCATTGTATCCCAAGTACAAACCGTAATATCATCCATTCGGATTCGGCTACGTAATTTACTTCCGGGTTTCCATCCGATATACCACAAGAGAGAACACATATTCCGTTCATCCGGAAATCACATCATGCACCAATCCACAATACTCATATGAAATAAAGTACTAAAATAAATGAAAATAAAGGATAATAAATAAAGAAGGTGCTCTCAGGTCTAACCTCTTTAATCGTCTCTCGAAATTGCGGTATGCGATTGTCGGAAGGGTTGATGCTCCGCAACTCTTCCGGTTCACTGGTTCAACATTTTCCTTCGCTGTTTGGGCTGATGTTTTCACTCTGTTTTGCTGCTGTTTTCGCTATATTTTTTTGTCACTGTTTTACGGTAAATAAAGGACTGTTTTGGTGATTTTTAATGGTATTGGGGCTGCGGTTTCTGGTGCAGGTTTGGGGTGAATTCTGGATTGTTTCAGGGGCAGAATATGCGGCAAAACTGGGCAGTTTTGGGGGGGGTAATTTCACAGTAATTTGGAGGGGGACTTTATGGGTTTGATTAAGGCAGATTTGTGGGGCTTTGTGCGCTGATTTGAGTGTTGTGGCGTTGAATTGAAAGTTACGTGAGTAGAGGGGACTTGCGCGAATGTATGGCTGGCCAAGGGGCTGGTTACGTGAAGGGTTTGGCTGGGCGCAAGGGGTGGTTACGTGAATGTATGGCTGGGCGCAAAGGGGTGGTGAATACGGCTTTAGCGTGAGGGATGAGGGTTGTTGAAGGCTTGTTTTGAATGACTTGTGGTGTGAAGGAGGGCAATATTGCGTGAGGCAGTGAGTGGAGTTGGGACAGTAACGTTGGTGGCTTGTGGTGTGAAGTTAGGTTTATTTTCTTTGTGTTTTCATTTTTGAGAATGAGCTAGGGTGTGAAAGGTTGGTTTAGGCTCCTTTTTATAATGGTTTGCTAGGGTTTCTAGGTAAGGAATGGAATCCTTAAAAAAAGGAAGTGTTTTGATTGGTTTATGAAAGGAAAAGATGGGTTTAATTTATGGAGTGAATATCTTAATTGGTGTTTGATTAGGGAAGGGATTTGATTAGATTAGGAAGGGATTTGATTTGATTTGATTTATTTAATTTAATTTAATTTGTGACATGTATTTTAAATATTTTAATTATTTTTGGATGGGTTTTGGTGGGCTAATTGGGCTTGGGCGTGAGGCTAGCAGCAAAACCAGAAGTATCGACACCGTTCGAACGCTACACGAACGCCCGCAATCTGCTTGACATTCGAACGTGCTCACGAACGCAGCACGAATGCGAAAGCAGTGAACTTGTGAATTGAATCTGATGACATACTTATTCTGAATTTCCCCTTCCGACATTCGTTTCTCGTGACTTCCGCAACCTACAGAGTAGTGCCTCCATACGAGACTCATCGGATCTTATATGCAAAAATACAGTGCCTACAGTCACCCCCACTTTGATGGGACTTGTGCAGTGTGTGAAAATGACAATCCTATCAAAGTTTATGCAATGCATTTTTACTTACCTGGCTCGCCAGCTGCCACCTGACTTGCCTGTTGCTTTGAACTGAGTTGATATGGTGGTGTGGTGTTTCGACCCCTGGTTCATTCTCGAACCGTGCTCCATTCTCGGAGTGCCATTCCCGGCTTGTTCATTCCCGAACCGTGCTCCATTCTCGGAGTGCCATTCCCGGCATTGTTCATTCCCGAACCGTGCTCCATTCTCAGAGTGTCATTCCCGGCATTGTTCATTCCCGAACCGTGCTCCATTCTCGAAGTGCCATTCCCGGCTTGTTCATTCCTGAACCTTGCTTCATTCTCGGAGTGCCATTCCCGGCATTGTTTATTCTCGAACTGTGCTCCATTCTCGGAGTGCCATTCCCGGCATTGTTCATTCCCGAACCGTGCTCCATTCTCGGAGTGCCATTCCTGGCTTTGTTCATTCCCGAACCATGCTCCATTCTCGGAGTGCCATTCCCGCCTTTTTCATTCCCGAACCTTGCTTCATTCTCGGAGTGCCATTCCCGGCATTCTGATGATGTGTGGGCCTCGACCAAGGGACTCATCCCAAAACTGATACTGATGTGGGCCTCGCCCCCAGACTGATACTGATATGGGCCTCGCCCTAAACTGATACTGATGTGGGCCTCGACCCCCTGGGATTCATTCCCAAAAATGCTGATAATGTGGGCCTCGACCTTGGGATCATTCCAAAACTCTGATGATGTGGGCCTCGACCCTGGGATTCATTCCGGATTCATTCCAAAACTCTGACGATGTGGGCCTCGACCCTGGGATTCATTCCCGGATTCATTCCAAAACTCTGATGATATGGACCTCGACCATGGGATTCATTCCCCAAACTGATGATAGTGTGGGCCTCGACCCTGGGATTCATTCCCGAAACTGATGATGCTATGTTGCTGTTTCTGGTTGGCTTGCATTTGCCGCTTTCTCATTTTCTTTAAAACCTGTGAACAAAAACAAGACAAAGATTGTGTGTATATGACGTGTATGCATTCATGCATGAATGTGTTTCCTATTCCGATGGGTTTCCTTGTGCTCTTCGGTGCTTCTTGCCTACAAAAGTCTTTGGTCGCCCCCTGGGTCTGCTTGCAATTTCCTTCTGCCAGTTCTCTTCTGGTGATTGGTTGGTTCTCTTTTGTCTCATGGCTCAAGATCTCGTTGTTTCCCTTATTTGCGGGGTGGTAGACTGGTCGCCCCCAGTCTTGATTTAGCTTTCTGCTCTTCACTGCTTGTTATTGGTCAAGGTGAACCACGTGATGTGGCATTCCATATCATCATACTATATCACATTCTAGGAAATAGTCCCAATAGTTACACATATTATTGCCCTCAAAGAATGCTCAGTAATGAAACCAGGGAACCTTCAAAACATTCAACGCAACTCAAATCCAAGTCTTTGAATAAATGATCTAAGCCAGACTCAAAGTGTGTGTGCAAAGGTTCCTTTGCAGATTCATCCCCAGGTGAGCCAACTCAATGATTTCGTCAAAAAAATGGGATCGATGGGTCAAACCAACCTAGATGTCTCAATTATGCCTGCAGTTGCTTTTTCTGTGCTCAATGTGGTATGGTCTTCTTTCTCTTTTGTCTCTCTCTTATTCCTTTTCATTTTGAACTTCTTTTTTTCTTTTCTTTTCTTTTTCTTTTCTTTTTCTTTTCTTTTTTTTTTGCAACACACCTACCCTTTAAGGTATCATTTCTCCTCATGTGGTCCTAATACTCGCCCATGGGTAGCTTCACGCTTATCGGTTATAGGTGGTTCAATTCTTTTCTTTAGAGACTTTTCTTTCATTTTTAACCATACTACACATCATAACATAAGCAAATCAAAATAGACATCTAAGCAAACGGTGATTCACCGACCTACAATTTCTTCAACTAGTCACCTTACCAACTACTCAGGTTTTCTCCACTAAGAACCTATAGTGAAGTGCTTACGAGTCTAACATAGATCAATCATTCAAAGTATCAGATAAAAGCACATCAAGAGTTTATCGTTTCTAAGATTTCACCCTAAAGCAAACGATTTCATCATCGGACTTAAGTCTAACTATCAACGACTAAAAACAAACAAATATTTTTTTTTTTTTTCCTTTTTTTTCTTTGAAGGCCCGCCCCGATGGTCTTTCTGTCATTGCCGTAAGGTTTTCTGTTTCTCGATTTCCTTTTCCCCGATATCCATGTTTGCTAAACTCTTCTTGACAAGCCCCTATTTTCCTAACCCAACGGATATCTATGATAGCTTTTAAGACACGGGGGTTAACATGATGCGTGAATGCATGAGATGTGTGCGATGTATGAGATATAATATGTGTGTGGTTATTAAAAGCATAAATGGGAAACTTCTATAGGATATACAACTATGGTTCACATGCGGGTTTATAGGAGTGTAGACAAAGGCTCCCGTCGGTGAAGGATTGCCCACAACTAGGTCTCCCCACTCAAGGGTTCGAGCGACCAAGTGAGCGCACCTTTTTTATACCTTAAGGTACGTGCCAACGAGTTATGGTACGTGATTGACTGTCAAATAGATTTCCCATTGTAGATTCCCCAGAGGGAGGGCGGAGCGAACTCTCTTAAAAACCCAAGCCTCTTAGGCTCTTATCGCTTGGTGACAGGAATAAACAACGAGTCCTCCAAATTAGTCCATCACAATAAGCTACAAGTACATGATTATCTAGGTGCCTTCATAGCTTTTCCTTATAGAAAGGTGGTGAATGAAGGAAGACACCAAACCATTACCTAGCCTTAAAAGTGCCTTTGATTAAACCTTTTTCAACCCACGGTTAACTAAAACAAAAATCACAAACATTATAAGGCATTATTTCGGGGCCGATTCTCTATCCCAGTAGAGTCGCCAGACTGTAGACAACAGAAATCGGTGACGCTGTCCTGGGCTCATGGCCCGGTTGGGAGTACGGAGTAGCCCGCGGGGGATTAAACCGGAGAACTAAAAATGGATCGCCACCCGGTGTGAACCGGGAAAATAATTTAAGGCCGCACTCACCCCTCGTAAGGACCTCAAACCGTTGGGTTCACAATGGTCTCTTACTTATGCCACTTGTAATGAAAGGATTTATGCAATAGTACAACCAAATCTCATGCAACACATACCAGATAATTTAAGCAACATGCAAATTTGCACACCCATAATCGTAAATGAAAAATGAAGGCAAAATACTTAATTCATGAAAGTATTAAACAATAAAGTGCAATAATGTAACTAATAACAACTATAAAGGCATTGATAATAAAGCGAGCATACAATCTCATGAGCATATCGAATAAATAAATGCGGAAATATAAATGGATGATAATTTCCTAAGCGTAAATAATGAAATGATGTGACAAATCATATGGTGCAAAAGAAATGATCAAAGAAGCAAGCATGCATGAAATGTGACGAAAAAAAGTCTGTGCACTGTATGTGCGTTCGTGTAGCGTTTGAAAATACGTTCGAACGGTAAACAGAAGGTTCGCGTTGGTATAGCATTCGGAAACGCATTCGAACGGGGTAAGACCTGAAGTATGATAAAAAAAATAGATGTGCGTTTGAGTAGCGTTCGTAAACGCGTTCGAACGGAATGAGGCAGAATGCATACGTTCGTGTAGCGTTTGGAAACGCGTTCGAACGAGATTGCCAAAATGGCATCTGAAATGACACAAACAGATGCATGGATAAACAAATACACAATGTAGGACCTCGTGTGCCCGATGGAACACATTTCACATTCAATCGAGTGCGATTCGTCCGACGCAGCAAAATATCGTGGTAAAGGTAGCCTTTAGGCATTTCCCTCGAATAGAGGACCTTTAATCCACCCTAGCTAGCCCATGCGCATTAAATTATCAATACATGAATAAACAAATAAATAATATGGGACCTTGTATGCCCGATTGAATACATTTCACGTTCAATCGAGTGTACCTCATCCGGCACGGCAAAACATCATGGTAAAGGTAGCCTTCAGGCATTTCCCTCGAATAGAGGACCTTTAATCCACCCTAGTTAGCCCATGCGCATTATATTACAATACATACAAATGAATGAGACAATAATGTGGAACTCCGTATATCCGATTAAACATATCTCACATTCAATCAAACATACTTCGTCCGGCGCGGCAAAACATCGTGGTAAAGGTAGCCTTCAGGCATTTCCCTCGAATAGAGGACCTTTAATCTACCCTAGTTAGCCTATGCACATTATATTACAATACATACAAATGAATGAGACAATAATGTGGAACTCCGTATATCCGATTAAACATATCTCACATTCAATCAAACATACTTCGTCCGGCGCGGCAAGACATCATGGTAAAGGTAGCCTTCAGGCATTTCCCTCGAATAGAGGACCTTTAATCCACCCTATTTAGCCCATGCGCATTATTTACAATGCATACACAATGAATGAGACAATAATGTGGAACTCCGTATATCCGATTAACATATCTCACATTTAATCAAACATACTTCGTCTGGCGCGGTAAAACATTGTGGTAAATTTAGTCTTCAGGCATTTCCCTCGAATAGAGGACCTTTAATCCACCCTAGTTAGCCCATGCGCATTACATTACCATGCATAAATATGTAACATACAAAAAGTAATAACATACTAACGACTAAATCATGCTTAAAAATAAATAACATACTAACGACTAAATCAAGCTTAAAACGCAAGGTTGGATTAAACAAAACATGTGAATCTCTCAAGTGGTACGTGGCATTGTATCCCGAGTACAAATCGCAATACCGTCCATTCGGATTCGGCTATGGAATTTATGTCCGGGTTTCCATCTGATATACCACAAGAGAGAACATATATTCCGTTCATCCGGAAATCACATCATGCACCAATCCACAATACTCATATGAAATAAAGTACTAAAATAAATGAAAATAAAGGATAATAAATAAAGAAGGTGCCCTCAGGTCTAACCTCTTTAGTCGTCTCTCAAAAGTGCGGTATGCGGTTGTCGGATGGGTTGATGCTCCGTAACTCTTCCTGTTCACTGGTTCAACATTTTCCTTCGCTGTTTCGCTATTTGGGCTGCTGTTTTCACTCTGTTTCGCTGTTGTTTTCGCTGCATTTTTTTTCATTGTTTTACGGTAAATAAAGGACTGTTTTGGCGGTTTTTTAAGGGTATTGGGGCTGCGATTTCTGGTGCAATTTTGGGGTGAATTCTGGACTGTTTCAGGGGCAGAATATGCAACAAAACTGGGCAGTTTTGGGGGGTAATTTCACTGTAATTTGGAGGGGGACTGTGTGCGTTTGATTAAGACAGATTTGTGGGGCTTTGTGCGCTGATTTGAGTGTTGTGGCGTTGAATTGAAAGTTACGTGAGTGGAGGGGACTTGCGTGAATGTATGGCTGGCCAAGGGGCTGGTTACGTGAAGGGTTTGGCTGGGCGCAATGGGCTGGTTACGTGAATGTATGGCTGGGCGCAAGGGGGTTGTGAATACGGCTTTAGCGTGAGAGATGAGGGTTGTTGAAGGCTTGCTGTGAATGACTTGTGGTGTGAAGGAGGGCAATATTACGTGAGGCAGTGAGTGGAGTTGGGGCAGTAATGTGGGTGGCTTGTGGTGTGAAGTTAGGTTTATTTTCTTTGTGTTTGCATTTTTTGAGAATGAGCTAGGGTGTGAAAGGTTGGTTTAGGCTCCTTTTTATAATGGTTTGCTAGGGTTTCTAGGTAAGGAAGGGAATCCTCAAAAAATGGAAGTGTTTTGATTGGTTTATGAAAGGAAAAGATGGGTTTAATTTTTGGAGTGAATATCTTAATTGGTGTTTGATTAGGGAAGAGATTTGATTAGATTAGGAAGGGATTTGATTTGATTTATTTAATTTAATTTAATTTGTTACATGTATTTTAAATATTTTTGGATGGGTTTTGGTGGGCTAATTGGGCTTGGGCGTGAGGCTAGCAACAAAACCAGAAGTATCGACACTGTTCGAACACCGATTCGAACGCTACACGAACGCCCGCAATCTGCTTGACGTTCGAATGTGCTCACGAATGCAGCACGAACGCGAAAGCAGTGAACATGTGAATTGAATCCGATGACATACTTATTCTGAATTTCTCCTTCCGACATTCGTTTCCAGCGACTTCCGCAACCTAAAGAGTAGTGCCTCCGTACGACACTCATCATCGGGACTTATATGCAAAAATGCAGTGCCTGCAGTTAATGACTTAGTTACTAAGTCACATTTAGTAATCTAAATATATATTTGTTATGAATATAATTATCTAGTAAGAATAGTTTCTTATGCAGTAAGAATTGACTTGAATTAGTTCATGTCTCAAGATTCTTGACTGGCATTAGGAAAACTCCATTAGTAATTGTTTATCTTATGATGACGTTTCTTGGCTTTAGTGACTTTTAGAAGTCACGTGTCTGACATAATTTGCTAATCAATCATTTGCAATTGTTGTGAATAATTGAACTCAAATTATAAAGCTTAAGAAAGGAGATGTGTATAGTTGTGTATAGAGAATATTGATTCTCGCAATACGACAACTATAGGTATTGGATACTAGATCTTCCGTCTAGTTATTTAAAATAATGTTTAACAATTGTTTTGATATTTGATATCAGAACTTGTGACTATTGGATAGTTACTTGTTCTATATAAATAGTTGTTACATATTTTAATCTGACTAGTAGTGTCATTAATGAAAAGATAAACATTAAGAAAAATTCGGTAACTAAATAACTTAGAACAATGCTTTATGAAATTTTATCACATAAGCATTAGATGCTTATTCTGTATGGTAAAAGATGGTCTGATACGAGATCACACCATATATCCTTATCCATTTAATGAATATTTATTCAGGATGTGATTAAATCTCATTTAACCAATTATCGTCATTGGACCACAAGATTTATTAGATTATACATTGGATGTATGTAGTTTAATGAATTAGAATTGCCTTAGATAGTTTTCTTTACTCCGTAACTTGGTTAATGAATTGCCATGACTTAGTTGCGTGTTTCTAAAAGAATATATATTGAACGTCTTGAATGGTTCGAGAACTTTCAATATGTTTCTGATGAAATGCGGATAGAATATTTTGAATGGTTCAAAAATATTCTATTTGAAGTGTTAAAAACTATATCTTTGAAATTCATCGTGAATCTTTGAATTTTTCAAAGATGTTTGATATGATCAAACATATTAATTTAAGACAATTAGTTCTAAAATTGTTTAATGAATGTGATTCTTACTCAATATTAAATTTCCAAGATTCCATCTTGATGGAATTGGTTAGTGGGAGTGATTGAATCTTATATGATTTGATTCGTTGATATTGAGTGTTACCGAATTAGTTTTCAATACTCTTGGGGTTATGCTCCGGTAACATTAATTCATCTCTTTCATTAAGGTTCCATTCGTTCCTACAGTTACGTATATGATATGTATAGTAGAAAATTCGAATCTTGAAAAGTTTGAGATTTGAAACATTCTTTTGTATAATTGTTATATAATTGAAAGTGTTTGCGCCTCAGAGGTACAAGTAAGGTTTATCATTTATTCTATTTAATAGAATATTGTATTCTATTTGATAGAATACTTTTTCTACGATCCCGAACAATAAAATTATTTTATTACTTGGTATCTTAACATCAGATGTTGACAATTGTTGAAAAGACTTTAATTATTGAATCAAATGTGAGAGTGATAAACTAAAATGGAACTACATAATTAATAAGATGAAATGACCCTACGGTAACCTCCGTATAAGTCCAATAGGATGTCAGAATCATTTACAAATTATTTGATACTCAATGATTCTGTTGTTTTCTTATTGAAGAAAATTATCCTATAACTTATAGTGAAGTGATATTTGATATCGATTTCGGAAGATAGCATTGAACCATAGATCTAAGATTGTTCATAGCTACTATGATCAAGTTTTGAACTTGATTAAGCTTTTGTATGACTAGTTCATAAATTGTGCAAATTATTTGCACAACAAAAGCAAAGTGAGCTTGATAAAGGTTTGACCTTTATAGTGTGACAATGAGAAAAGTTATACTCAGTGATCTATTGTAGATTCTGAGAAAACTTGTCTCTAGTCGCACTAATTGAACAATTAAAAATCTCTTGATTAATGTTGATATTAAACTATGTATTTTGGCTAAAGAATGCAAAGTGGCGTTCTTGAGTGATTTCTTCGAATGAGAGATCCGTTTGATTTCTTTGTTTGAAGAATTCATTCTAGAATGGCCCTAGAGTTTGTATTCTGCTAAGATCACAGTTTGATAGACTGGTTTATAGAGCCTATTGTAGACTCAGATAAGCTTTCCGAAAATCTATGTTCTCTAATTTTGATACAGTCAGATTATCTAATTTTATCAAAGCATAGAGAATACATATTTGATAGTAGGGTCAGTAGGAGCGTATAAATTTCTTTCTAGTGTTGTATATCCTAACGACATTATCATTATTAATGTAATAATGAAATGTTTGTGAGGTAAAAGGTTTACCTAAGTCCTCTTTTCTCTGTGAAAGTAGTGGGGGTAGTCTCTGTTATATTTGATATAAAGTTTTATATATGATATAAAACTAAGAGACTTGTGAGATACTCCCATTAGTCGCGTATTAGATATGATCTAATAAATGACACAGTAAGACTATATGTATGACAGTTAGTATAACTGTTTGACAGTTAACGTGTCTTTTATATATATAGTATTCATCTTTCGTAAAGGATGATACCTTTATTGAAAGATAGATTGATTAGAATGTCTAGTCAATCTTATGCATCATAGGATGATGGCGTAATTAATACTATATTATGTGCGATTAAAGATATTATTTAATCGTAATAGGTACGAGTTATTTTGATATACTGCAGACCATATGATGGATCTTGAAACATGTTCTTTGTTATCTTAGAGATATTAAGAATGAGTTTCTTATTCATTGGGAATTTAGTCTGCAACCATAAGGTTATATTAGTTTTGATCCTAATTATGACATTAGATGGTCTACGTCATATAAAGTCAGAAAAGATGCAGTGGGAGTGTCACCGTTGATTCTACTAAACTAGTGGAATCAGTTGCAACTGATGAAGTATTGACTTATGAAGTTGCATAGTGACCTTATAGATTAGAAGTTTTGATATTAGTGTTGTGCTTGCGGTTGTCTGCATAATATTTGGATTTGATCCCTAAATACATAGACAACTTAATAGCTATAGCACAATATTGATATCACATTTGAGTCATATTGATGTAGAACTTGGGTTCTATAAAATATTAATGATGTTGGCTAAGGAAAAAAATTGGGTTTGTTGGACAGACTCAATTTGTTAAAGCGGGCTTACTTGTTGTTGCCCACCTCTTGAGTGCTAGGTGAGCTCTTGAGAGCCATGAGTATGTGATATACATTGAGATGTGTATATGATACCGTGGATTGGAACTAGAGCGTGTGGGAGAAATTGTTAGGGTTGGTGCTCAGAGTGCCAATCCGGATCGTATTTATGTCCGATTCATAAATATGAACAATGCCTTTTTTTCCATAATATTACTTATTTACTGGTAGCACCTCTCGTCTTTTATACACATATTCGATCTAATTGCGATTAAATATCTAATTATGATTAGATTGAAACTAAATCTGATTTAGTGATACATGTATATTAGACAAAGACCCTAGGATTTACAATGTAGTGCGCAGTTACAACGTAGTTTGTAATTGACATTGGAAAGCGTCACTATAAGTTGTATATCCTTAAATAAAGTTCCTGGTCAAGATTTATTAACACGGGTCGGTTAGTAAAATCTGCTGAGACCAGTACATGTCGTATATCATGACTTGGTCCGATGATTTATCCCAATGAACCATGAGTCTCTGGAGACTCGTATAGACATGTAGGTATTTATTTGATAGACACTGAACTACTCACCGAAGATTTCCTCTAATAAATGGTACACCAACGTCAATAGGAATCTTCTCGAGTTGAGCGAGCATAGTGGTCCTTTGACTTGAGATACCACTGTGGATATATGAGTTATCCTCAACACTTTGATGGCAGTCACGTCACCGATATATTTATATCAGATCTCCGTCTGTTCGTTGGGTGTGGACTGATGCTCATGATATCCTGTGCGTATCAAGATAGAATCAGTCAGTCCTGTGTACAGGGCATATACATCCTACACGTGTTTGCGATCTAGTAAATCCATGGTCGTGGTATAACTTCGGAAATTAGTTCCGAGAGTTATTTAGAGATCGTAAATTAAAAGTCGACTATATTATACCGAAAGGATTTGACGTTCTTATCTATATCCCATGTATAATATGGATAGCTGTGACGGAAGGATTATACGTATGCAATGACATCGACTTGCATAGTTTAGCGAGATTATCTGTGGTCGTTATAATTCATGAGCGGGTGAATTATGGACACGAAATTGTATTTCGTGACGGATAAACCTAAATTAGAGAGCCCCACAATATGAAGTGTACGCGTGAGTACTTGGGCAACACATTATGAATAATACATATTATTCATAATACTTCATCGGATTATATGAGTTAATTCGAATCGTTTAATCGGTTAAACGATAACACATGCATTAGGGGTTTTTGGTCAATTAATAATTATTGTGTATTTGTATTTGATACATAATTTGATTAGATACACATTAATTATTTGTCAAATGAGACTTTGACACATGCCATTGATATGTATTTGTTATTTAATGTAAATAAAAATACATATATATAATAATAATTATATTAATTAATTATTAGATATTTAATTGTTAAATATTTGAATAGTTAAATAATATACATATTTCATAAATGTTATGAAATATATTTAATTATTATTGATAAAATGGCATGATTTTATTAAGTTTAAGTGTGCAAATTTGATTTGTCAAAACTTAAAGCTTATCTTTTCTTTATTTTAATTTAATGAAATTAAAACACCAAATTGCCAAAATAATCCTCTAGAGTCGGTCATCTCCTTTTTTAATTTGAAAAAATTTTCTTTTGCTTCCTAGGAAGCATATAGCCGAAAATGAACCTCCAAAATACCTCTCCAAAAGTTTCTTGATGATTCAAGGAAAAAGTAAAGAGAAAAACAAGAAAAGCTTAGGAAATTGGAGATTAAAAAAGGTAATCTTTAATCTTCTTGAGTTTGAAAATCTAGTTTCTTGTTCTTGTTTTGCTAGAATAGTTCTAGGGTTTTCTTTACTTGTTAAAATTGGGGCTTTTGATTTTGGAGGATGGATTTGGAAGTGAAATGCATGTGTGAAGTGATTTGGGTGATATTATTGTAATATTTATCCAATTTGATCATTTGATGATATGTTGTCATTCTAGAGTGTTATGACCACTCTTGTAATGCCTAGAATTGTTCTTGGGTGGTTCATGTGTGGTGACTTTGATTGGTGTTTTGATTAATTGGACTAATCTTGAAAAAGTTGGATTAAAGCATGAAAAATTGATAATTTTTGTTGCAAAATCAGATCTGGAAAACTAGGTTGTTTGTGATGAAAAATGATGTCATTTGAATGTATTGGATGTGTTTTGGGTGTTGGAACAATTGCCGGAAATTATTTCGGAGTTGAAATAAGCGAAAACGGTAAAAAACAGCGTTACCAGGTGACTTTTGAGCCAACCGGGTGACGGTTGTCCAAACAGTAAATTTGTCACTGTTCGGGCAGCCCATGAACTGCCCTAATTCTGTTGGGGCTGACCTGGGTAGCCCTCATGTGTATTGGGTAGTCGGTTCGGTCAAAAACGTGTTTTATGTCATTTTACGGAAAAATATTTTCGTAAAAGTTTCGCGACATTTCTTAGTTGTTTATGTCGTTATTTGATATCGAATAAATTTGTTTAGGTGAAATATGAATGAATTATTCATATTGGATATTGAATAATTCATTCAGTAATTTAAAATTTTAAAAATTACGATTTCGCCCGAACAGCGCTTCCGCCGCGCCCTTTGCCCAAAAACCCCCCAACATTTACCATATAAGAAGATATATTATATTATAGAAACTGCTTATTTTATTCATAATAAAACGTTTACAATAATATTTACAATAAAATACAATATGTGAATTGGTAGTCTGAGCACCAACCCAACATGCAATTCCTCAGCTTTCTTCTCCAACTCTCTCAGCTCTTCAATCTCCTTCACTCTCCTCCTCATCTCTTTCTCCCGATCATATTCTTTTTTATTTTAATTTCATCTTCACCATTTCCGTTCTCTTCGACGGTATAAATGTCTGAAAGAATATTTAACGTGACGCTGAGTCGTGTTTTCTTTGGGATCCGTGGCAGCATATGAGTACGAGTGGTCTCATATCTTAAAGCCAAAATGGTACCGTGTGGTATCCAAATAGTGGGGGCTACAAAACTATAAACACTGTTTATAATTTGGACTGGTTGGCCAAAACTTACCTAAAAGAGAGAGAGAAGGTTAGGTGGTGAGATTTGGCAATCCTCACAACACTATCTAAGTGTTATTTGGATTGGTTGGCCACAATAATTTGATTATATTTGATATTAAAAATTTTTAGAATTAATTATTGTAATTTTTTATATGTATTGTGTAATTTTTATATATTTTTATAAAAAATTTTAATTAATTAATATTATTTATGACGTCAGCTGATTTTATCAATTTTTTCAAAATGATTCAACTGATCAAATTAATAACCCATTGAAATTTTTGATCATCTGTTTGGTTTTAAAAACATTGGTAAGACTAGACAAGGAAACAAGCCAACCAGAAAGGAAGAGTTATGGATTTTTTGAATTTGTACAAAACCAAAGATTAAATTAAGCTAGTAATTAAAGCATTAACCCAACCAAATGTAAATTAAAGCAGCATTTTCGAGGAAACTCGGATCATCAAGAATTATAATGTTCTTTATTAGGCAGCCAGTAAACCTCTTTAATCTTTATTAATTTTTCTGGTCAAATAGAGTCAACATAGATGTGCTCAATATATGTAGATTTGGGAATTAATTATATATAATGAAACAAATTAAAAACATGGTATGTAAAACCTGAGACCCACATTCTTCGATATATGTAGATTTGGGAATTAATTAAATATAATGAAACAAAAACATGGCATGCAAAACCTGAGACACACATTCTTCTCATTGTGCTTGTAAAATAATGGCCACAGTTTCAGCAGTCTAGATAGAAGACTCGGAACATGAACTCAGCCATACAAATAATATAATTTTATTTTTCTAGGGTTCTGGCGAGGCTCTGTTATAGAGGATCATCATGCGCAAAGCAAGTAATTAATTAGCAGTAACCCGCACGCCCACTGACTCAATCAGACCCTCAGTCTCTCTCCCTTTTCTGGGGTTCTGCAAACATTACCCATCCTCGTGTTCTTCTCTATCATTGTAGCCTATTTTTAATATATTACCCTCGGACTCACTCCCTCTTCTCGGTTTATGAAACGAATATCCCATATCAGTTGGAGTAGCTCTAATATTAATAATATAAACATTATTAGCAATCTTCGGTTGAATTAGGTTTATGAAATTTTATTTGGTATCAAAGTCAAAAAAGACCGATATGCACGCAAGGGGGAGTGTTAGGAATATGTGACATCTTGTTAAAAACAGTTACATTGAGTATCTATCAACTCTCAATTTTTAGGTATCCTCATGTTCTCTCTATCATTGTAACCTATTTTTAATAGATCAATCAGTTATTATAAGTCTAAAGTTTCATGTTATAAGTATGAGCTAATGAACTCGTATATAAATGTTGCTTCCTGTATAATTCTGGATGTGCATTAAATAATGATTCAGAAAAATGACAAACTCTTTTCTCGATACTTTTGTCTTTAGAGTCTCTTTTGACTCCTCCTTGGATCTCCCATTAACCCCCTTTCTAGTTTCTATCATTCCCTTTCTGTCGTCATTGATGTATTATTTATTTATTAATTACCTGTTTTTTTTTTCTTTTAAATAATTCTTCAAGCAACATTCTAAAGGGCAGCTTCATTAATACCAGCACGTCCCACAAGCATGGCTTCACATGTGAATGCAAGTGACAAAATGGGATCTCTTCTTGTGTATTTTTTTTCCCAAGAAAAGAAAAGCACACCATAACTTGTAGCCATTATATGACCACAGCATGACCTAGCAATTAAGAAAATTTCTTGTGATAATTATAAAATAGGTTAATTAACTAAGAATCCCAACGAGTATTAGAGACAGAATCAATTGATTGAAGTAAAGTTTATAGAAGAAGAAAGCTTCATATTAAACAAAGTCATTTTCTCTACTTCCACGAAGTGTTCAAGTTCAAGCATCCTCAGTGTGGTTTATTTTTAATATCGTGCCTTTGAGTTGGTTTTGTCAATGTTTAAGCATACACAAAAGCATGGGTAATCACTAATAAGATATAATTAAGCATTTAAAAATAATTATAACAACTTTGGGTACTTGCACATTTCTATCTTCCATGGTCCCAAGACTCGTTATTTTTTTTTCCTAATTTTTCCTTGCACATGCACCAAACAATTTGAGCACCATAAGTATATATATAAATATATATATATATGTGTGTGTGTATCTATGTTGCATTATGAGCATTGTGCAAGTTGTTGATTAACTTATAACCAAAATATTGGTCAAATACATGACCTTTAGTAATATCTCATACGACTACAAGGCCGATTGTTTATGAATTAATAAACTTCATCTTTTTTTTTTATGAGAAATTGAATGAAATCAAAACTTTGATGATAGTTAAAGAGAAACCAGCAGCCAGAATTGTTGCTTAATGGGTAGACCAAAAGAGAGCTTAAATCAACTTTCACCAAATTAGTAATTATAATGAGCACTTCTCAATATGTTAATGGGGGTGGATTTGGAATAAGTCTACCTTTTAAAGAAAGCTATTCCTTCCTCTCATCAAGTCTTTGATCATTATAATTTTTTTAAATAGGTCTTTGATTGTTTTGAATGTTTTTGAAATTATTAAAAGCATTTTCAATTAGCCAAAGGATATTTTTATGACCATTTTCGCCCGCCCCCCCCCCCCCCCCCCCCTAAAAAAAAAAAAAAAAAAAAAATTGCGGACTTAGAAGACAAATTTATGAGAAAATACTTCCAAAACACAAGTTGGTTTGGAGCAACTAATTTCTCATCAAATGAGCTGGAAGAACAGATTGATAGGGGAGGTCTTACCCAATAATTTCAGCCCTTAGCTTTCTTTTCTTGAAGAAAGCGACAATCATTCATCAAGAAATGGAAATTTTGGAAAACTAAATTAAACAAAAATATAGTGTGATGGTCAAATATTAACTTATTATTTATTTGGTCATATGTTCGAACTTGAAAACAACCTCTATAAAAAAAAATAGTACCTGTAAACCATAATGCCGGGCTTCCCTGTAAGCAAATGTATATAAGGAACTTTCCTAATCTTATTTATAGTGGAAGTCATATTGTAAACATTCAAGTAAAAGTAGTTAGCATAAAAAATAAAGAACACACAGAGAATTATAGTGGTACCATAACTGACTTTTCTTACAGTTTTTGATTATATTAGCCACTATAATTTTAATACTACTGTAATTTTAAAATCTCAAAAATATATATATCCCTAAACCGTAATGTGGGGGGGTTCACCCCCTGCATTCCCCAACTCACGTTTACAAATATGAATCATATTCTAACATACAACCTTTTTATAAGCCTATGAATATGATGGAAACCCACATACATTGCACAATATGTTCTTACTTGTCCTGTGCAGTTTGGTCCCCACGACCCAACAATGTACATGAAATTGTAAGTTCCCAGAAACATATTTGGAGTTTTCTGATAGAGACTTTCTCATCATCCTTAAGCTGTTAATCAAAGAGATGTTTCTATAATTGTTTCAAAAGATAAATAACCTTCAACACAGAAAAAAAAAAAAGAGCAGCCTTATGAAATGCAGTTGGCATTGTCATAGTCTTCGATAAGGCCAAAATTTGCCCATACTTTGATACTATATTCGTTTTAGTTTCTTAATAACTAAAACATATATATATATATATATATATAAACAATTAACTTAGATACTTAAATTCTTGATGGAAGAATTGCAAGAATGATTCTAAACACGCGTATGCAAGAATGATGTTTTATATATATTTCACCTCTTGCCTTCTACGTGCAAGCCTCGAGCTGCAGGAGATTATATGATTCTATTTAAGAATGAATTACAGATAGATGCGTTTTTAATTAAAGACCAGCCACGTACTTCAAATTGCCTTCCTTTCAAGGGCACATGCATCTAGAGTAACATTAGCATCGATATACGGGTATTGAAATTAAAACAATTACATTTGTACTTCAAAATTTTAACACCGAAACATATAAATCTATATATATCTATATGTATATAAATTTAATAGTAGAAATTTTTAAATTTAATTAATAGTCCTGCAATTCAAGTTTAATAGTCCGAATTTCAATTTGAATAGCAAAATCATGCTTTTCAATGCTGTCATATGCAATAATGCAAACGTACTATTATTTGTTCGAATGACTAATAGATGAACAAATAGAGGATAAAAGAAGATTTAATTTTTTTTAATCTTTTTGTGTAGTTAAAAATTATAATTTAATGATTTCATATTTTTAAAAAAATATATAGCTTAAGATACATAAAAATAAAAACTAAAAAATAAAAAAATTTATCCTCCCCCTATTCCCTTTTTTATTCACTTTATCATTTTCTTATTTGTTCAAGTTGTTTGATGGGCTTATTTGCTTGGTGAAATTAATGGCAGTCAAATTGACAATACATCAAACTAAGTGCATCGTTAGATGTCATTCTTCAAAATCTAAAGCCTGCAAATGCAAGCAATTATGACGATGCAGACAAGAGAAAGGAATTGCAATTTCATGGTACCAACACAGAAAATAAGGTACCTCACTCCATGTCACTTTCCTACAATCTTAAAGCAGACTTGTTGAAAAGAGCCACATTATTCTAATACTTACAGGTGGCCACCTGTTCGGATTAATTGGAACCGAACCGAACCGAATGATTTTGATTTCACATCTGATGAAATCATTAATCGCAATCAAACTGGAGTGAACCGGATAGTTCCAGTTCAATTTATTTTTTTAAAAAAATTCATTTTAAAAAATAAAAGTTAATTTTTAAAAAAAAATTTAGTAATTGGATATTATTATCAAATAAATATAATAAAAAATTATTAATTTAAATTTTATTTCATTAAATAAAAAATAAAAAATAGAGTTTGAACTTAAATTTAGAACAAACTTAAACTGTCTTCGTATGCTCTTGGGGTAAGAGAAATTAAAGCTCATGTAGTTTCATTATATTTTTTAGATAGTTAACCCCATTACGATTATCTACTCATCATCATTATTTGTTCATGTTATCGATCATTCAGCTCTCGTTCCGCTTGCAGATGCATTGTCGAACAAATCTTCAAAATCATTGGGGGCATCTTCTTGTTGCCTTAGATCAATTTGGGTCCAATCATTGACACATGTTGTTGTTTCTAAGGTACTTGGATGTAATGAAGACCGCCTCGCTTCAAAAGTATCGTCTCCTAAGCTGAAATCTTATTCAACTGCAATGATGGAAACAGATGTTGTCAGTACCTCTTTACCAATAATCGATAAAATAAGATAGATATTTTGATTTCAGTTATATCAGTCAAGTACTTGAAAATTTTTACCTGGAAAGCTTTCAGTAGAGAACTCAAAATTTATTGATAAATAATTATCTATTTCCAAGTTGTTAGCCGTGGTTTCCTTCAGCTTTCTATTTCATCATAGTAACCAATGATCACATATGCTAAGTCTTGAATATGATACGAGTTCACTACTAGATTATCCTACTGATTGTAAGTTGTATCTACTGACATAATCATAATATAAATCTATTAAATCATTTTTTACTCCATCTATTATTTTTCTAACATTGATTTCATCATCTATTCTTACAAATACATAGTAAGTTTGTAAGCCACCATTCAAACCTTCTAATTTAAATTTAGGATAAAAAACTGTAACAATAAGATAAAGTAATGAAATGTCTTTAAAATAAGTCAACCATTTTCTCTTCATTACAATAATAGCTTCAAAAAAAAAATGATCATTCACATTTGAACTTTAGCATGCTCATGTAGAGTACCAACAATATTCAAACATTTAACAAGAAATAAATTTGATGTTAGATAATATATAAACACCACTAAAAAATATTTGTTGCATCATTAAAAACTTTTAAAATTTCTAAAATTCTTTCACAAATAACTTATTGACTATGAAAAAGTGTTATATATTGACCATATTGGGGAAAAAACTATATAAAATATTTTTGTATGCAAAAGATTGAGTTGAAAGAAAATAAATTGACTTCCAACGAGTTAGAACATTTCGTGAAATTTTAATTGGTTTAAATAAATTTAAAGAACTTGTATCTTTACTAGATGAAGCGTCATGAACATTTGAGTTTGTGATGTATCAACTCTGATTTCAGCGGTATGGTGTCTATCTAAGTGTTTGTTCATATTGTCATAGCCACCAATAAATTTATAAGATACACCACAATAATTGCATATTGGTGTTGGGCCTTCATTTTCAGTTTCGACTAAGTGAAAATAAAATTTGAAAATATCATAAGATCGAGACTTGACTTCTCTTCTTCGTGTACCGACACTTTGGCCACTCTCTTGGGTTGGGACATTGGGATGGTGTTTTTAGAAGAACTTGCCATTTTTTTTCCTAAATATCGGAGAATTGTAAAATTAAGAGAATTGTAAAAAATAAAATACAATTGAGAGAATTGAGACGTGATAGAATTGAGAATGAGAGAATTAAGAGAATTGTTTGTGTGTAGAAAAAATAAATATGGCCCCTATTTATAGATTTTTTAATAAATTTTGTGATGCCTAAATTATCCATAAAACTAGACATTTTATTAATATTATTGAGGGTAATTTAGATATTTAATAAAAATAATAATAATTTAAAAAAAATAAAAAAATTATTGTATTTGTTGCAAGTAGTCGTTTGGCTCCCTACAACAAATAGAAAGTCCAATAGCTACTAGCTGTTAGGCTCTCAAATGTTGCCCAACGGCTATTAGCCATTGGGCAACAAACTGTTTTAATCGGAACCGTTACGGTTCCGGTTAGAATCGTGAAATTATAAGGTTTTGATTCTAATGTTGGAATCGTTCCTAATTGAACTGTAAGGAATCAGAATGGAAAGAATTGGAATCGAACAGTTCCTTCCGATTCGGTTCCGATTAAATCTTGATCTGGACTACTAATATTCACATAAAAAGCTTATTGGACAAAATCACACACACAAAAAAGTCCTTATTTTTTGATGGAGTATGAATAAGATTTTAAGGTCCAAGGTTGAATATTTCTCTTTGAAAAACGAATTAGAGGAATAATTTCACATGGGCATATGTGAATGCTTCTTGAAAGGGTTTATGTATACTTGATTCAAGAAATCAAAACCCCAAAAAATCTAAGTAATTTGAGAAGGATTTATTTGAATTTAAAGAATGATTTTCAAACTAGTGAATTTAAACCCTTTAAGTAATGTAGATTTTAAGGAAATGAGACAAAGAATAAAATAAATAAATAAATGAAAATTTGTAACATAAGAGAAGAAACATAAATATGCATTTGGAATGCATGTTAGCTACTTAGCTCCAAAACCAAATAGGCCACTTTTGTACGGTATGAAAATAAAAGGTTTCCATTTCATTTGCACACTCTCCCCTCCAAACATTGTCTGCGTTTGAGTAATTCTTTTGTGCAACGGAGACATGAATGACGTGATATTATTAATAAATTAGTAAATGATATATATGAGCTAATATCCATATTTTTAGTTGTCTTTTAATATTTTAGGATGCATGACAATGAATGATTGGATTGTTGCACGGATGACGTGGTACATCCGTTGTATTGTAGATTTTCTTGTCCGCGTTGAATTACGTCTAATTTTCGGTTTTATTTTTCACGTAGAATTCAAATCCGCCTAGACCATATGATATAGTTCAAATTATTGTTTGTTTTAACTTTCATGTTCATGTTATAATTTTTTATTGTAATATCATAAGTTTGAAAATCATGAATTTTGTAGAGTTTTTTAAATCATGAATTTAATGATTTGTCATGATTTTATAATTTTGTATTCCTAAAATATCCTTAATAAAATTTTAAAATGTCAATTTTATCATATTAAATATATTATATTAATAAACAGAATTAATTAAACTCATCTCTCAATTAGGGTTGACTCTATCTTTAAAATGTCAATTCCTAAAATATCATTTATTGAATATTAATATATTTAGAATTATTTAAATTATGGGTTGTGTGATTTTAACAGTAGATTATTTCGGATGATATTATGGATTTTATGGAATTAAGTTTGATGAAATTTTTAAATAATATTGATTGTTTTGTCAAATATTTTTAAAAAAAAATGTGATTTTTCGTATTTGTTATCCATTTTGTATATTAATTTTTATTACAATTTATCGATTTTTGATTAATGAGTGATATTTTGATATCCGTCTGGTGATATTTTAATAAAAAAAAAAATTTATGTCTTTCATTGAATCTAATTTCTGAAAAAAAAAAAGAATTTAATATAATTTCACATGATTTATGTGTTTGATGGTTTTTTAATAATTTTATCATTTTTTAGATTATATTATACCATCAAATCAAATAAAAATGGATTATTTAACTTTATTATATTACGATTTAACAAAATGTTGGATCAATTTTATATTAGTCATGCGATCGATATGTACAAAATTTATATAAAATTAAAAAAATAAACCCACCAAGAGAGAACAAAGTTTAGTAGAATTCACAAAGCACATTTTTTGCCTTCCAAAATTTTCTAGCTGTTGTATATATATTTTTTTCACCCCGTTCTTTTTTTTTCTCTCGAATTTACTGTCCCATGCCTCAAAATTAGTACTGGATCTAACCTAAAATTATTAATTTTTTTTTTAAAAAAAAAAAGAAAAAAGAAAAAAGAGTAAGAGCCCCAAAATTTAAAAGAAAATAAAGGGTAGCTGTAAAAAGCTGGAAAACCTACTCATCCAAGAAGCGGTTCACAATCTTCACGCTTGGCTCCACTACCTGCCTCTCCCAAACACCTCTCCATTCTTCGTCACCGTTCATCAACATCTCAAACGCCGTCGTTGCGTCCATTCTCTGTAGGTCCCACCCGCCCCCTCTCAGTTTCAAGATTTTACCTATCTGCCTCTTCGCCAGCTGACGCGTGTTCTCCTTTATATCCCTCACTGTCTTTTCATATACTCCCCCCCGCACTCGATCCCACTCCCCCTGCGGGTACATCTTGAAGTACTGCTCGAACTCGGGCACCCCGATTGCTTTCATCAGCCCGACCCGTCGACTCACTGAGTTCGCCCTCATTTTCTCCGATTTGAAAAACTCCGCCAACTCTTCAAACATCCCCGAGTCAAGCATTTCATCTACCCGTTTGTTTAAATAATCGAATAAAACTTGTAATGACGAGTCAACCCATATGAAACAACAGTTGTATCTCAAGTTTGAAATCACTGAGTCGGAATCAAACCCATCAAAAACGTTCAACTCGGGGTTGTAATCTTCGACGAGTAACGAGTAAATAAACGAGTTGGACCCACCAACTAAAAGGGGAGTCTTTTTACCAGATATAATATCAGAAATGGTTTTATCAGCTTGGAGTCGAAACTCGTAGGGAGTGAACTCGACGTCGTCGGGAACGAACTCGCCGAGAAAGTGATGGGGAATATCCCGCCGTTCATGCAGAGGAATCTTGTTGGTGGTGATATCGAGACCCCTGTAGACTTGCATTTTGTCGGAGTTGATGATTTCAGAAGGGAAGAAACGGGTGGCGAGATCAACGGAAAGGCGGGACTTTCCGGTGCCGGTGGCGCCCATGATGACAACAAGTTTATCTTTTTTTGGGGGGGTGGCGGCGGCGGAAGCCATGAGGGTTTTGCGCCATCGTGAACGGCGATAAATAAAAGGAGAGTGATGGTGGCGGTAGGGGTAGGAAGTAGAAGTTGGTGGTGAAAAAAGAAAAAGTCTCATAACAGCTGGCTGTGTATTTGCTGGAAAATAAAAACAAGCTTATGATGCTTACTACACATGTAAATATGGAGAGGCAAAAACAGAGCAGGTGTACGGTAACCTCGGATGATGACGATGACTATTTTGGCAGCGAATGGCTGACTGGATGATGATGAGTGATTTTAGAGAAACAGAAAGAAAGAAAGAAAGAAAAATGAGCTCTTCTTACTAGTGATCAATTACATGACACATGTATATACACTATATAGTCTTCTTTGCCTCAGAGAAAAACTTAATGTAGATGAATTAGTGAACCATATGAGTTTTAGTTATTTTTTTCTCTTTATTTTAATTTATTTATTTTTTAAAAAAAATAATTAAAACACATATATCATTAATTGATTTGATGATTTTATAGGACCAAATTATATAAGTTTTTCTCTTCCTTGTCCTTCCTCTATTATTTTTTATTTTTAAATTGGTATACGGAGGAATTTTATATTAGGATATTGAGAAGGAAATTTTTAAAAAATAGGTAATATTTTAGTTTGATAAATTATAATGAGAGTAATTCTTTTATATAAATAGGAGTGCAAATCCATCTCGAATTGTTTTTAGTTTGAGCGAATTAAATCTCAACCCGACCATACGCCCCTTGATACAATAAGAATACAAGTGACATGATATCACTAGTTAACTGACATATGAAATGTAAATTTATATTAAATATAATTATTATTTATTTGGTAATCTTTTTAATACTTTAACATATGTGACTATATATTATTAAATTATTATATGAGTAATATGATACCACCATTGTATTATAGTTCTTTTCAGTTTTCATAAGGAAATAGTTTGTATTTTTTTAAAAAAAATAAAAATAAAAGGTCTTTGTTGTTAGATTTTATTCATAAAATCAATAATTTTACGGCTATGAGCCTAAAATAAGTCAAATCAATTACTTTATATTATTCCAAAGTTTTGAGTGTATCATTCTTTTTATTTATAGCTCTTAATCAAATTCGATAGTATGGAGCATTATAACAAAATACATTTTATCATGGATAAGTTCAATTAATTAGGTAGTCTTTTGCAAGAAATTCAATGACGCGATCTTCATTGGATTTGACCTTTCGAAATTCTTGTGTTTACATATAACCTCAAAAATCTTGTGTCAACATTTTGTTAAGAAACAAAACCCTCACAAGAACCCTCAAGAATCATATTCTTGAGAACTTTTCTTTGTTTCTTGTTCGAATCTTATTAGCTGTTTAGAGACGCCATAAAAATCGTCAATTTTTTATAAGTCTAATGGAAATTTTGTATTGTTTCGTTTAAAACACGAATTCCCACTTAAAATCTAATACCACAAAAATGTCTATCTGAGGCCTATAATTACCAAACATATTCACATTTCATATCCAACTTCACAATTCATAATCAACACTCCAAATCTCAAATTCACAAACCAAATCTCAATACAATTTAATAATCTGAAACCGATATATTTTATAAGCATAATAACACGATAATATACAAGTCAGAGTTCGGGTTCATTACCACATGAAAGTATCGGCCCAACACTGGAGACGTCGAATACAAGAAACTGCCCAAGACATGGCTGCGTGTGACCTTCATGTGCCGCCATACGCATTGACGCAGGGAGCTCACACACCGATGAGTCCCGACACTAGAAGATGTATGCCGACGTCCAAAGTCCAATGGTAGGGTTCACACATCGATATGGGCTCCGGTTTGCCTGAATCGACCAAAAATAGTTGTTCCCGTCTGGTACAGTTTCACTGGAAATCGGCCACCACCGGCGACAATACTACTACCAAAATATTCCATGTGACTTCCTCTAATATTTCCCTAAGCTCATTCGTCGAAAAAAATTCCTCAAATGGCCTGATTTTGGGCTCTCTCTCTCCCCATCCATTTTCTCTCTCTCAAACATTTATCTACTTTTTTTTTGCCTAAAAAATGAAGGAGATGAGTTTTTTTTTTAATTCGTAGGAAAATAACAAATGGAATCCTGAAGTTTTCAACTATTTACACTTTCAATCAAATCATAAAATTTGATCAATTTGGTCCTTAAAATTTTAGAATTCCAAGGTGTTAATTACAGACTCACACGCCAGGATCAAACTCTTCTTTTGACTATGGTTGGGCTCTACAGTGGTAGAACCTGGTGAACCGGGAGGTAGACCCGGCCGGCGGTTCGGTTCCGGTTCGGAACCGAACCGAACCGGCCGGTTTCCGGTTCCACAAGTGTGGAACCGGAACCGAACCGGTTAAATCCGGTTCGGTTCCGGTTCCACACTTAAGTGGAACCGGAACCTAAAACCGAACCGGAACCGAACCGTTCGGTTCCGGTTTGGTTCGGTTCCTTTTTTTTTTAAAAAATTAATTAAAATAAAAAAATGAGATTAAATTTATAAATAAAAAAATTTTATTACATTGAAGAGCTTGAGCTTAAATTTTTAAAAATTAAGTTGTCTACGTATCCTCCAAGGGTGAGAGGAATCAAAGCTCACGTAGTTCCATTACAAGTTTTAGTCTTTTAGACATATCCCCTTTGTAAATTATAATTTTACAATTATCAATCATCATTATCAGTTGATCCTTCGGCTCCGGTTCCGCTTGCACTTGTTGCAGAAGCATTATCGAACAAATCTTCACAATCATCGGGGGCATCTTCTTGTTGTCTCAAATCAGCTCGAGTCCAATCATCCACACAAGTTGTTGCTTCTAGAGTGCTTGGATGTAATGAAGATCGTCTAGCTTCCAATATATTACCTCCCAAGCTGAAGGCTTGCTCAACCGCAACGGTGGAAATAGGTGCTGCCAAGATCTCTTTAGCAATAATAGATAAAACATGATATATATTTTGATGCCGGTTCCACCATTCAAGGATTTTAAAATTTTTACTGCATAAACTTTCATTAGAAAACTCAAAATTTGTAGATAAATAATTATCTAATTCAGGATTATTAGTTGTCGTATCCCTAGATTTTTTATTTCGTTGCAATAACCAACGATCCCCTGCGCTAAGTCTTGTTTGAATTACCGGTTCGCTACTACTATATAATATTCCTAAATAACCATAGTAAGCTTGTAAACCACCATTCAAACCTTCTAATTTAAATCTAGGATCAAAAACAGCAGCAATAAGATAAAGTAAATGAATTTCTCTAAAATAATGCAACCATTTTACCTTCATAACAATAATGGCTTCGAGCAAAACAAGATCATTAGGGTCGTCACTGTCAACATGCTCATCGAGAGTGCCAACAATATTCAAACTCTCAAGAAGAAATAAATGTGTTGTAGGATAATAAACACCGCTAAAAACTAAAGTAGCATCATTAAAAACTCTTAAAATATCTAAAAGTTTTTCACAAATATCCCATTGACTAGGATAAAGTGTGATATTTTGAACATGTTGAGAAAAAAAACTACATAATGCATCTTTGTATTGAAATGCTTGACATAAAAGAAAATAAGTAGAATTCCAACGTGTTGGAACATCTCTAGAAAATTTAATCGGTTTAATACCATTTATTTTACAAAACTTGGTCCATTCTCTTCTAACTTGGGAATATGACCAAATACAATTAAGTGCCATTTTAATTGGATCAGGAAAGGAGATAATACTTTTAAACCGTCTTGCACACATAAGTTTAGGACATGACATGTACAACGAATATGAAAAAATCGACCCCCTAAATTTGGTTCACATAAGGATTTTAAATCATTAATGGATGCAGTATTTGCAGATGCATTATCAAATCCAATTGTTAAAATTTTTTCTACTAAACAAATTCATCAAAAATTACCTTCATCATTCTATAAATATTTTGTGCAGTATGTGGGTCATCAAAAACTCTAAATGCAATAAGTCTTTTTGCATGGTAAATGATGCATCAATCCAATGACAAGTCACACCCATGTATGAGTGTGTTTGCCAATGGTCACTCCAAATATCAGAACATATAGAAATACGACCTTTCATCTCTTTAAATATTTCATTTAAAATAATTTTACCATCTTTATATAATTTGAAAATATGACGTTTTGTTGTGTTTCGAGACATTCTACATGCAACAGGGTTTAAAGCATTATGCACGTAATTAGTAAAATGAAGTTTTTCACCAAAGCTTAAAGAAAGATGTGCCATACAAGTTAATTTCGCAAATTCTTCTCTATTTTTTGCATCAGAATATTTAAATAAATCAACACTACTCGTACCTCTACTAGATGATGCATACCTGGCCATTTGAGTCTGCGTCGTATCAATGCCAAATTCAATCGGATGATGTTTTTCCATGTGCTTGATCATATTGCCGTATCCATCTGAAAATTTATAGATAACCCCACAATAGTTGCAAATCGCTCGTTGTGAACCATCTTCTAGGCGTTCCAAAGTAAAATGAATTTTGAAAATATCCGAAGACCGAGCCTTAACTTCTTTTCTCCGTGATTGTGCACTGACACTAGGGCCGTTCTCTTGGGTTGGCATATTTGACATAATGTTCTCAGATGAGCTTGCCATTTTTCGTTTGAGAAATTAGGAAGAAAAATAAGAAAATTGAATAATTGCGAATAAGAGAATTATAGAAAATGAGAGAGTTGAGAATTTGGTGTGATGAAATTATGAAAAATGAATCCTATTTATAGAATTTTAGAATTTTTTTGATACCAAAATTGCCCCTAAATATAACTGTTTTATTACCGTTATTAGGGGTACATTAGTAATTTTTATTTTATATAATAAAAATATTTTTTTTTTTGTTTTTTTAATTATTTTTTTGGCAGGGAGCCGTTTGGCAGGGAGCCAAACGGCTCCCTGCATCCCCCAACGGCACTAGCCGTTGGGGGAATTAGGCCCCCAACGGCTAGTAGCCGTTGGGGGCCGTAGGGTTCCTTTTGGAACCCTACGGTTCCAACAGGAACCCGACGGTTCCAACCGGAACCGTTCGGTTCCGGTTGGAACAGTCCGAACCAGTGGAACCGTACGGTTCCACCGGTTCGGACCGGTTCGAGTTGGGGTGGAACCCCAACCGAACCGGTCCCATTCCGGTTCGGTTCCGGAACCGGAACCGGAACCGGTTGGAATCGGAACCTTCCGGTTCCAACCGGTTCGGTTCCGGTTCCGAACCGAAACCGTGGCCGGGTCTACCGGGAGGTTGTATATCATGTGCCGGGTGTATATGCCATCTCTCTCACAGCAGGCGGGTCCCACACAGTTATGAGGCCCTCCTGCTGTGAGAGAGATGACATATACACCCGGCACATAATATAATTTTCGGGTGAACCGGACGTACTAAAAGAATCATTTTCTTCTCTTATGATTTTTTTTGAAGTCTTCTAGGCCCGTTTAAGAATGGAAAATAATAATTTGAATGTATTAAAGTCAGATAAGATACAATTCTTTTCAAATAAAAAAATGAAAATACCTATTTTATCAACGGAGCGGGGCCCTCAGAGAGCAAAGAGAAAGAATCTGATATAATTAGCCATATTCGATATTTGGAATGATAGGACATTGTGATAGACGAAAAGCTAAGTCGAAATCTCATTACATTTTCTTTACCTGGTATATATGTTGGCTTTGTATTAAACTTTCACACGCATTCGATGTAAGCCATTTATGACGAGCTTCATAACATGTTATGCACGATGGAACAAGATTTGAAGAAAGAAAATTCCACCTTATACCTTCATGGTGGAGCAAGTTCTTCAAAGACTTCTAGAAAGTCTAAGAAGATTAAAATGGGAAAGAAAAAGATAGCGAAGAAAGATTCAAAGAAATTCATAAAGCATAAAACTGTAAGACCGCACATAGATCTTGAAGCATGTCTACATTGCAAGAAGTATGGACACTGAAAATGCGAGTGTCTAGAGCTGAAAGGAAAAATAGGACCCTCAAATACACTTTCTATTTTTCCTATAATTGACATCTTATTAGCCTTAGATGCAAATAGTGGTTGAGTGTTAGACACCGACAGTCCCACTCATATTTGGAACTTCATGCAGGTCATGAGGGTTAAAATGAGGCTTAAAATGAAGGGGTTATATAGCGGAAATTCGGTAACGCATCGGAATAATGGAAAATCATAATTTTCCGATTTCAAAACTTTTTCTCGGATTAATTAAATAAACTTATTTATTTAATTACCCAATAATTAAATTATGAAATATTACACAAGAAATCAAATTTATGTGTAATTACCGAATTACCCCTATACTTTGTATTTTATTCATTTTAGTACGAAATTGTTCAAAACAATTTTGAATGATTCTAAATCATTTCTAAGATGAATCAAACATGTCCCAAATGTCAAGATACAATTTGCAACAAAAATTCACAATTTTAGTCATAAGGCCGAGGGCCTCCAATGGTGGGGGAATTGTGCATTTTGCACTTACATTGTTCAAAACACATGCAAATGAAATCCAATCAACATAAGATTTAATATGTATCATATACACATCCAAATACACAACATAAATGAAAAGCCCCAAATTTGGAAGTGGTCTTAAAACCTAATTTTTTAATTTCATCAAATTGGACAAATTAAACCAAATTAACAAAATCCAATACTTCAATCATGTTTCTTCCATTACAATCAAGCCTCACCACAATGAAACAACTATAGAACAAATCTAGGTAATTTAAGAGTGAGTCAATAACTCTAGATTGGCAACTTTGATTTCTAAAGAATCATAAGAAAACCTATGAACCATTTCAAGGCCTTTAACATGCATCAAACTTTCATCCAAGTTCTCAAACAAACAAACACAAACTTCAAGAGTAGAAAGAACATCAAAGCATCACAAAATGATGCTAAGGTAGTTAGAAACAATTTCCATGTTGAAGGTTTAAAGAAAATACTTACAAAAACTAGATTTTCCAAGACTTTTTCCTTTTGGCCTTCAAACTTGCTCTCTACTCTTTTGTGTTTATTTTTGGTGTGTTTAAGACTTATGTAACCCTAAAATGAAAGAAAACAATTTATACCCCTCCCATTAGCCTTGGCCGAATTTTGGTGTATAAGATATCTAGATATTTTGTTTTCATTTCAATTAAATTTCAAGTTGCCAACTTGCTTAATGATCATTACACTTTAATGACTTTTTCAACCAAGTCAATAATGGCAACTTAGGCATTAAAACAAATCCCTAAGTAAAGATATTTATATTTTTAATTAATTTAATTATTTAACAATTAAATAATTAAATAATTATTTAAATACAAATATATTAAATATATATTATATTTACATTAAATATTAAATATATATATATATATATTATATATATATATATATATATATATATATATATATGATATTGGTCAAATATCTCAATTTGACAATTAATTAATGTGTATTTGAATTAATCTAACATTAAATACAAATACACAAAATTTAAGGAAATGAATATCGGGTCACTACACATGTATTTTGCGTTTAATCTTTAAACGACTTTATAAATAATCAATATTATTTATAAATGTTGCCCTAGTGCTCTACGAGTATATTTCATTAGTGAGACTTTACATTCAGACATATCCGTCACGAAATCTAATTTCGTGTCCATAATTTATCCACCCGTAAATTATGACGACCACGGATAAACTCGCTGAATCATACAGGTCGAGGTCATGGCAAATGTATAATTCCTCCGTCACAGGTATCCGGATAAATCCCAGAGATATAGATGTAAATGTAAAATCTCTATAGGGATTATCCAGTCGACTATTCTATTAGCAATCTCAAAAAGAACATTTACAACTAACTTCTAAATTGTACCACGGGCCCATGGTTTTTATCTGATTGCTAATCATATGGAATACCTATGCTCTGATACATAGAACTGACAGATCCTATCTCGATACACACAGGACACCCTGAGGATATATCCACACCCAACGAACATGCAGATGTCTGATCTAAATAGATCGGTGACGTGACTGCCATCTAAGTGTGGAAGATGTCTCATGCGCCCACAGTGGTACCTCAAGTCGAAGAATCACAAGTGCTACTCAACCCGATAAGATTCTTATTGACGTTGGTGTACCATCCATTAAGAATCTTTGGTGAGTCGTTTAGTGTTTATCCGCTATAAATACCTACACGTCTATATTAGTCTCCAAGACTTATGGTTCATTGAGAAACCATTGGAATCATATATTCCAGTATACGACATGTACCAGTCTCATCGGGTTTACTATACTGACCAAGTAGTGTAAACCTTGACCAGGAACAGTCTGAGAATGACAACGTCATGATACTTCTCAACGTCAGTTGCGACGCTTTTGCAACAGCACCATGACTAGTCATTCTAAGGTCATTACGTCTTTACCATATTAAAAGATACATTATATTATAGAAACTGCATATATTATTCATAATAATAATGTTTTACAGAAGTATTCGTAAAGAAATACAACAGGGAATTGGCGCTCTGAGCACCAACCCCAACATAAAAGAGGGGAGATCCAACTTAGAGTTGGCAATGACGAGACCTTGGATGTCAATTGTTGGGGTAAGCGCAGCGGAAGGGAAAGCGGTGGAAGGCGAAAATGGTTTTTAAATATTTTAAAATTTTCCGAGCGAATTAGTAAATATCAAATATTTTTAATTCACCCAAATAAGTTTAAATATATTATTTATTAGGGTTATTTAAGTTTTACTATTAAAGTTATGATAAAATAACAATTGGGTACTATGAATATTAACATATTACACTTTACTACTAAACTTATATAAAATTTAACATTTTACTACTTTTCCATCTAAACCGTTAGTTGACCGTCAGTTGACCTTTAAAAAGAATGTTTTATCTAGGGGTGTTTATGGGTCGGGTCGAGTTTTTTTGAAATTTTTGAGACCCGAGTATAATTATAATTTTTACTTTTATTTTATTTTGAGGATAAAATTAGGGGTGTACATAGGGCCGGTTCAACTTGGAACCCGACCCGACCCGACCCGATCCGATCCGCGCAGGTTTCATACAAAAATAATGAGTTTTCGGGTTAACCCGACCCGACCCGGAATTTTCATGTTGGGTCACGGGTTTGACATTAAAATCCGACCCTACCCGAAATTATAATATTTTTATTATATTTCTAAAAATTTATTATATTTCTAAAACAACTATTTTTTTTAAAGTTTTCACTATTATTTCATTTATTTATTACTTTTGTTGTCTTGAAACATTATATACATGATAATTTTCGGGATATAAAATAACTAATATTATATTTTAAAATAAATAATTCATTAAAAAATTTATTTTTTTGACGACCCGACCCGACCTGATCGGGTTTCACCTCTCAAATTTTGGGTTCAGGTTTCGAACCTGCATGATCCGATCCGATCGGGTCTCAAAATTTTCAAAAAACCCCAACCCGACCCATGAACTCCCCTAGATAAAACAATATTTTTAAAAGTCAACTGACGGTCAACTAATGGTTTAGATGAAAAAGTAGTAAAATGTTATTTTTTATATAAGTTTTGTAGTAAAATGTAATATATTAATATTCATAGTACCCAGTTGTTATTTTATCATAACTTTAATACTAAAACGTAAATAACCCTATTTATTAATATTTAATAACATAATATATTTCGAAACACGACGAATTATTTTACGAAAATATTTTTCGACAAATACTATGCGTAACGGGCAAACGATCAAACCGGATGACCAACCGCCGAGCCGAGCCAACCCGGTCACTTGGGCAGTGTTCGGTCAGCCCTTGGGCTGCCCGAACAGTGCCCAATTCGCTGGTTTCACAGCCATGACACGTCGAGCCCGTTTCGACGTGAATTTCACCGTTTTCTCTCATTTTTGCCCCGGAACAATTTCCGGAATTTATCCACCACCCAATACACATCCAAAATCATCCAAATAATATATTTTTACATGAAAAATATTATGATTTAACATCCAAAACCAGATCTGATCCAGTTTTTATTTTTGTCAATTTTTCAAGCAAAATTCAATTTATTCACAAATTAATCCAATTAAGTTACACCAAATTTAATCACCACAATATAAAGCCTTAAGAACAATTCTAGGCAATATTAGAGTGGTAAAATCACTCTAGAATGACAATTTTAATTTTGAGATTAATTCACTAATTAATCTTTATACACATGCTTAATAAAAGAAAAAAAAATATTAAGATTAATTAAACAACCAACACCAAATTTTACACCCAATATATATCCAAGATACATATGTAAATAAAACATGCAATATACATATCTTATACATACTTTGCATGCTTAAGAAACAAAATCAAGAAAAATTGAAATTAGGAATTTATTTTACCTTAAAGAAATTCCAATTTATTCAATTTTTCTTCCTTACGGTGGTGTTGTTTACTTTAAAACCGAACCCAATTTTTCTTTTATTTCTCAACTCATGAGAAGTGGCTAAACCTAAAAAAATGGAACAACTTCAATTTATATAGAATTTTTGCAATTGCCGAAAATTGGGTTATTTTTAATCCAAAAAATAACAATTTTCATGGCTAAGATTTTGACACCATTTAATCTTATCCAAATTAGATTTTATTTTGATTTTTGTTAATTAAAATCCATGGGTTAAAAACGCATGGTTTGGCCAATCAAATTATACCAAAAATCAAGAATATTCCATGTAATATTCTTAATTAAAAATAAATTAATTAACAAATTAATCAATTTATTTAATAATTAACAAAAAGATAAAATAAACAGATGGAAAAATATTCCATGAATATTCTTCCATTTTTATTATTAATAGTAATTAATTAACAATTAATTAATTAATAATAATAAAGCAAGTGCCAAAATCCAATGGATTAATAATGTGTATCTAATCTAAATTATGTATCGTATACAAATACACATTATATAATACGCGTGTGTAAATTATGAATAATCCGAATTATTCATAATTAATTGGCCAAGTGCTCAACGAGTACACTTTATATTGTGAGACTCTATAGGTTCAATTTTATCTATCACAGAAACCATTTCCATGTCCGTAATTTGTCCACTCACAAATCACGACGACCACATATAATCGAGTTGAACCATCCCAGTCGAAATCATTGCATATATATAATCTCTCTGTCATAGGTTATCTGAATTGTTCGAAGATATAGATTAAATGTCAAATCTTCGCTATGAATAATTCATGTGTCGCGACATATTTATGATTCTTAAACAAATATTCGGAACTCGTTTCCGAATCATACCTCGGCCAATGATTTCAAAAAATCACAAATTGGACACCTAAATCATGTACACGGGACTAACAGATCCTCTCTAGATACATCACAAGATATCATGAGTATCAGTCCATACCCGACGAACATGCGGAGGTCTGATATTAAAAGATCGTTGACGTGACTGTCATCAAAGTACGAAAGATATCTCACATATCCACAGTGGTATCACAAGTCAAATGAGCTAATATGCTATTTGACTCGTAAAGATTCCTATTGACATAGATGTACCATCTATCAGGAATCTTCGAATGAGTCGTTCAATATTTATCCAATAAATACCCACGTGTCTATATAAGTCTCCAAAGACTCATGGTTTACTAAGACAAATCATTAGAATAATTCTAATACACGACACGTATCAGTCTCACGGGTTTATAAACCGACCAGGTATGTAAACCTTGACTAGGAACAATCTTAAGAATGAATTATATCGTGATATTTCTCAGTAACAATTTCGGCACTTTTGTAATTATGTCCCAAGTATTCATTCTAAGGTCTTTTACGCCTTTACCATATAATATAATATATTGATGAAAATTATCAAATTTTATTCATAATAAAATATAATGTACATCGTATTGATAATAAATTCAACAAAATTTGGCGTGCCGAGCACCAAATCCAACATTTTCTCCCACTTGCTCTAGTGTTAAATTTGATGGTATCTAATACCTATCGCCTCTACATGTCTATCATATAGTCTTGGAGGCAAGGCCTTTGTAAGCGGGTCTGCTATGTTGTCATTGTTGGGGTTTTGGGCAAAGGGCGCGGCGGAAGCGCTGTTCAGGCGAAATCGTAATTTTAAAACTTTTTAAATTAACGAATTGATTATTCAATATCCAATATGAATAATTTATTCATATTTCACCTAAACATATTTATTCAATATCAAATAACGACATAAATAGTTAAGAAAAGTCGTGAAACTTTTGCGAAAACATATTTCCGCAAAATAGCATAAAACACGTTTTTGACCGAACCGACTACTCAATACACATGAGGACTGCCCATGTCATCCCCAATAGTATTAGGGTAGTTCATGGGCTGCCCGAACAGTGAAAAATTCACTCTTTGGGCAGTCGTCACCCGGTTGGCTCAAAAGTCACCCGGTAACGCTGTTTTTCACAGTTTTCACTTATTTCAACTCCAAAATAATTTCCGGCAAATGTTCCAACATCCAAAACACATCCAATACATTTATATGACATTATTTTCATCACCATATGAACAGTATTTCCAGATCTGATCTAGAAGCAATAATTATCAATTTTTCATGCTTTAATCCAATTTTTTCAACATTAATCAAATTAATCACTACACCAATTCAAGTTATCACAAATGAACCACCCAAGAATAATTCTAGGCATTATAAGAACGTATCATCAAATGATCAATTTGAATAAATATTACAATAATATCATCCAAATCAACTTCACACATGCAATATGCCTCCAAATCCATCCTCAAAAACCAAAAGCCCCAAATTTATAGAAAAGAAGAAACCCTAGATCTCATTAGATCTTCAAGAAATAAGAAACAAAATTTCTAAGCTTAGGGATTTGTAGAATTACCTTTAATCCTTTAATTCCTTAGCCTTTTTTCTTGATTTTCTTCTTTTCCTTTACTTGAATCATCAAGCAATATCTGAAGAGTATTTTCGGCCATGGAGGAGTGAATGAAGAAGAAAATTTTTTTTTCTAAATTAAATAAGGCGTGACCGACTTTCAAGGGTAATTTGGTCAATTTTTGTATTTTAATTTCATTAAATTAACATTAAACATTATGTTAGCAAATCATATTTGCACACCTAAAGTTTAATTAAAGCATGCCACATGTGTCAATAATAATTAAACATATTGCATAACATTTATGTAATATGAATATTATTTAATTATTTAACATTTAAATATCTAAATAATTAATTAATATAATTAATATAATATATGTATTTTTCTTTACATTAAATAACAAATACATATATTAATGGCATGTGTCAAAGTCTCATTTGAAAATTAATAAATATGTATCAAATCAAATTTTACATCAAATACATATACATATTAATTATAAATTGATCAAAATCTCTTAATGCATGTGTTATCGTTTAACCGTTTAAACGATTCGAATTAACTCACTTAGTCCGATGAAGTATTATGAATAATATGTATTATTCATAAAGTGTTGCCCAAGTTCTCAACAAGTACACTTCATATTGTGGGACTCTCTAAGTTTAGGTTTATCCGTCACGAAATCCAATTTCGTGTCCATAATTCACCAACTCATAAATTATGACGACCACAGATAATCTTGCTAAACTATGCAAGTCGATGTCATTGCATACGTATAATCCCTCCTCACAGGCTATCCATATTATACCTGAGATATAGATAATAACGTCAAATCCTTACGGTATAATATAGTCAACTTTTCAAATTTACGATCTCTAAATAACACTCGGACTAATTTTTGAAATTATACCACAGCCATGGATTTACTAGATCGCAAACACGTGTAGGATGTCTATGCCCTGTACACAGGGCTGACAGATTCTATCTTGATACACACAGGCTATCATGAGCATCGGTCTACACCCAACGACAAGCGGAGGTCTGATCTAAATAGATCTGTGACTGCCATCAAAGTGTGGAGGATAACTCATATATCCATAGTGGTATCTCAAGTCGAAGGACCATTATGCTCGCTTAACTCGAGAAGATTCCTATTGACGTTGGTGTACCATCTATCAGGAAATCTTCAGTGAGTCATTCAGTATTTATCAAATAAAAACCTACATGTCTATACGAGTCTCCCGAGACTTATGGTTCATTGGGATAAACCATCGGACCAGGTCACAATATACGACATGTAATAGTCTCAGTGGATTTTACTAACCGATCCGTGTTAGTAAATTTTGACCAGGAACTTTATTTAAGGATATACAACTTATAGTGACGCTTTCCAATGTCAATTACAAACTACGTTGTAACTGCGCACTACGTTGTAAATCCTAGGGTCTTTGTCTAATATACACGTATCACTAAATCAGATTTAGTTTCAATCTAATCATAATTAGATATCTAATCGCAATTAGATCGAATATGTGTATAAAATACAAGAGGTGCTACCATTAAATAAGTAATATTATGGAAAAATGAATTGTTCGTATTTATGAATCGGACATAAATACGATCCGAATTGGCACTCTGAGCACCAACCCTAACATATTATCATATACACATCTCAATGTGTATCACATACTCATGGCCCTCAAGAGCTCACCTAACACTCAAGAGGTTGGCAACAACAAGTAAGACCGCTTTAACAAATTGAGTCTGTCCAACAAACCCAATCGTTTTCCTTAACCAATATCATTCATATTTTTTAGAACCCAAGTTCTTCATCAATATGACTCAGATGCGACATTAATATTGTGCTACAGCTACTGAGTTGTCTATGTATTTAAGGATCAAATCCAAATACTATGCAGACAACCGCAAGCATAACATTAATATCAAAACTTCTAATCTATAAGGTCACTATGCAACTTCATAAGTTAATACTTCATAAGTTGCAACGAATTCCACTAATACAGTAGAATCAACGGTGACACTCCTACTACATCTTTTCTGACTTTATATGACATAGACCATTTAATGTCATAATTAGACTCAAAACTAATCTGACTCTAATGGTTGTAGATTATATTCTCTATTAATAAGAAACTCGTTCTTAATATCTCAAAGATCACAAAGAATATGTTTCAAGATCCATCCTATGGTCTACAACATATCAAAATAACTCGTAACAATTACAATTAAATTGATATCTTAATCGTACATTATATAGTATTCATTATGCTATCATCATATGAGGCATCAGATTGACTAGACATTCTAATCAATCTCTCTTTCGTAAAAGGAATCATCATTTACGAAAGATTAATACTATATACAAGAGACACACTAACTGTCAAACAGTTATACTAACTGTCAAACAGTTATACTAACTGTCATACATATAGTTTTGATGTGTCCTTTATTAGATTATATCTAATACACGACTAATGAAAGTATCTCACAAGTCTCTTAGTTTTATATCATATATAAGACTTTATATCAAATATAACAGAGGCTACACCCACTGCTATCACGGAGAAAAGAAGATTTAGGTAAACCTTTTTACCTCACAAATATTTCATTATTACATTAATAATGATAATGTCGTTAGGATATATAATACTAGAAAGAAATTTGTACGCTCCCACGACCCTACTATCAAATATGTATTCTCTATGCTTTGATAAAATCAGACAATTTGACTGTATCAAAATTAGAGAACACAGATTTTCGAAAAACTTATCAGAGTCTACAATAGGCTCTATAAGCTAGTATATCAAACTGTGGTCTTAACAGAATACAAACTCTAGGGCCATTCTAGAATGAAATTTTCAAACAAAGAAACCACAACGAATTTCTCATTCGAAGAAAACATTCAGGAACGCCACTTTGCATTCTTTAGCCAAAATACATAGTTTAATATCAACATTAACCAACAAATATTTAATTGTTCAATTAGTGCAACTTGAGACAAGTTTTCTCAGAATCTACAATAGTAGCTGAGTTTAACTTTTCTCATAATCATACTATAAAGGTCAAACCTTTATCAAGCTCACTTTGCTTTTGCTGCGTAAATAATGTGCACATTTTATGAACTATTCATAACGAAAGCTTAATCAAGTTAAAAACTTGATCATAGTAAGCTATGAACAATCTTAGATCTATGGTTCAATGCTAACTTCCGAAATCGATATCAAATATCGCTCCCACTATAAGTTATAGGACAATTTTCTTTAATAAAAAACAACATAACTATTAAGTATCAAATACTTTGTAAATGATTCTGACATCCTATTGGACTTATATGGAATATGTCGTAGGGTGATTTCATATAATTAATTATGTAGTTCCATTACAGTTTATTACTTTCACATTTGACTTCAATAAGTCAGGTATTTTCTGCAATTTTCAACATCCGATGTTACACACCAAATAATGAAACAATTTTATTACACATGATTATAGAAAAGATATTCTATAAAATAGAATACAATATTCTATTAAGTAGAATAAATGATAAACTCTTACTTGTACCTCCGAGGCGCAAGTATTTTCAATTATATAACCATTATAAAAAAGAAAGATTCAAATCTCAAACTTTTCAAGATTCGAATTTTCTACTTATACATATCATATACGTAACTGTAGAAACAAATGGAACAATAATTAAAAGGATGAGTTAGTATTACTGGAGCGTATCCCAAAAAGTATTGAAACTAATCCGGTAACATTCAATATCAAACGAATCATATCATATAAGATTCGATTTATCCCACTGACCAATTCCATCGCGATTGAACCGTAGAAGAATCATATTGAGTAAGAATCAAATTCATTAAATAACTTTAGAACTAATTGCTATAAATTCATATGTTCGATCATATCAAACATCCTTGAACAATTCAAAGACTCACGATGAATTTTAAAATATATAGTTTTCAACACTTCAAATAGAATATCTTTGAACCATTCAAAATATTTTATCCACGTTTCATCGGAAACATATTGAAAGTTCTCAAACCATTCAAGACGTTCAATATATATTCTTTTAGAAACATGTAACTAAGTCATGACAATTCATTAACTAAGTTACGAAGTAAAGAAAACTATCCATGGCGATTTCTAATTCATTAAACTACCTACTTCCAAAGTATTAGTTTAATAAATTTGTGGTGCAAGTATGATCATTGGTTAAATGAGATTTAATCAAATCCTGAATATAATATTCATTAAATAGATAAGGATATATGGTGTGATCTTGTATCAGACCATCCTTTACTATACGGAATAAGCATCTAATGCTTATATGATAAAATCTTATAAAGCACTGTTCTAAGTTATTTAGTTAACCGAACATTTTTCTTAATATTTATCTTCTTATTAATGACACTACTAGTCATATTAAAATATGTAACAACTGTTTATAAAGAACAAGTAACTATCCAATAGTTGCAAGTTCTGATATCAAATATCAAAACAATCATTAAATAATCTATTAAATAACTAGACGGGAGATACGGTATCCAATACCTATAGTTGTCGTATTATGAGAAAAGATATTCTCTATACAAAACTATACACATCTCCTTTCTTAAGCTCTATAATTTGCCTTCAATTATTTACAACAATTATAAATAATTGATTAGCAAACTGTGTCAAACACGTGACTTCTAAAAGTCACTAAAGCCAAGAAACGTCATTAAAAGATAAACAAACACCTAATTGAGTTTTCTTAATGTCAGTCAAGAATCTCGAGACATGAACTGATTCGTGTTAATTCTCACTCCACAAGAAACTATTATTTCTAGACAATAATATCCTAAAACAGATATCCATTTAGATTACCTATCATGACTTAGAAACTAAGTCACAAACCATCTTGATTTTCAAGAAAATCGGAACAACAGTTCCCGATGGTTTTCACTAATCTAACAATATCTAAGTCAACTAACATTCTAGAACCTATTCTAGAAATACACAACCAAAAGCAAAGTCAGAAAACATATTCAAGTAGTATGCATGCAGTGGATTAGAAGTATAATTCTATTAACAATATAGAATAAAGGAAAACAAAAGCAGCAATTTCCATAAAATTACGCACTGCCTTAGTTATGGATTTTTAACCCAGCAGTGTCTCCCACTACTTTACGTAATACCATAATCCCCAACGGAGAACGAGAATTCAATAATTAAATCAAATTCCATAGTGAGAGTAGGATCCCATGAATATATTTCGACTCACAACTTTGGCACGATCTCGCCTACGTATATTCATTAGGTAGACAACTCATTTGCAATCACTCACCAGTGACTCCTAATTTTGGTCCTGACCGTTTCTCGTTATGACAACTTTGCCACGTTCACAAGGAGGCGTATCAAGACTTCACTTGCCAATGACAAACTCAAGCTACCGATGTAGTCCTGACAGCTTTGGCACGTTCAGGATTTCCACTTTCACTTGAATTTATCTAGTATTAATATACAACCGGCATGGATAAAATTCTATCAACTACACCCTCACTGCTTTGGCACGATCTCGGATGCAGCCATAGCAAGTTACCCATAAATCGTATTGACAAGACAGACCAAGAAACATGCATCCAATACACGTTACTTTACAGCCTTATTTTAAGCGGGGATATTCCTCAAGGAAGCATTGCTCCACATCAAATGAAGAATCTTAATCTAAATCATTTTCTAAACAACTCAATTCTACCTTAGAAAACATAACTCAATTTAACCATTAAATTTCCGTTAGCGTAGAACCGAAAAGTCAAGAAACATATAGATTACATGCATGTGCAAATATTAAAAATTGGATTACATATCATATATCAAGCATGACTAATATAATGGATGAAGCATCATACCTGCTCTGATACCAATTTTAATAGGATTATGGGCAAAGGGCGCGGCGAAAGCGCTATTCAGGCGAAATTGTAATTTTAAAACTTTTTAAATTACCGAATAAATTATTCAATATCCAATATGGCATAAACGAGTTTTTCCGTAAAATGGCATAAAACTCGTTTTTGACCGAACCGACTACCCAATACACATGAGGGCTGCCTAGGTCAGTCCAATAGTATTTAGGCAGTTCATGGGCTTCCCGAACAGTGACAAATTCACTGTTTGGGCAGCCGTCACCCGGTTTGCTCAAAAGTCACCCGGTAACACCATTTTTTTTCGCCGTTTTCACTTATTTCAACTCCGAAATAATTTCCGGCAAATGTTCCAACACCCAAAATACATCCAATACATTTATATGATATTATTTTCATCATCATATGAACAATATTTCTAGATCTAATCCAGAAGCAATAATTATCAATTTTTCATGCTTTAATCCAATTTTTTCAACATTAATCAAATTAATCACTACACCAATTCAAGTCACCACAAATGAACCACCCAAGAACAATTCTAGGAATTATAAGAGTGGTCATAACACTCTAGAATGGTAACTTATCATCAAATGATCAATTTGAACAAATCTTACAATAATATCATCCAAATCAACTTCACACTTGCAATATGCCTCCAAATTCATCCTCCAAAACCAAAAGCCCCAAATTTATAGAAAAGAAGAAACCCTAGATCTCACTAGATCTTCAAGAAACAAGAAACAAAATTTCTAAGCTTAGGGATTTGTAGAATTACCTTTAATCCTTTAATTCCTTAGTCTTTTTCTTGATTTTCTTCTTTTCCTTTACTTGAATCATCAAGCAATATTTAGAGAGTATTTTGGAGAGTATTTTCGGCCATGAAGGAGTGAATGAAGAAGAAAACAAAATTTTCTAAATTAAATAAGGTGTGACCGACTTTCAAGGGAAATTTGGTCAATTTTTATATTTTAATTTCATTAAATTAACATTAAACTTTATGTTAGCAAATCATATTTTCACACCTAAAGTTTAATTTAAGCATGCCACATGTATCAATAATAATTAAACATATTGCATAACATTTATGTAATATTGATATTATTTAATTATTCAAATATTTAATATTTAAATATCTAAATAATTAATTAATATAATTAATATAATATATGTATTTTTATTTACATTAAATAACAAATACATATATATTAATGGCATGTGTCAAAGTCTCATTTGACATTTAATTAATATGTATCAAATCAAATTTCGCATCAAATACAAATACACATTAATTATAAATTGATCAAAATCCATTAATGTATGTGTTATCGTTTAACCGTTTAAACGATTCGAATTAACTCACTTAATCCGATGAAGTATTATGAATAATCTGTATTATTCATAAAACGTTGCCCAAGTACTCAACAAGTACACTCCATATTGTGGGACTCTCTAAGTTTAGGTTTATTCGTCACGAAATCCAATTTTGTGTCCATAATTCACCCACTCATGAATTATGACGACCACAGATAATCTCACTAAACTATGCAAGTCAAGGTCATTGCATACTTATAATCCCTCTGTCACTGGCTATCCATATTATACCTGGGATATAGATAATAACGTCAAATCCTTTCGGTATAATATAGTCGACTTTTCAAATTTACGATCTCTAAATAACACTCGAAACTGATTTCCGAAGTTATACCACAACCATGGATTTACTAGATCATAAACACGTGCATGATGCCTATGCCCTGTACACACGACTGACGAATTCTATCTTGATACACATAGGATATCATGAGCATCAGTCCACACCCAACGGACAGACGGAGGTCTGATCTAAATAGATCGGCGACGTGAATGCCATCAAAGTGTGGAGGATAACTCATATATCCACAGTGGTATCTCAAGTCGAAGGACCACTATGCTCGTTCAACTCGAGAAGATTCCTATTGACGTTGGTGTACCATTTATTAGGAAATATTCAGTGAGTTATTTAGTGTTTATCAAATAAACACCTAAATGTCTATACGAGTCTCCCGAGACTCATGGTTCATTGGGATAAACCATCAGACCAAGTCACGATATACGACATGTACTAGTCTCAGCAGATTTTACTAACTGACCCGTGTTTGTAAATCTTGACCATAAACTTTATTTAAGGATATACAACTTATAGTGACGCTTCCCAATGTCGATTACAAACTACGTTGTAACTGCGCACTACGTTGTAAATCTTAGGGTCTTTGTCTAATTTACACGTATCACTAAATCAGATTTAGTTTCAATCTAATCATAATTAGATATCTAATCGCAATTAGATCGAATATGTGTATAAAAGACAAGATGTGCTACCATTAAATAAGTAATATTATGGAAAAAGGAATTGTTTATATTTTTGAATCAGACATAAATACGATCCGGATTGGCACTCTGAGCACCAACTCTAACAGTCATCTCCAGATATCTTGCATATGGAAACATCTCCTCTAGTGATAATCTCACGAATAATGTGGTACTTTCACTCCACATGTTTCGACTTCCGATGCGCTCTTTGTTCTTTTACCTGTGTAACGACACCAATATTATCACAGAACAACAGGATCGAATCCTCGATGTTTAGGACAACTCGAAATTCAGTAATAAATTTTCTAATCCATACAGCTTCTTTTGCAGCATCTGATACCATAATATATTTCACCTCAGTGGTGGAATCAGCCGTTGATCATTGTTTGGAACACTTCCAACTGAATGCATCATTATTAAGAGTAAATACAATACCTGAGGTAGACTTTCTATCATCAGGATCTGACTGAAATTCAGAATCTGTAAATCACTTTCTCCATAGATAAGAAACTTATCCTTAGTACATTTTAGATACTTTAGGATATGTTTAACGGCCATCCAATGGTCGTTACCTGGATTTGCCTGATATCTGCTAGTAACACTTACTGCATGGCTAATATCAGGTCTCGTACATAACATGGCATACATGATGCTTCCCAAGCATGATGCATAAGGTTGACTAGACATTCTAGCCTTTTCATCTTCTATTTGAGGACATATCTTCTTCAAAAGATGAATGCCATGTCGAAAATGTATATTAGCAACTTTACAATTGCTAAAGTTATACCTTTGTAGGATCTTATCTATGTACGAAGATTGAGATAACCCGATCAGCCTCATTTCTCTATCTTTATAGAGTCTTATACCAAGTATATAAGAAGCTTCACCCAAGTCTTTCATGGAGAAGTTTTTACATATGTATGATTTAACACCCTTCATCATTCCAAGATCATTTCCAATGATCAGGATGTCATCAACGTAAAGCACCAAGAACACTATCATACTCCCAATAAACTTCTTATAAACGCAAGGTTCTTCTTCATTTTTGAGAAAACCAAAAAATATGATTACCTCATTCAAAACGAAGATTCTAATTCCGCAAAGCTTGTTTAAGTCCATAAATGGACTTCTTAAGCTTACATACCATGCCGAAATTTTGGCTGGAGACAAAATCCTCTAGCTATTCCATATAAATTTCTTCATCAAGGAATCCATTAAGAAAAGCCGTTTTGATATCCATTTGCCAAATATCATAATCATGGTAAGTAGCTATAGCCAAAAAAATCCTAATAGACTTTAGCATCACTACTGGTGAAAAGGTCTCGTCATAGTCCACACCTGGCCTTTGAGTGTAACCTTTAGTAACCAGTCGGGCTTTGAAGGTTTCAACCTTCCCATCAGGCCCTCGATTCCTTTTGTAAACCTATTTACAACCAACGGAAACAATTCCCTCAGGAAGCGAAATCAAGTCCCATACTCGATTCTGATTTATAGAGTCTATTTCAGAATTCATGGCTTTATGCCATTTAACGTAATCAATGTCTAACATTGCTTCTCTGTAGGTATATGGATCAGTCTCCTCAACAAGGAGCACACCGAGACTCTTATCTTGTATCAAATACAAGCGTTTATGGGGTTTTGATATCCTAGTAGACCTACGGAGAGTGGAACTAGAAGGTTCTACTTTTTTCTGAACATGTGATTCCTCTATTGGTCTGTCATCTATAGGTTGGACTTATCAAGTTCAACCCTTCTATGATTACCACTTTCTGCCAAAAATTCTTCTTCAAGAAATATGGCAAAACGAGCTACGAACATATTTCGATGCTCGGGTTCATAGAATTGATATTCCTTGGAATTCGAAGGATATCCAACAAACCTAACTTTTTACCCTCAAGGTAAAAGTTTATCCTACTGCGTCACTCTGACGTATGCAGGACAGCCCCAAACCCTAATATAATTAAGGTTCGGTTTCCTACCAACCCATATCTCATAAGGAGTAGTAGGAATAGCTTTAGAAGGAACCCTATTTAGAAGATGTACAACAGTCAGAAGAGTATACCCCACAAAAAGTAAGGTAGATCTGTAAAACTTAACATGGATCAGACCATATCAATAAAGTCTGATTTCTCATTTCAGACACTCCATTGTACTATGGAGTACCCGTAGGAGTATATTGAGCGAGAATCCCATTCTATTTAAGATACTCGGTAAATTCACTACCCATATATTCACCGTCCCGATCTGATAGAAGGGATTTGATGAATTTACCGGTTTATTTTTCTACTTCGTTTCGAAATTTTTTGAAATTTTCAAATGTTTCTGATTTATGTTTCATCAAGTAAACATAACCATACCGTGACAAATCATCGGTAAATGTTACGAAGTAAGAAAAATCACTATGAACAGTGTGACTTATAGGACCACATACATCACTATGTACGAGCTCCGATAAGTCAGTGACCCGATGTCCAACACCAGTAAATGGGGCTTTGGTCATTTTACCCTGAATACAAGATTCAAAAGTTGGAAAAGATTATACGGTTAGATTATCAATCAAACCATTATTAACCAACTGGGTCAGGCGTCGTACACCTATATGACCTAACCGCATATGCCACAATTCAGTATCAGTTATTTCAGATCTTTTACATTTATTATCCATAATTTCATAAATATCTCTAATGGCATGCAAAATATAATGATCTTGCGAATTTGAATATTTTTGTAACAAAACATCATTCATATCATATATATACATAGAACGATTCTTAATATGTACATAATATCCTTTTGTATCTAATACAAATATGGAGATAATATTAGCTACACAACTAGGCACAAAACACAATCTGTCAAAATGATGCTGCCTCTGGATAGGCGAATCTCGTATTCGCCAACGGCTGCTGCAGATAAAGAATCTCCATTCCCAAAATGCAGCTGCATCTCGCCTAGATTCAGCATTCTACTGACCTTCAACCCATGCAATGAATTGCATATTTAAGTAGGACTAGCAGAATCTAAAACCCATTTAGAACCAATGGCTTCACAAGCCAAAGAGATATCAATGATATGGAAAATTAATATATCTAATGCGGCGAATCTCTCCCGTCTGACGAAAGCTATGTAGTCTGGATAATTACGTCTCTAATGTCCAATCTTGACACAGTTGTGGCACTTGTCCTCATCAGCTTTCTTCTTCGACTTGTCCGGCTTTGCTACCTTTTCTTTAGGAGGAACACTAGAGCCAGTCTTCTTTGCCTTTTTCTTTTTATCTCATAGATTGTGAAGAAGAAGAACTAGGTAAAGAGGACTTGGAAATGAGTGTCGGCACACCATTCTTGATGTCCTACTCTGCAGTCTGAAGCATCATATGAATCTGACTGTAGAAACAGCGAATGCTATGCATGCTGAAGTTCAAAATGAACCGGGAATATGACGGTGGGAGTGAGCCAAGAATCAAATTTTGGCCCAAAGTCTCATTCAGCTGGAAGTCAAACCTCCGAAGCTGCTCGATGAGATCCATCATATGCAGGACATGTGGACTCACTGGCTTACCATCAGCCAACCGAGCGTGGAACAATTCCACGAAGATTCTATACACCAGGGTCTGCTTCTGGTTTAGAAATAACTCCATAAGCTGAGTTATAATGTTGTAGGAGTCAGACATATCAACATACTGCCTCTTCAGATCAGGAGACATAACACAGAGAATGAGTGAAATGACTCTCAGATCATCATCCTTCCATTTCTGAAATGTTTCCCTCTCTTCAGACTCCAGAGCAATATCCAATGGTACTAGATTATCCAGCACATAACCCAACTTCTCGGACCTCAAGACAATCTTAAGATCCAATTCCCATTTACTAAAGTTCTCAGGACCATTCAATTTGTTCGCGTCCAAGACACGTGTAAAAGAATTAGAAGTAGTAGCTGCCATCACAAACTTAACAAAAGAAACATGAATTAACAGACAAGAGTAATTTCATCAATATCAAAAAAATCAAACATATCATGGAATTTTAATATAAGGATGCGCTCCAACTATTTTACATAAATAATAATTATCAATCACATCCAATGTGACCCTTAGAAATAAGTCCTGAACCGTTTCTGATCCTCACTGCTTTGGCATCTATTGGATATGGCGTATTCAAGGCAATACTCATCAATGAACATACCCAAGGTACTTATGCACTACCTCATTGCTTTGGCATCTATTGGTATGCACTTTCACTCGAATTTATTTCTTATCAAATAAGTTCTACCGGTATAAAAAAATTTCCATTAACCATAGCCGCACGACTTTGGCAAGTACAACCACGATATCAGGAAAAATATTTACATCCGTATTGATGAGATGATCCAATTAGTGTACAATACACTCATAAAACACAAAGCCTTATTATATGGATTTTTTAAATTACTGTAAAACATTCAAAATAATTAATCTAATCAATTAATTCTAAAGCATGTATAAAATAAATTGAATCGAATATCAAATATTGAAAGCATGATAAAATATTTTGGATGTGGGATCGGACGCTCTGATACCATGTTGTTGGGGTAAGCGCAGCGAAAGAGCGCAGTGAAAGGCGAAAATGGTTTTTAAATATTTTGAAATTTTCCGAGCGAATTGATAATTATTAAATATTTTTAATTCACCCAAATAAGTTTAAATATATTATTTTTTAATATTTAATAACATAATATATTTCGAAACACGATAAATTATTTTACGAAAATAATTTTTGACAAATACTACGCGTAACGGGCCAACGATCAAACCGGTTGACCAACCGCCCAGTCGGGCTAACTCGGTCACTTGGGCAGTGTTCAATCAGCCCTTGGGCTGCCTGAAAAGTGCCCAGTTCCCTGGTTTCAAAGCTATGACACGGTGAGCCCGTTTCGACGCGAATTTCACCGTTTTCTCGCATTTTCACCCCGGAACAATTTCCGAAATTTATCCACCACCCAATACACATCCAAAATCATCCAAATAATATTTTTTTTACATGAAAAATATTCTGATTTAACATCCAAAACCAGATCTGATCCAGTTTATATTTTTGTCAATTTTTCAAGCCAAAATTCAATATATTCACAAATTAATTCAATTAACTTACCCCAAATTTAATCACCACAACATAAAGCCTCAAAACAATTCTAGGCAATATTAGAGTGGTAAAATCACTCTATAATGTCAATTTTAATTTTGAGATTAATTCACTAATTAATCCTTATACACATGTTTAATAAAGAAAAAAAATATTAAGGCTAATTAAACAACCAACACCAAATTTTGCACCCAATATATATCCAAGATACATATGTAAATAAAACATGCAATATACATATCTTATACATACTTTGCATGCTTAAGAAATAAAATCAAGAAAAATAGAAATTAGGAATTTGATTTTACGTTTAAAAAATTCCAATTTCTTCAATTTTTCTTCCTTATGGTGGTGTTGTTTAGTTTAAAACCCTAACCCAAATTTTCTTTTATTTCTCAACTCATGAGAAGTGGCTAAACCTAACAAAATGGAACAACTTCCATTTATATAGAATTTTCGCAACTGCCGAAAATTGAGTTATTTTTAATCAAAAAAATAACAATTTTAATGTCTAAGATTTTGACACCAATTAATCTTATCCAAATTAGATTTTTATTTTGATTTTTGTTAATTACAATCCATGTGTTAAAAACACATGGTTAATTACAATCAAAAATAAATTAATTACAATCAAATTATGCCAAAAATCAAGAATATTCCATGTAATATTCTTAATTAAAATAATTAATTAAAAAATTAATCAATATATTTAATAATTAACAAAAAGGTAAAATAAACACATGGAAAAATATTCAAAGAGTATTCTTCCATTTTTATTAATAATAATAATTAATTAAAAATTAATAATAATAATAATAATAATAATAATAATAATAATAATAATAATAATAATAATAATAATAATAATAATAAAGCAAGTGTCAAAATCTAATGGATTAATAATATATATCAAATCTAAATTATATATCGTATACAAATACACATTATTTAATACGCATGTGTAAATTATGAATAATCTGAATTATTCATAATTAATTGCCCAAGTACTCAACAAGTACACTTTATATTGTGGGACTCTCTAGGTTCAAGTTTATCTGTCACGGAAACCATTTCCATGTCCGTAATTTGTCCACTCACAAATCACGACGACCACAGATAATCGAGTTAAACCATCCAAGTTGAAATCATTGCATATATATAATTCCTCTGTCATAGGTTATCCGAATTGTTCTGAAGATATAGATTAAACGTCAAATCTCTGCTATAAATAATTCATGTGTCGTGATATATTTATGATTCTTAAATAAATATTCAGAAGTCATTTTCGAATCATACATCGGCCAAAGATTTCAATGAATCACAAATTGGACACCTAAATCACATACACAGGACTGGCATATCCTCTCTGGATACATCACATGATATCTTGAGTATCAGTCCATACCCGACGAATAGGCGAAGGTCTGATCTTAAAAGATCATTGATGTGACTGTCATCAAAGTACGAAGGATATCTCACATATCCACAGTGGTATCACAAGTCAAATGAGCTAATATGTTATTTGACTCGTAAAGATTCCTACTGACATAGATGTACCATCTATCAGGAATCTTCGAATGAGTCGTTCAATATTTATCCAATAAATATCTACGTGTCTATATGAGTCTCCCAAGACTCATGGTTTACTAAGACAAACTATTAGAATAATTCTAATACACGACACGTACCGGTCTCACGAGTTTACTAACCGACCAGGTATGTAAACCTTGACTAGGAACAATTTTAAGAATGAATTATATTGTGACATTTCTCAGTAACAATTGTGGCACTTTTGCAATTATGTCATAGCTATTCATTCTAAGGTATTTTATGCCTTTACAATATAATATAATATATTGATGAAAATTACCAAATTTTATTCATAATAAAATTTAATATACATCGTATTTATAATAAATACAATAAAATTTGGCTCGCCGAGCACCAACTCCAACATCAAAGCCATAGGAATAATTATTTCAAATCTCCCTAATGGATGTAAAATTATTTTACGTGACTATTACTATGTACCATCTCTAATTAGACAAATAATATCATTAACGATATTGGATAGAGATGGTATATTGTTAACATTAAAGATGTTACTTTATGTTTGTATAATAAATACATCTATTTGATATGTCAATGTTCTTTGTTTAACGAACATTATGTTTTAGAAACAAATCGTGATGTCTTTAATATATAGGAAAACAAAAATAAAAGATATGAATTCAATAATACTGAATTATGACATATGAGATTAGGCCACATAGGTGTTAGACATCGTTCGAAATTGATTAATGAGAGTTTGATTGAAGATCTTATCTTAGATCCTTAATCGGTTTGTGAGTCATGTATCCAAGAGAAAATGACAAAGGTTATATTTCATGGTGTGAGATACCGTGCTAATGATTTATTGGAGATAGTACACAGTGATGTGTGTGGTCCATTAAATCATGCCGCTCATGATGGTTTTAAATACTTCGTGACTTTCACGGATGATAAGTCATGATTTAGTTATGTTTATTTGATGAGACATAAATCGAAAATATTTTAAAAGTTTAAAATATTCTGAAACGAAGTAGAAAAACAAACCGAAAAATGCATCTAGTGTCATTGATTAGATTGAGGTGGTGAATACATGAGTGGCGAATTCATATGTTATTTAAGGGAGAATGAGATTCTCACCAAATATAGCTCACTAGGAACTCCTCAATACAATGGTGATTCTTAATAATTGAAAGTACACACCATCGTTAATAGGAATCTCCTCGAGTCGAGTCGCATATGTGATCATTTTGACTATAGGATATCATTGATTTTGTGTGTGATCCTCCACACTTTGATGCCGTGTATGTCAAAGACCTTTCATGGTCTAACCGTTAGATGTTCGTTGGGTGTGGACCGATACATTCATTGTTAAGTTATGATCGTCGACCTGTATATATACCATAAAGGGGTTTAGGTAACAATGTTAGTAAGTCATGATTCTTAAGAATTTGGCCAAAGCCGATCAAATCGGGTTGATCGCATATATATCAAAAATGATGTTCTGATTAGCTGTAAAGAATCGTGGACATGTCGACAATATGATATGTGCGCCCTGGAAACTTGACGATGTAATCTATGTTACCTAAGCACAACTGAGATAACCTACGAAAGATTGATTGTTAAACATATGTGATGACCTCGACTTGTATAGTTCATAAAGGTTGTTGGTGTTCTTCGTAATTTCAGAGGTGACCGAATTACTTACATATAGATTAGGCTTATATGACGTACATGTGTAGACTTATAAAGCCCCACAATTTGAAGTGTACTCGTTGAGAACTTGGGTAGCCGATTATGTTTAATAATAAATAATATTTGATATTATAATTATCAATCAAAGTAATTAAGTGTTATTGGATAATATTAATTATTTACTTAACTAATTGAGATTAATTGGATTAATCCAAATCACATAAGAGTTTTATTATAATTTTATAAATATCTCTACAATTGGATGATATTTTGGTAATTATAAAATATATAATAATAAGTGTATTTATCTTGATTCAATTGGATTAATCAAGTAGTTAGACCTTTGGCTTGATTAATTGGATTAATCAAGTGGTTTGACTTTGGCTTGATTCAATTGGATTAATCAAATGATATGAAAAAGTTGATATAATTACACCTAAAATTCATATCTAGACAAATTCGATTAGGTCCACCTAAAAATTGATTAGGACTTTTATTAATTAAAAAAATTTCAAAGTTTGATTATTAAAGCTAAGCTTGTGCAATTCCATTTTATAAGTTTCAACCAAGAGAAAACAAGTGTGAGATAAGGTTGGGAAGTTCTCTATATTTTACTTAGAAGATTTTATATTTCATCCAAACTTGCTAGGTACGTTTTGATGTTCTCTAATAAGTTATGTTTTTATTAATGATATGAGATCATTAATGAAACATATGGTGATGTATTATGTATTTGATGCATAATAACATATCTTAAAAGACTGAAACATTGTTAGAGATTTGTGTTTAGATGTTTTGGAAGTATAAACACAATATGTTTGTGATTAAGTCAAATTTGTGTATGTTGAACACATAGAATAAAATTGAAGTTTAGAATTCTAGATGAAAGTTTGGAGCTATGACTACCATTCTATAATCATTTGACCATATTATAGTGACCTAGAATTTTTCATGGGTTCCTTCTTTGTGGGATTCTTGTTTGGTTTCTAAATCCAATCTAAATGGGTCTCAAAGGCCCAATTAGCATCCAATACTATTCAATTAAAGTCCAATGGGCTTTCAATTAATTTTTTAGGCATGGGCTTTGCCCATAATGGATCAAACCCAAAATGCCAACGCCCAAATAGGAATCACCATATGCCAACAATCAATTTAGGCCCATCAGGCCCAATTAAATTTTTAAAGGCTCAATTAGTCATATTTAGACTTTATGGAAATGGTTTTAGGCCCAATTGGATCCAACCAAATTGTCCAAAACCATACTTGGCCCAACCAAGCCCATTAAGCCCAAATACAACAAATTAAATTAACATATTATTCCAAATTATATATTAATCTAATTAAAGTGCAATTACCACAATTAATTAATTAATCCAATATTACAAAAACATCAATTAAACTAATTAATCATGCTTTAATCATCCAATTCATGTCCAACATAAATTGAATCAAAATCAAATCTATAACATGCTTAAGCTCTTGGCAATGGCAAAGAAATTATCATACAATTTGATTCCAATCTAATTAAATCAACATTTAACATACATTTCATGCCAACAACACATCCAATCGCTAATTTTCAAAAAATCACCATGAGCACATACTAGGGTACATTCGGCCATGTCAAAGGAATTGGGGATTTTTGATCCAATCAATTTTTCTCAAATCCTAAGATGCACAAATCCAATTCATCATCATCCAAACACAACTACATAACCAATTTAGGTAAATCAAGCTCCAAGTAAAAAATTCCCAATTAAAGTCATGAACCCTAGAATCCAAATCATGCCTAGATCTCACTCTGATACCATTGTTAGTATCCTAGACATGCCTCGGGATCTCTAAGCGTGATTCCTGTGTGAATGATCAAGTGAGTTGCTGAAAAAACTTACATTGATTTGGATGAGAAGTTCAAAACTTTTCTTTGAAGATGGAAGCTCCAAGTTTAGATTTGAATCCCAAACTCAAGGGTGATTTTCCCTATCACATTGATTTACTCCTCAAGTGCTAGCTTGCAAGAAAATTTACAACAAATTTTTCTTTTGGGAGAGAGGAAGTCACGACTTTGTGAAGAGAAAAGAAGAGAGAAGATGGTGAATAGTGAAATGTGTGTTGTTGTGTGTGTTTAAAAATCCAATTACTATTCCAACTACTTACATCACAAATAGTGACAAGTTGATGTAAGTTGTGGGTCCCACCCACTTAAATTCCAAATCTAGTTGGCTTACACAACATACTTTCGGCCCGAGTTCGTTTAATCCGATTAAACGAATTTTTTAGTCCCTAAATAATTAAATCCAATTTCATTAAATAATAATGTCTTGCAAAATTATTACGAAAGTCGCTGATGAATTAATTTCAAATTAATTCGTTCGCTTGAATTAATATCCAATTTTAATTCCATATTGAAATCCAATTTCAATTAATATATCTGATATATTATTTTAGCCCAATAAATAAATTAAATAGTAAAATCCAATTTAACTATTAAATTTAATTGCCGAGTAATTCCAAATTAATCGCGTTCTCTCTTCTAGACGAATTTAATCCCAGATAAATTCTTGACGCAATTAATCCCATATTAATTCTTTCTCTCATAATTAATCACAGATTAATTCTTACCGTAATTAATCCTAGATTAATTTTCTCTCTCATATTTAATCCTAGATTAATTATATTCGAGTCAAATGTCATCGGTAAATCTTTGGGAAGCTACCCAAGAGATCCTTGGATATGTTGGCAATAAATACGATCATCGGACTATCCGAACACATGCGTACCCGGTACCACGTTCTTACCGATTTACAAGACATGGTTGACTTCTAGCAAACCATCGTGCCTACCCAATTCTCCAGAAATATATTCAACATGGAATATATATAATATGTATCAGACGTAGTATACAAAGTATTGCGTATTAGGATCCAGTATCAGATGTCACATGCTAGGCTTGGGACTGGAATTGTGTCTGCCCCGTACGAAGCATATATTGGATCACTAGCAACTAGTCTCTGTAATCGGATAATCATGACCTAGTCATACTATTCCGATAGTTGTAGCGTTTAAGAGTACTAGTTATGTATCCCTGCGTGATCATCATCTCCATATGACTGAAATGATACTTCCATCTTGACTTCACACCCAATACACTACGATTCTCAGTATACCCAGAAGAGGCATACACAGAACCTGTTAAAGCTCCGGATGACCAAAACCAAAGTATACTGATTGTCGCAAGTCTTAGCGATGCAATTCTCAGGTTAAGACCACATACACCTACCCTGATTCGAATTCCCATAAACACATAGTCATACTACCAATGGGATTCCGATGGGTCTATCCAGAGCGAAGCTGTTCCTGGTCCAACGGCTAACAGAACCTCCTATCACACTTGCAGAAGTATCCAATACTTAAATATATGAGAACTATGATGTTAAGCTTCAATAACGCGCACAAGTGTAATACTAGCCTATTCCGCATTATCGATGTCCAGTCTCGATAATACTACGACTAGGTATATTTAATGATTAAACCTTTCGTGGATTAATATTGTCTCATATCTTATTAATCTGGTACTAATCATATGGACTTTTATCATTTATATATCCAAGTAAACCAATTACAAAATGATAAAAGAGCAATTTCCTTTGTCACATTGTTAATTTGTACAAGAACACCATGTTCTTTACAAATAGTGATGCTATGGGTCATAATTGTCCAACAATCTCCCACTTGGCCTATAGCCAATCACTCAAGTGTCTAACACCTGAAGTATATACGGGTCGTTCAAACTTTTACTGAGTTATCGCTTTCGTTAGCTGATCTGTAAGGTTATTATCAGAAAAGATCTTTTCGATCTTCACATCGCCACGATGTGTGATCTCACGAATCAAATGAAACCGTCGAAGTACATACTTGGATCATTGATGAGACCGTAATTCCTTAGCCTGTGTTGTATCCCAGCTCAGCTGCTAACATAACTACTTTTAATCCAATTAGGAATTTTATAGATCCAAAATGTTTCTTTTGCTGCCCCAGCCGCAACAATGTATTCTGCTTTTGTTGTTGAATCGAAAGCATTATCTTGCTTAGAAGATTTCCAGCTCACTGTTTCGTTGTTCAAAAAAAATATATACCTTTATTGCGACTTACAGTCGTCTTTATCGGTTTGGAAACTTGCAACGGTGATCCCAGTCACCTCAATTTCTCGATCTCCATAAATTAAGAAAGCATCCTTAGTTCGTCTAAGATACTTAGGGATGTTCTTAACATCAATCTAGTGACCATCACCTGGATCGCCCTGATTATGACTAAATATGCTCAAAGCGTATGAGACACCAGGTCGCGTACATGTTATGGCATACATGATCGATCTGAATGCTTTTAAGTGAACGGGATCTTATTCATTGCATCTCTCTCATCTTTAATTTCAGGGCACATGTCCTTAGATTGAGAGACGCCATGTAATACCGGAAACAGTCCCTTCTACGACTGATCCATGTTGAATTTCTTCAACATTGTCAATGTACGAGTTCTCGGAGAGTGCCAACAACTTTTAGATCTATCCCAGTAAATCCTTATTCCTATAATAAAGGTTGCCTCTCCCAAGAATTTCATAGAGAATTTTAATGAAAGCGAAGCTTTCACCGATTTTAGTATAGGAATATCATTGCTAAGAAGCAAAACATAATCAACGTATATGACAATGAATGTCAGTGTGCTCCCACTAACCTTCTTATATACACAAGAATCATCTTCGTTTTGAATGAAACCATATTGTAATATGATCTCATCAAAATGTCGGTTCCAAGAACACAATGCTTACTTCAATCCATAAATGGATCAATTTAACTTGCAAACCTTGTTTGCATGTTTTGGCATGACAAAACCATCAGGCTGTTTTATGTAAACATACTCCAAAAGGTTTCCGTTAAGGAAAGCGGTTTTGATGTCCATATGCCAGATTTCATAATCGAAATATGCAGCTTTAGTAAGCATTATCCGAATGGATTTAATCATGGCAATGGGTAAAAGATTTCATCGTAATCGACACCATGTTGATGATGATACCTTTTCGCTACAAGCCTAGCTTTGTACGTTTGTATGTTGCCATCCATGTCTGTCTTCACAATGAAGACTCATTTGCTACCAATAGGCACAATGCTTCTGGTACATCAACCAGTGTCCAAACTTGATTGTATATATGGAATCCATTTCGGACTTCATGGCCTCTTACCATAAAGCGGAGTCAATACCTTGTATCGTTACCTCATACGTAGCTGGTCCGTCTTCCTCAATAAGATTGATATCTATATGAGGTGAGATCAGAAACCCATACCTTTTAGGTTATTTTCTGACTCTGTCCGACCTACGTTGTTCTTGTGTATTAGAGATTATGGAATACTCTCATCCTTGACGAACTGTTCATTTTCCGTTAGGGGATCGGTGACAGGAATAGTATCACTCCGATTTTCATCGAGTTCTACTTTCCTCACACTTACCACTGCATTTAGGAATTCCTCTAAGGAAAACCGCATGGAGAGCAACAAATATTTTTGTTCTATTGTGGGTTGTGGAAATTGGTTTCCCTAGGATAACCAATTACAAATAGGCAATTATCCGATTTGGGTTATGGTTTGGCACCATCCAAATGTTTAATATATGCCCAGCATACCCAAATCTTCAGAAAAGAGAAACCTGGTTTCTTTCCTATCCATAGTTCATATGGAGCCTATCCAACAGACTTTGACGGAACCTTATTCAAAATAAGTATTGCATTGTTCAATGTGTATCCCCAGAAGGAAATTGGTAGCTCAGTGCTGTTACACAGTTATGACCCATAACGTCACTATTTGTAAAAGACATTGTGTTTTTGTACAAATTAATTATGTAGCAATAGAAATTTCCTTTTATCATTTCGTAATTGGATTACTTAAATGTGTGAATGATGAAAGTCCTTATGATTAGTTCCGGATTGAGATGATATGAGACAGTATCAATCCACGACGGTTTAATCATTAAATATCCCTAGTCGTAGTATTATCGAGACTGGACATCGATAATGCGGAATAGACTAGTATTGCACTTGTGTGTGTTATGGAATCGTAACAGCATAGTTCTTATATATTTAAGTATTGGATACTTATGCAAGTGTGGTAGGAGGTTGTGTTTTTTACCGATGGTACGGAAAACAGTTTCGCTCTGGATAGACCCCACGGAATCCCATTGGTAGTATGACTATGTGTCTATGGGAGTCCGTATCAGGGTAGGTGTCTTTGGTCTTAACCTGAGACTTGCATCGTTAGTACTTACGATAATCAATACGCTTTGGTTTTGGTCGTCCAGGACTTTAACAGGTTCTGTGTACACCTCTTCTGGGTTTATTGAGAATCGTAGTGTATTGGGTGTGATGTCAAGACGAAATTATCACTTCAGTCATATGGAGATGATGGTCACGTAGGGATACAGAACTGGTTCTCTAAAAGGTTGCAACCGTCGGGATAATATGACTAGGTCATGATTATCCAATAATAAAAAGACTAGTTGTTTGTGATCCGATATATACTTCGTACGGGGCAGACACTATTCCAGCACCATGCCTTGCATGTGACATCCGATACTGGATCACGAGATACGTAATACTACGTATACTACGCCTGACATAGATCATATATTCCATTAAGAATATTTCTGGAGAATTGGGCAGGCATGGCGCTTTGCTAGAATCCAACCTTGTCTTTTAAATCGGTAAAAACGTAGTACAAGGTACGTACGTGTTCGGATAGTCCGATGACCGAATTTACTGCCAACATATCTAGGGATCTCTTGGGTCGCTTCCCGAAGATTCACCGATGACGTATGATTCAAACTTTATTAATCTGGGATTAATAGTGGAGAGACTTTATCTGGGATAAAGTACTATTTGAAGAGAGGGAACGATTAATTTGGAATTAATCGATAAAATAATATATTCGATATATTTTACGAAATTGGATTTCGATGCGGAATTAAAATTGGATTTTAATTCGGGCTAACGAATTGATTTAGAATTAATTCGCAAGCGACGTGAATAGTAATTTTACTAGGCATGATTATTTATTTAAATTTGATTTAATTACGTCGCAACAGAAAACTCATTAATTCGTAATTAACGAAACCGAGCCCGGAATGTGTTTGCGACGCCACTGCGATTTTGAATCAAGTGTGGCCGCAAGTCACATCGCGAGTCACATCACTTGTCACTTTAGTGATAGATGTCTTATCACCTTTTTGGTGAGTGACATGCAGTCACTATTCATGAAAGGGGTTGGTGTGGGCATTTAATGCCATTTTGGGGCCAAAAATTGGTGTTGATTTTTGGAAATAAAATACCAAATTTTGGAATAGTTTTTTTATTATTGTTTTTTAGAAAAACAAGTTGAAAAACAAAACAAACTCTCTCCCTCTCTCATGCAAAACCATGAGCTCTCTCCAAGGGGAAATGAAGTCATTTTCTTTCTTCCATCTTGCTAGCACATTAGAGAATCAATACAAGGTGATAGGGAAACTGAACTAAGATCTTGGAATCCATTGAAGCTTGGAGCTTGTAGAACTTCATCAACAAATCCATCTTGGCCGAAACTTAGAAGCAAGGAGGAGAAAGTTTTGTTGATCATCACATCCAAAGCCGTTCAATGTAAGTGTGTTTCTGCCACTCTTCTTTGCGTATTCATTCAATTTTCTATGCTTATATTGATCTTGGGACCACCCTAGAAACCAACAATGGTATCATGGAGCAAGGTTTAAGCATGAAAATGATTAGGGTAAAATTTGGGTAAATTGATTTTGAGCATGTTTTGACTAAATTACTTGTCTGAGCATGCTTGTATATGGATGACTTGGAGTTATTTAGGATCAATTTCATTAAAAATTAATTGGATCAATTTTTCCCCAAAAAAGAGGCTTGGCCGAATGTGTATTACCCTTGTAAGTCATGGTATTTTTTATTTTTGATCATTGGATGAGTTGAAAAATGTGGGTAATGTTGATTTGTAATTCAATCGGATTGAAAACGAAATCGGACAAATAAAACCCCTAAATTTCGTGAGCTTGTAAGCATGTAATGACTTGATTTTTTGATTCAAAAATGTTGGACATAAGTTGAACAAAAGAGTACATGATTAATTGATTAAATTTGTATTTTGGAAATATGGATTTAGATAATTAATTGATGTATTACACTTTAGTTAATTGAATTATAAAATTTGGAATATTGAAATTTGATTAAATGGGCTTGATTTTGAATTGGGCTTGTAATTGTTGTATTTGGGCCTTATGGACTTGGTTGGGCCAAATGGATTAGATCCATATTGGGCCTAAATCATTCAATTAAGTCCAAATATAACAAATGGGCTTTAAATGTTTAATTGGGCCTAATGGGCCAAAATCGGTTACTTGGCAAATAAGGGTGATTCCTTACTTGGGCCTTGGTATTTGGGTTTGACCCATATTGACCAAAGCCTATGCCTTATGAAATCAATTGAAAGCCCATTGGACTTTTAATTAAACAACATTGGATGTTAATTGGGCTTTGAGACCCATTTAGATTAGATTTGGAATCTAAGTCGTTAAAGCACATTAAAAATTGTAGAAATTTAATTTGGAATTAAATAAATGAATTAGTATTGAATACGAATTAAATTAGATTTAACGAGTAGTTCGATATAATTCAAGAATTCGTACTTCGAGTACTTATTCACAAACGAGTTGGACTCGCGCAAATCAAATCATTGTTTGAACATTGGATGATCACTAATATTCAAAGATTAATTAATTTGATTAGATTGATTGAATAACATGCTTGAATGAATACATGGATGTGATGAATGAATATCGTATATCGAATGGATATTAGAAGGGAAAAGGCAATTTTAGAAATTATTGTAAATTTAGAATTTATAAATTGGACCTATGTGTCCAGCCTTCTCTCTTTATTAATTCTTTGTATTCTCTTCTCACCTAATTCCCCTCAATGTTAATGAGGTTTCTATTATTGTATTATGTAATTGGGTAGAAGTAGAATAGTGCTAGCCGGGGAGAGGAAATGGATTGATTTGTTCTAGGAACAAGTTGTTAAATATCCATCCGCATATCGTTATTAATTTACTTTACGCGCCTTATTATGCTTTTAGAATGCATGTTTAAGGGTGAATGATGAGACCTAACAAAGATAATAAATTGGTTGCCAATTTACGCGAAAAACCCTCAAAACATATTAAGCGTTTTCCTTCCATTGAGTGATTCTTACTCAAGATCCAAAATTGGCATTGGTTTGTTGGCCAAAGTCAAGACCTTTGTCAATTACGGATGTGTTTGAATCATGAAAGCATTGTTACATATCGGTGTATTTTCCAAGTCGTGATTTTTTGTGCCAAAGCCAAGGCTTAATTGATTCAGAGGAAAAAGGTTAGGAAAATATATTGGATATATTGGCATATATATTGTATATATGTTTCGGACTTGGAGGTCCACCTATCGGATCTAGGAATTGGATGAGATCCAATTGATCTTCGAGATCTACCTAGTTAAATATCATACAGCTTGTTGGCCAAAGTCAAGGTTGTGTGTTATTTAACGGGATCCTAGCCCACTAGTAAACTGGGTTTCCCGAGTACTCAACAGAGGGTTAGAGGCTCGCCAAAAAATAGTGGGAGGCTAGTATTGAATTTGTAATTTCGTTCAAATACTTAGCTTTACGCGCTTTCAAATTATTTCGTCAAAATTATCTTATTAGTTGGACTAATATAATTTTATTTTTCTTGTAACAGTTAGATTGTACCCAAAATATTGTTAATTGGATAATTAGATTATCGCAGTTAAAATGATGGTAAAGAACAGTGTCCGAGATATTATCATGGGAGAAAATGTCTTCAACGGCACAAACCTTTCCGACTGGGAAATGAATCTAAGGATAGTCCTTGGATTCGAGAGGTTGCTCTACACCATAGATAGGCCTCTTGGGCCTAAGCCTAAACCTGATGAGTTGCTTGAGCTAGATCTTTGGAAGACTCATAGCGATGACAATGCAACTGCTCAGTCTATTATGCTTGCTGCCATGACTCAGCAATTCCGTCGACAAAACAAGGGATTGGATCCCTATCATATGTTGGCGAAATTGCATGATCTTCACCGATCTAATCTGAGATCACAAAGATATGAGTTGCAAAAGAAGCTCTTCCGCGCTCGGAAGTCGGAGGGTACATCTGTTGAACAACATGTGACACAGATGATTGCCGATATTGAGAAGCTTGGCGAGATGGGCATAGTCTTCGAGGCAGAGACTTCAATAGATTTGATCTTACAGTCTCTCCCCGACACTTGGAGTGGGTTCATCATGAACTATAACATGTTGAACCAAGACCAAACTCTTGGAGAGTTATTGTCCACTCTGCGCGAGGCAGAAAATGAGCTTGTTAAGGGCAAGAAGCGCGAGGCGCACTTCGCTTCTACATCTCATTATTCGAGGGCTTGGCCCAAGGCGACTGGAGGTGTGAAGAAGAAGAAGCATAAGAATAAAGGCAAGGCCAAATCGTCAAAGGCTTCTGGGAAGCCAAAGGACAAGTCTCATGATGTATGCCTCTAATGCGGCAAGCGGGGTCACTGGAAGCGTGACTGCCGCGAGTACAAGGCGCTCCAGAATGAGATAAAGGCGGGCAAGGAACCGGCCTCATGTATGTTTGTTATAGAAATAAACATGACTACTTCTAGTTTTAAAAATTGGATTTTTGATTCTGGTTGTGGTACTCATTTTTTTATTGATGTGCAGGATCTGTGGATTAGCACGAAACTGGCGTCAGGAGAGATTGACCTCCACGTTTGAAATGGGACTCCAGTTGTCGTTTTGGCCGTTGGCACTTTTGTTTTAGAACTGCCCTCGGGGCATGCACTTGAACTTACAAACTGTTATTTTGTACCTAGTTTAACTAGGAATATAATTTCTGTATCTATGTTAACCCTAGGTGTTTTATGTATAAAAACGATATAGAAATTTGCACAGCTAATGCAAATAATAGTCTTTATATTTTGAATATAAATCACTCTCAAAATGTAACAAACAAAAGGCTTAAAATAAGTCATAAAGATGAAACTTATATGTGGCATTGTCGTCTGGGACACATAAATAAGACTCGCATATCCACACTTTCGAAGAGTGGGTACTTGGACGGATTTGATCCAAATTCATATGACGTCTGCGAATCTTGCTTATTAGGCAAAATGCCTAAATCACCTTTTAGCGGTAAAGGTGTACGCACCACCGAACTGTTAGCCCTTGTTCATAGTGATGTTTGTGGGCCCATGTATAGCCAGGCTAGAGGTGGATATGAATACTTCGTAACATTTACGGATGATGCATCACATTATGGTTATGTGTATCTTATGAGACACAAGTCGGAAACGTTTGAGAAATTCAAAGAGTTTCGACACGAAGTTGAAAAACAGACCGGTAAAAGTATTAAGACATTACGGTCGAACCGTGGTGGCGAATACTTGAGAAATGAGTTTCTTGACTACTTGAAAGAATATGGTATTCTTTCACAATGGACTCCTCCCGGAACACCGTAATTAAACGGTGTGTCTGAATGGAGAAACCGAACCTTGTTAGACATGGTAAGGTCTATGATGAGTCGCACTGAGCTACCTATTTCCTTCTGGGGATATGCATTGAACAGTGCAATACTTATTTTGAATAAGGTTCCGTCAAAGTCTTTTCAATAGAATCCATATGAAATATGGACAGGAAAGAAACCGGGTTTCTCATTCCTGAAGATTTGGGATTGCTGGGCATACGTCAAACGTTTGGAAGGTACCAAACTTGAACCCAAATCGGATAAATGCCTTTTTGTAGGATATCCTAGGGAAACCAAAGGATATTACTTCTATCACCCACGAGAGAACAAAGTTTTTGTTGCTCTATATGCGGTTTTCCTTGAGAAGGAATTCCTAAATGCAGTGATAAGTGGGAGGAAAGTAGAACTTGATGAAAATCGTAGTGATACTGTTCCTGGCATAGAATCCTCAACGGAACATGAACAGTTTATCAGGGATGAAGCTGTACCACAATCTTCGATTACACAAGAACCACGTAGGTCGGAGAGAGTCAGAAAAAAACCTGAGAGGTATGGGTTTCTGATCTCACCTCATGTGGATATCAATCTCATTGAGGAAGATGAGCCGGCTACATATAAGGAAGCGATACAAGGTATCAACTCCGATTTATGGCAATATGCCATGAAGTCCGAAATGGATTCCATGTACACCAACCAAGTTTGGACACTGGTTGATGCACCAGAAGGCGTAAAGCCTATTGGATGCAAATGGGTCTTCAAGAAGAAGACCGACATGGATGGAAACATACAAACATACAAAGCTAGGCTTGTAGCGAAGAGGTATCGTCAACGACATGGTGTCGATTACGATGAAACTTTCTCACCCGTTGCCATGATTAAATCCATTCGGATAATGCTTGCTATTGCTGCATATTTCAATTTCGAGATATGGCAGATGGACGTCAAAACCATTTTCCTTAACGAAAACCTGTTGTAGGATGTTTATATGGAACAGCCTGACGGTTTTTTCGTGCCTAAACATGCAAACAAGGTTTGCAAGTTAAATCAATCCATTTATGGATTGAAGCAAGCATCACGGTCTTGGAACCAACATTTTGATGAGATCATAAAAGAATATGATTTCGTTCGAAACGAAGATGATCCTTGTGTATACAAGAAGGTTAGTGGGAGCGCATTGACTTTCATTGTCCTTTATGTTGACGATGTATTGCTTATGGGCAATGACATTCCCATGTTAACGTCGGTGAAAGCTTGGCTTTCATTAAAATTCTCCATGAAAGATCTGGGAGAAGCAGCCTTTATTCTGGGAATAAAGATCTACCGGGATAGATCTAGAAACTACTTGGACTCTCCCAGAGCACGTACATTGACAAAGTGTTGAAGAGATTCAACATGGATCAGTTCAAGAGGGGACTGTTGCCAGTGTCACATGGCGTCACTCTATCTAAGGACATGTGTCCTAAAACTCAATATGAGAGAGACAACATGAGTTGTATACCGTTCACCTCGACAGTCGGATCGATCATGTATGCCATGATATGTACAAGACCTGATGTCTCCTATGCTTTGAGCATGTGTAGTCGCTATCAGGCCGATCCAGGTGAAGGTCACTAGATTGCGGTTAAGAATATCCTTAAGTATCTTAGACGAACTAAGGATGCTTTCTTAATCTATGGAGATGGAGAACTTGAGGTAACTGGGTATACCGATGCAAGTTTCCAAACCGACAAAGACGACTTCAAGTCGCAATTCGGGTACATATTTTGTTTGAACAACGGAGCAGTAAGCTGGAAATCTTCCAAGCAAGAGACTGTTGCCGATTCAACAACTGAAGCGGAGTATATCGCTGTAGCTGAAGCAGTAAAGGAGGTAGTTTGGATCCGAAAATTCCTAATTGGATTAGGAGTAGTTCCGTTAGCAGCTGAGCCCGTTCCATTGTATTGTGACAATAACGGGGCTATAGCACAGGCTATGGAACCGCGGTCTCATCATCAATCCAAGCATGTTATTCGACGTTTCCATCTAATTTGTGAGATCATACATCGTGGCGATGTGAAGATCGAGAAGGTCGCATCAGAGGAAAACATTGTAGATCCGCTGACGAAAGTTATACCTCAGCAAAAGTTTGAGCGACATGTACATAGTTCAGTAATTAGATGCTTGAGTGACTGGCTATAGGCCAAGTGGGAGATTGTTAGACAGTTATAACTCATAGCGTCACTATTTGTAAAAGACATTGTGTTTTTGTACAAATTAATTATGTAGCAATGTAAATTGCCTTTTATCATTTCGTAATTGGATTACTTAAATGTGTGAATGATGAAAGTCCTTATGATTAGTTCCGGATTGAGATGATATGAGACAGTATCAATCCACGATGGTTTAATCATTAAATATCATTAGTCGTAGTATTATCGAGACTGGACATCGATAATGCAGAATATAATAGTATAGCAGTTGTGCGTGTTATGGAAGCGTAACAGCATAGTTCTCATATATTTAGGTATTGGATACTTATGCAAGTGTGGTAGGAGGTTGTGTTTTTTACCGATGGTACGGAAACAGCTTCGCTCTGGATAGACCCCTCGGAATTCCATTGGTAGTATGACTATGTGTCTATGGAAGTCCGAATCAGGGTAGGTAAATTTGGTCTTAACCTGAGACTTGCACCGCTAATACTTGCGACAATCAATATACTTTGGTTTTGGTCGTCCAGGGCTTTAACAGGTTCTGTGTATGCCTCTTCTGGGTATATTGAGAATCGTAGTGTATTGGGTGTGATGTCGAGATGAAAGTATCACTCCAGTCATAGTGGAGATGATGATCACGTAGGATACGAAACTGGTTCTCTTCTATGCTGCAGCTATCAGGATATTATGACTAGGTCATGTTTATCTGATTATAGAGACTAGTTACCAGAGATCCGATATGTACTTCGTACGGGGCAGACACATTTCCAGCCCCAAGCCTTGCACGTAACATCCGATGCTGGATCGAAATATGCAATACTACTTAGACTACGCCTGATATAGATCACATATTCCAGTAAGAATATTTCTGGAGAATTGGGTAGGCACAGTGCTTTGCTAGAAGCCAACCATGTCTTGTAAATTGGTAAAAATGTAGTACTAGGTACGTACGTGTTCGGATAGTCCGACGACCGAATTTACTGCCAACATATCCGGGGATCTCATGGGTCGCTTCTTGAAGATTCACCGATGACGTATGACTCGCAATTTATTAATCTGGGATTAATTAAAAGAGAGAGAAATTAATCTGGGATTAATTGCGGAGATATTTTATTTGGGATAAAATATTATTTAAAGAGAGAGAACGATTAATTTGGAATTAATCGAGAAAATAATATATTCGATATATTATGCGAAATTGGATTTCGACGCGGAATTAAAATTAGATTATAATTCGGGCGAACGAGTTAATTTAGAATTAATTCGTTAGCGACGTGAATAGTAATTTTGTTAGGCATAATTATTTAATTACGTCGCAACAGAAATTTCGTTAATTCGGAATTAGTGAACCCGAGCCCATGAGTGTTTGCGGGCGCACTTGCATTTCGAATTCAAGTGCGGGCCACAAGTCACATCAAGCGTCAAATCATTAGTCACTTTGATTGATGTGATGTCTAGTCACTTTGAGTGATTTGACAACTTGTCATGAGTGATTGATGGTGGTGGTTGAAGGCTTTAAAGCCTTGTACCTAATTTTGGTAAATGGATTTTTGAAATTCATTTTAAGTGTATTAGATACGCAAATCCAAATAACCAACACAAGACATTTTCTTCTCTCTTTCATCTTCCCTCTCTCGGCCTTGGGCCATTTCTTCTCCAAATTTTCTACACAAAACCGTGAGATGAAGGAGAAGCATATGGAATTTTGTGGCAAAATTTCCAAGGTGCTAGCACACATTCGGGGTCTTACGAAGGTGATAGGGAAACCAACTTGTGAGCATGGAATCACCATTCAAAATCTTGGAGCTTGGACCGAAAATTTAGGAGCACAAAAGGGGAGAATGTTGTGAGCTTCATGGAGCCAATTTTTGTTGTTCCTCGCATCGCATAACTGATCAATGTAAGTATGTTTTCGCCATATTTCATTGTTGTATTCGCACATGTTCATTGCTTGAATTGATCCTTGAGACTAATTAGAAACCCAACAATGGTATCTTGAGCCATTTTGAGCATGAAACTTTATTAGGGTAAAATCAATTTGAGCATGATTTGATAAAATTAATTGATTGAGTATGCTTGAATGATGTTGTATTGAAGTTGTATATGATCAATTTCATGAAATATTGATTGGATCAATTTTTCCCCAATTGGTTAGGCTTGGCCGAATCTAATCTTGCCCTAATGTCAGGGTATTTGTTTTGTGTTTTTGATCATTGGATGAGTTGGAAAACATTGGGTAATGTTGATTTAGGATTTAATTGGATTAAAACTGAATCGGACAAAGAAATCCCCATAATGCCGTGACATTGAAGCATGAAAATGATGCGATTTTTTGATTCAATTGTGTTGAACATAAGTTGATGACAATAAGCATAATTAATTGAGTGAATTAGTATTTTGGAAATGTTAATTTGGTTAATTAATTATGGCATATACTTTAAATTAATTAATTGTGAAATTTGGAATTTTGTAAGTTAATTAATTGGGCCAAATTTGGAATTGGGCTTTTAAAGTTGTAATTGGGCTTAATGGGCTTGGTTGGGCCAAGTTTGGTTTAGGCTAATTGGTTGGATCCAATTGGGCCCAAAACCATTTCCATAAAGTCCAATTATGACTTAAATGGACCTTTAATTTTAATTGGGCCTAATGGGCCTAAATTGGTTTCTTGGCTTATAAGGGTGATTCCTTAAATGGGTTTTGGTATTTGGGTTTGACCCATATTGACCAAAAGTCCATGCCTTAAGAAATTAATTAAAAGCCCGTTGGTCTTTAAATTAAATTGACATTGGATGTTAATCGGGCTTTGAGACCCGTAACGATTAGATTTGGAATCTAAGTCGTAAAAGTTCATTAATAAAGTGTATTATTTAATTTGGAATTAAATAAATGAATTAGTATTAAATACAAATTAAGTTGGATTTAATGTTGTAGTTTAATATAATTCAAGAATTCGTACTTTGAGTACTTATTCACAAAACGAGTTGGACTCGAGCAAAATCAAATCGTTGTTTGAACATTGGATGGTCATTAATTTCAGATTAATTAATTGGATTAGATTGATTGATAACATGCTTTGTGTGAATACATGGATACGATGTATGAATAATGTATATCCGATGGATATTAGATGGGTGAAGGCAATTTTGGAAATTATTGTAATAAATTTAGAATTTATTAATTGGACATGCGTGTCCAGCCTATTACCTCCTTACTCTTTGTATTTCTCTTCTCACCTATTCCCCTCAATGTAAATGAGGTTTCTTTAGAAGTGTTATGTAATCGGGTATAAGTAATACTTGTGCTAGCGGGAGATAGGAAATGGAGAGTTTTGTTCTAGGAACAATGTGTTTAAATATCCATCCGCATATCATTATTATTATTTATTCTTACGCGCCTTATTATGTGTTTAGAATGCATGTTTAAGGGTGTATGATGATGAGACCTTAACAAAGATAATTAATTGGTTGCCAATTACGCGAAAAACCCTCAATACATATTAAGCGTTTTTCTTTCCATTGAGTGATTCTTACTTAAGATCCAAGACTGCCACTGGTTTGTTGGCCAAAGTCAAGACCTTTGTCCGTCGTGGATGTGTTTGAATCATGAAAGCTTTGTTCCATATCGGTGTCTTGTCCAAGTTTTGATTTGTTGGCCAAATTCAAGATCACTTCTTGTCCATCGACATTGATTACGAAGTTTTCCAAGGTCAATGAGTTCCGCTTAACTGGGATCACTAAGTTTGTTGTGCCAAAGCCAAGGCTTAGTTGATTCAGAGGAAAAAGGTTAGGCAATATATTGGATATATTAGCATATATAAGATATATTTTTCGGACTTGGATGTCCACCTACTGGATCTAGGAATTGGATGGGATCCAATTGATCTTAGAGATCTACCTAGTTAATTATCATACAATTTGTTGGCCAAAGTCAAGATTGTGTGTTATTTAACTGGATCGTAGCCCACTAGGAAACAAGGTTTCCCGAGTACTCCACAGAGGGTTAGAGGCTCGCCGAAAAATAGTGGGAGGCAAGTATTAAATTTGCAATATTCGTTTAGTTACTTGCCATACGCGCTCATTCAAATTTTTCGTCAATATAAATTAATATATTAGTTGGACTAATATTTAATGTTGTTTTAATAAAACAGTTGGACTGTATTCAAACTATTTCATTTATAGTTGATTATATAATTGGATTATAGTAATCAATATATTTGAATTAACTAATTTCAATTAATAGTTGATTATATAATTGGATTATAGTAATCAATATATTTGAATTAACTAATTTCAATTAATAGTTGATTTTATAATTGGATTATAGTAATCAATATAATTGAATTTAATCAATTAAATTATAGTTGATTATATAGTTGGACTATAGTAATCATTATAATCAATAGTACCTAAAATCGTTGATTAAATAGTTGGACTATTAGAATCAAGATAATTGAAAGATTAGTGTTTAAAACATAACCCTGGGTGAAAATGTATTTAAACGACTTTAATTTTCAAATTGGGAATAAAACTTCAGGATAGTCCTGAAAACTGAGAAGTTATTCTATTTGATAGAGTAACATCTTGAGCCTAAGCCGGAGTTAAGCAAATAGTAGAACATGATATTTGGAATATTCATGTGATGATAACTTTAGTGCTTAATCTATTATGCTTGCCGCATAGACTCCTTAATTTCTTAATCAGAACTAAGGATTAGATCCTTATAGTATGATATTGAAATTGAAGGATCTTCATAGATCTATAATTAGATCTTAGAAGAACTAATTGCAATAGAAAACTCTTGGAGAGTTAATGGCTATACTCAAGGAGACAAAGCCAAAGTTTGCAATAGGGCAAGAAGCGCAAGACGCATCTTATTTCGACATTCTAGAAAGCCAAGGATTGCCCAAAGGCTTCTAGGGTGTGGAAAATGGGCAAAGGCAAAGTCATTATATTCTTCTGGGAAGACAAATGATATATCCCAAGATGTCTGTCTAATATGTGGCAAACGGGGTCACTGAAGCATGACTGTCGTATGGACAAGGCAGACATGAAGGAAGTGAAGAGGGGCAAGGCTCCGACTTCAAATATGTTTGTCATAAACATGTTCACTACGAGTATTAAAATTGGATTTTAGATACTGGATGTGGTACATATATATGAACTGGTGTGCAGAATCTGCTGATAAGCATGATACTGACTTCAGTTGAGATCAATCTGCAAATCAAAAATGGGATGAAAGTCATTGTTTTAACTGTAGAAACCTAAGTTTAGGAACTACCCTTCGGGTGTGTACTTAAATTAGGAAACTGTCACAATGTAACTAGTTTGACTAGAAACATAATCTCTATATCAGTGTTTAACCCATTGCATGTATACCTTTATATTCTAGAACACTAAAGTGTTTTATTTTATAAAGATGATATTGAGATAAACACATTAGATGTGAATAACAGTATTTATATTTTGAATATAAATGAATCTCAAACGTATAACATGACAAAAAAATAGCTCAAACTGATTTGATCAGATGAGACTTAATTGTGGCATTGTTGTCTGGGACACAATTAACAAGACTCGTATATCCACACTTTCGAAGAGTGGATACTAGGACATATTTGATTCTATTCAAATGATGTCTACGAATCTAGTTTATTAAGCAAAGTACCTAAAACACCTTTACTTGGTAAAAGTGCAAGTGCCACCGATCTGTTAGCCCTCGTTCATAGTGACGTAAGTGGGCCTATATCTAGCTAGGCTAGAGGTGGATATGAACGTTTCGTGACCTTTTACGGATGTGGCATCGCGTTATGGTTATATGTTTCATTTGAAACACGAATCAGAAACTTTTGATGAAATCAAAGAGTTTCGACAGGAAGTAGACAAACAGATCGGCTAAAGTATTAAAACCGTCACGGTTAGACCATGATGAAAATACTTAAGCAATAAGTTTCTCGTATACTTGAAAGAGTATAGTATTCTTTCAATGAGGACTCCACCCGGAACACGTCAACTTGACGGTGTGTCCAATGAGAGAAACCGAATTTTATTAGACATGATAAAGTTAATCATGAGTCACTCTGAGCTACCATTTCCTTTAAAAGGATACGCATTAATCAGTGCTAAACTTATTTTGAATAAGGTTCCATAAAATCTGTTAGACAGACTTCATATTAGATGTGAACAGGAAAGAAAATCGGGTTTTCTCATTCCTGAAGATTTGGGTATGCTAGGCATATGTTTGGATGATACCAAACTAAAACCCAAATCGGATAAGTGCCTAAATTGTAGGTTATCCTAGGGAAACCAAAGTATAGTACTTATACAACTCACAAGAGAACAATGTAATTGTTGCTCGCCATGCGGTTTTCCTAAGAGGAATACCTATATGCAGTGGTAAGTGAGAGGAAAGTAAGACTCGATGAAAATCAGAGTAATACTGTTCTAGGCACCGATTCCTTAATGGAACACAAATAGTTCATCAAGGATGAAACTATTCCAATAATCTTCAAATACACAAGAATCGCGTAAGTCGGAGAGAGTCATAAAACAACCTGGGGTATGGGTTTCTGATCTCACCTCATAAAGATGTCAATCTTATTGAGGAATACGAACTGACTACGTATGAGGAAGTGATACAAGGTATCGACTCCCTATTATGGCAAAGTGCCATAAAATCCAAAATGGATTCCATGTATACCAACCAAGTTTGGACACTAGTTGATGTACAGGAAGGCATTGTGTCTATTGGTACTATATAAGTCTTCATGGAAGACATGCATGGAAGGCAACATACCAACGTACTAAGCTAGGCTTGTAGAGAAAAGGTATCGTTATCAACATTGTGTCGATTACGACGAAACCTTTTACCAGTTGCCATGGTTAAATCCATTTGGATAATGCTTGCTGATTCTGCATGTTTTATTTGTGAAATATGACAGCTGAATTTCAAAACCACTTTCCTTAATGGAAGCCTTTTGGAGGATGTTTACAACATCCCAACGATTTTGTCGTACCAAAACGAGCAAACAAGGTTTGCAAGTTAATTCGATCCATGGATGGATTGAAGCAAGCATTGGTTTCTTGGAATTATCATTTTCATGTAATCATAATGGTATATGATTTAATTCAAAACGAAAATGATTCTTGTGTATATAAGGAAGTTAGTGGGAGCGCACTGACAATGAATGTCCTATATAATGATGACATGTCATTTCTTGGAAATGAAATTCCCATAAAACAATCGGTGAAAGCTTGACTTTCTAGAAAATTCTCCGTAGAATTCTTGGGAGAAACAACCTTTATTCTAGGAATAAATATCTACTAAGATAGATTTAAAATTGTTAATACTCTCCGAGAACTCGTACATTGAAATAAATGTAAGCGACCTGGTGTCTCATACGCTTTGAGCATATGGAGTCACAATCAGGCCAAACCAAGTGATAGTCACTGGATTGATGTTTAGAACATCCTTTAATATCTTAGATGAACTAAGGATGCTGTCTTAAACTATGGAGAATGAGAACTTGAAGTGACTGGGATCACTGCTGCAAGTTTCTTAACCGATAAAAATGACTATTAGTCGTAGTAACGGTACTTTAAAGTTTGAATAACGGAACAGTGAGTTGGAAATCTTCCAAGCAAGATACTGTTATCGAATAAACAAAAAAACAGAATATTGCTACAACTGAGGCAGCAATAGAAGCCTTTTGGATCGATAATAATCCTAATCAGATTAGGAGTAGTTCTGTTAGCAGCTGAGCTAGGCTTCAGCACAGGCTAAAGAATTATTGGTCTCATCAACGATCTAGATAAATACTTCAAATATTCATCTGATTCGTTCGGATTATACATCGTAGCGATGTGATGATCGAATAAATCGCATCAGATGATAATCATGCAAATCCACTGATGAAAGCCTTTCCTCAGCAGAAGTTTGAGCGAACCGTACATAGTTCAAGTGTAGGACACTTAAATGATTGGCTATATGCCAAGAGGGAGATTGTTGGACAGTTATGACCCATAGCAACACTATTTGTACAGATCATGGTGTTGTTGTACAAATTAACTATGTGACAAAGGAAATTACTCTTCTATCATTTATAATTAGATTACCAAGATGTATAAATGATAGAAGGTCCATATGATTAGTTCCGGATTGAGATCATATGATCACGTAGGATACGGAACTGGTTCTCTTATATGCTGCAGCTATCGGGATATTATGACTAGGTCATGTTTATCCGATTATAGAGACTAGTTACCAGAGATCTGATATGTGCTTCGTACGGGGCAGACACATTTCCAGCCACAGGCCTTGCACGTGACATCCGATGCTGGATCAAAATACGCAATACTACGTATACTACGCCTGATATAGATCACATATTCCAGTAAAAATATTTCTGGAGAATTGGGGAGGCACGGTGCTTTGCTAGAAGCCAACCATGTCTTGTAAATCGGTAAAAACGTAGTACTAGGTACGTACGTGTTTGGATAGTCCGACGACCGAATTTACTGCCAACATATCCGGGGATCTCATGGGTTGCTTCCCGAAGATTCACCGATGACGTATGACTCGCACTTTATTAATCTGGGATTAATTAAAAGAGAGAGAAAATTAATTTGGGATTAATTGCGGAGATATTTTATCTGGGATAAAATATTATTTAAAGAGAGAGAACGATTAATTTGGAATTAATCGATAAAATAATATATTCGATATATTATACGAAATTGGATTTCGATGCGGAATTAAAATTAGATTTTAATTCGGACGAACGAGTTAATTTAGAATTAATTCGTTAGCGACGTGAATAGTAATTTTGTTAGGCATAATTATTTAATTACGTCGCAACGGAAAATTCGTTAATTCGGAATTAGCGAACCCGAGCCCGGAAGTGTTTCTGGGCGCACTTGCATTTCGAATTCAAGTGCGGGCCACAAGTCACATCAAGCGTCAAATCATTAGTCACTTTGATTGATGTGATGTCTAGTCACTTTGAGTGATTTGACAACTTGTCATGAGTGATTGATGATGGTGGTTGAAGGCTTTAAAGCCTTGTACCTAATTTTGGTAAATGGATTTTTGAAATTCATTTTAAGTGTATTAGATACACAAATCCAAATAACCAACACAAGACATTTTCTTCTCTCTTTCCTCTTCCCTTTCTCGGCCTTGGGCCATTTCTTCTCCAAATTTTCTACACAAAACCGTGAGATGAATGAGAAGCTTAGGGAATTTTGTGGCAAAATTTTCAAGGTGCTAACATTCGGGGTCTTACGAAGGTGATAGGGAAACCAACTTATGAGCATGGAATCACCATTCGAAAGCTTGGAGCTTGGACCGAAAATGGAGGAGCACAAAAGGGGAGAATGTCGTGAGCTTCATGGAGCCATTTTTTGTTGTTCCTTGCATCGCATAACTTATCAATGTAAGTATGTTTCCGCCATAATTCATTGTTGTATTCGCACATGTTCATTGCTTGAATTAATCATTGGGACTAATTAGAGACCCAACATCTGCCTCATTGAGCATAGCCATTAACTCTCAAATAGTCTTTTCTTGGTTCATCATATTGTAGTTCATGACGAACCCGCCCCAGCACTTGGGCAGAGACTATAAGATCAAATCTATACAAGTCTCGGCCTCGAAGGTTATGCTCAGCTGACCTAGCTGTTGGATGTCAGCAATCATCTGTGACATATAGTGCTCGACAGATGTACCCTCTGACATACGCGAGCGGAAGAGCTTTTTTCGTAACTCATGCTTCTGAGATCTAAGATTAGACCTATGAAGATCCTTCAATTTCAACATCAAACTGTAAGGATCCAATCCTTTTTTCTGACGAAAAAATTGAGGAGTCAATGCGGCAAGCATTACAAATTGAGCACTAAAGTTATCATCACTATGAGTCTTCCAAAGCTCATTCTCTATTATTTGCTCAACTCCGGGCTAAGGCCCAAGAGGTTTCTCTATGACATAGATTAACTTCTCAGCTCCTAGGACTATCTTGAGATTCATCTCCAAATCTGGAAAATTGGAGCCGTTAAAGACATTATCGTCCATGATTATGTCCCTAACGCTAACCTTTCCAGCCATCTTGATTGCAATAGTCCAACTATCCAATCAACGATTTTGGGTACACTCAAAATGTAATGGTTACTATAGTCCAACTATATAACCAACTACAAGTGGAGTAGTGTCTTATACAGTCTAACTGTTCAAAGAAAGTAATATTCAATATTAGTCCAACTAATATATATTTATAACAACGATAAATAAAATAAAAGAGCGTGTTTAACAAGTATTAAATGAAATTGCAAATTTAATACTAGCCTCCCACTATTTTTCGGCGAGCCTCTAACCCTCTGTGGAGTACTCGGGAAACCCAGTTTCCTAGTGGGCTAGGATCCTGTTAAATAACACACAACCTTGACTTTGGCCAACAAGCTGTATGAAAGTTAACTAGGTAGATCTCTAAGATCAATTGGATCCCATCCAATTCCTAGATCCGATAGGTGGACCTCCAAGTCCAAGATATATATCCAATATATATTTCCTAACATTTTCCTCTGAATCAACTAAGCCTTGTCTTTGGCTCAACAAGCTTAATGATTCCATTTAAGCGCAACCCATTGACAGTGGGAAAGCTTCGTAATCCACGTTGATGAACAAGAAGTGACATTGACTTTGGCCAACAAGTCACAACCGCCCAAGACATGCGATATAGAATAAAGTTTTCGTGGTTCAAACACATCCGCGTTGAATATTTTATCTTGACTTTAGCCAACAAACCAATGCCAATCTTGGATCTTGAGAGAGAACCATTCAATGGAAGGAAAACGCTTAATATTTGAGTGAGGGTTTTTCGCGTAAATTGGCAACCAATTTATTATCTTTGATTATGTCTCATCATACAACCTTAAACACGCATTCTAAAAGCATAATAATGCGCGAATAAAATAATAATGATATATGGATGGATATATAACACAATTTGTTCCTAAAACAAATCTCTCCATTTCCTCTCTCCCGCTAGCACTTTACATACATCTACCCAATTACATAACACTAAGAGAAACCTCATTTACATTGTAGGGAATTGGTGAGAAGAGAAATACAGAGAGAATAAAGGTGAAAGGCTGGACACGTAGGTCCAATTTAAATAAATTCCAAATTTACAACAATTTCCAAAATTGCCCCCACCCATCTAATATCCATCCGATATATATTATTCATACAAATACATCCAAGTATTCACTCAAAGCATGTTGTCAATCAATCTAATCCAATTAATTTATCTTTAATTAATCACAATCCAATGTTCAAACAACGATTTGATTTGCGCGAGTCCAACTCGTTTAAGAATAAATACTCAAACTACGTATTCTTGATTTATATCAAACTACAATTTTAAATCCAATTTAAATTGTATCCAATACTAATTCATATTTAATTCCAAATTAAATAATTACACTTATAATAGCGCCTTTTAGACTTGGATTCTAAATCCAATCTAAATGGGTCTCAAAGGCCCAATTAGCATCCAATACTATTCAATTAAAGTCCAATGGGCTTTCAATTAATTCTTTAGGCATGGGCTTTGGCCATAATGGATCAAACCCAAAATGTCAAGGCCCAAATAGGAATCACCCTATGCCAAAAATCAATTTAGGCCTAATTAAAATTTTCAAAGGCCCAATTAGTCATATTTGGACTTTATGGAAATGGTTTCAGGCCCAATTGGATCCAACCCAATTGTCCAAAATCATACTTGGCCCAACCAAACCCATTAAGCCCAAATACAACAAATTAAATTAACATATTATTCCAAATTACATATTAATCTAATTAAAGTGCAATTACCAGAATTAATTAATTAATTAATCCAATATTTCAAAAACATAAATTAAACTAATTAATCATGCTTTAATCATCCAATTCATGAACAACACAAATTGAAGCAAAATCAATTCTATAACATGCTTAGGCTCACGACAATGGCAAAGAAATTATCATACAATTTGATTTTGAATCTAATTAAATCAACATTTAACATACATTTCATGCCAACAACACATCCAATTGCTAATTTTTCAACGGCTCTGTCTGGTAAAACCTTGGTGATCACAAATGGACCTGACCACCGTGATTTTGGCTTTCATGGGAAGAATTTCACCCTTGATTTGTTTAATAGTACCTTCTGCACTGGTTCCAGTTGTATGCGCACTAACTTATCATCATGTCTTTTCCTTGCTTTTTCCTTGTACAATTTGGCATCCTCAAAAGGTTGTATGTGAAATTCCTCCAATTCGTTAAGCTGGTGGAACTTTTTCTCTTCTGTTGCTTGTAGTGCATCAGTACGCAATGCGCTTTATCTTGAGGCTCCACAGGTAATTGACATGTTTTAAGTTTGTCAGTAGAACTTTGTTTTTCATCAGAGTTCTGATCGGTACTATGTATCACATCAAGTCTGAAACATTCCTCCTTATTTTCATCATCTGGGAAATTCATGGCCTTGAAAACATTGAATGTTACTTCTTGGTCTTGTACCCTCATGGTTAGTTCTCCTTTTTGTACATCAATAATGGTTCGACCTGTAGCCAAGAATGGTCTCCCGAGGATGATTGGCACGTCTGTGTCTTCCTCCATATCAAGGACAATGAAATCTGCAGGGAAAATGAATTTATCTACCTTGACTAGCACATCTTCAACTACACCTCTCGGAAATATGAGCGTTCTATCAGCAAGTTGTAGTGAGACTGAAGTGGGCATTGTTTCTCCAATCTGCAGTTTCCTGAAAATAGAAAAAGGCATCAAGTAACACTATCACCTAGATCACACAGAGCCTTACCGAAGTCATGTTCTCTTATGGTGCAAGGAACAGTGAAATTGCCAGGATCTTTCAACTTTGGAGGAAGTTTTCTCTGAATGATGGCGCTGTATTCTTCTGATAATGCTACTGTCTCATAATCTCCCAATCTCCGCTTTCGTGAAAGAATGTCTTTCATGAATTTGGCATAGCTGGGCATTTGTTCCAACGCTTCTGCAAATGGAATGTTGATATGCAGCTTTTTGAACACCTCCAAGAATCGAGCAAACTGCTTGTCCATTTTATTCTTCTGAAGACGCTGAGGAAAATGTGGAGGTGGAGTGATCTGTTCTTTTTCCTTTGCTTCTTTTTCCTCCATTTGTTGCTTTTTTTCTTTTGGAACTTCCTCAGCAGTTGTTTTGGCTCCAACATCTTTGTTGATTTCAGTACCGCTTTTTAACATGATGGCATGACACTGCTCCTTCCCCGTGTTCCTCGGATTTGGTTCAGTGTTGCTAGGAAGGTTACCTGGTGGTCTGTAACTCTGAGCATTGGCCAGTTGTCCAATTTGATTCTCCAGTGCTTTAATAGAAGCCGATTGACTTTGAATTAATGCTGCTTGGGATTGAAACATAGCATCATATCTTGCTGCTTGAGAGTCATGTTTTGCTTCTATCTTTTTCAAGTGGATCAACACTTCTGTTATTCCTGATTCATTTGTCTGCTCCTGGCCTTTGTTCTGTTGTTGGAATCCAGGTGGTGGGTTGTTCATTTGCCCTGAATTGTTGCTCCATGCGAAATTAGGATGATTCCTCCATCCCGGGTTATAGGTGTTGGAATATGGATTGTTCCCCTGTCTGTTGAAATTATTGACATAATTCACCGTTTCTTTATGTTGGTTGAAAGATTCTGACTCAGGTGCTCCTCCAAATGGTGCACTTGTGGATCCACCATTAACTTTCATGTTAAGAGTTTCCAGATTTTTGCAAATCATATCCATCTTGGAATTCAGTGCTGTGTTGGCTCCAACTTCATAAATTCCTGCAATTCTTTGGATCATGCTCCTTTCTGTTGGCCACAAGGAATTGTTGTTGGCCATTTCTTCAATTAAGTCCCAGGCCTGATCTTCTCCTTTTGCCATCAAATATCCTCCAGCAGCAGCATCAATTGTTGTTCTAATTATTCCAGAAAGTCCATTGTAGAAAGTTTGGACTTGTAGCCACTTTGCGATCTCATGGTGAGGACATTTCCGGAGTAAATCTTTGAATCTTTCCCAAGCTTCGCAAAGGGATTCTGAATATTGCTGCACGAAGGATGTGATGTCATTCCTTAACTTTGCAGTTCTGGCTAGTGGAAAGTACTTTGCAAGGAATTTGGTGGCTAGAGTGTTCCAAGTTGTGATGGAACCTGCTGGTAACGAATGTAGCCAAGCTTTAGCTCTGTCTTTCAGGGAATAAGGAAAAACCCGCAGTCTCATTGCTTCTTCAGCTGCTCGGTTGTAATTGAAAGTACCATAAACTTCCAGGAAGTTGCTGATGTGGGAATTAGGATCTTCAGTTGCATTTCCCCCAAACTGTACTGACTGCTGAATCATCTGGATGCATGTTTTGATGTCACAAGCATTTGCTGGTAAATGAGGAAGTACAATACAGGAAATGAAGCTGTCGACCACTGGAATGGTTCTGTCTCAAATGGGAATCGGTGGTGTAACATTCAAAGGTTCAGGTTCCATGTTGACTAAAGCTTTTTGGCCTTCTCGTCTTTCCCTTCTCAACTGTCTGATGGTTCTTTCAATTTCTGGGTCAAGCGGTCGGAGTTCAAAGCTTCTAGTTCGTCTCATGTAGTTTCTGAGAACCTGAAACACAAGAAAACAAAAACAATAAGTAAAAAGAAAATTAGATACAAGTAAAAGTATCTAACCTCTAAACTAATAGTGAAAGATACATAAGTCCCCGACAACAGCGCCAAAAACTTGACCGGTGCGTAATCACACGCGTATAACGCAAGCGCAAGTAAATAAAATTTCTTGAAAGTAGATTGAAGAAAATTCAAATTTATAAAACTATCCAGGGTTGTGAATCCTTCCAATATCTATTAAAGATGAAGTGGTTATCTTACAGTTGGGTAATATATTAATTTATTAACCTGGAACACCAAATTATGTAAAAGCCTCTTCCGATGGTCGATTACAAATACCCAGTATAACCCAATTGAACCATATGTCTATGTCAACCAAATTACCTGGATTCATTAAGTTTAAGTTCCAATTATGGCTACCCCCGCCCGACAGGTATATTTCTATCCTGTAAGGAAATATATTAAAGGGTTATCTATGCTCAAGGAAGATCGTGGGCTATTGAGTCTAAGGTCTTTAACCTAAATCTCTTTTCCAAGTTCATTTTAAGTTTACCTAATCAATTTTATTAATGGCCAGTTAATAAAAAGCATTAAGATTAAGACTCAATAAATAAACTTTTATATTACCCAAGCTATATTCTAACCCCTTATAAACCGGTGATATTGTATTTCATCACAACCCCAGATAACTGGCTTAGTTACGACACATATTTACAGGTAGTACAAATTTAAATAAAATAAAAGACATAAAGTAAAATACTGAAAATTAAATACTGAAAAGTAAATTGCTGAGAAGTAAAAAATGTAAAAAGTAAAAGTAAAAAGTAAAAAGGAAAAAGTAAAAAAAATAAAAGTAAATTACTGAAATTAAATAAAGTAAAAGTACAATAAAAGAAAATGCTGGGGTTAGAGGATCAACTTTTATTACTACTATTTTAGATATCTCCCTTAATATAATATATTAAATTTACGTGACAATATCAACCAGCCATAAAGGCGGTATCCTGATTAAGTCAAATTAATAATTAATTACCAACCGACCAACCAGGCGGTATCCATACTTAGTCAGGTTAAAACCAATTTATAATTAATTACCAACCGGCCAATATAGCGGTATCCTCATTAAGTCAAGTTTTAAATAGTTTATATATTATAATTAAGGGAGATTAATCTAAATAGCAATAATAAAATCTTTACCTTTCACCCCAGCAAAGGAGAATTACCTCCTCATTGCTTGAAAAATAAAAACTGCAAAAGTAAAGAAATGAAATGATTGTGCGTAAAAGTAAATTGCGGAAAGTAAAAACTGAAAAATAAAGAAAAGAAAGTGCGAAAGGGGAAATTAATTACTGAAAGCTGTAAATAAATAAACAAGATACAATCTTCTTATTTATTCTTTAGGAATTTCAAAGAAGAAAGTATGAATTTTACAAATGAAATGGCTTGGTATTTATAGGTAAAATTTTGCCTCCATCAAATCATCCATCAAATTCTCCACCAAATCCATTATTCATTTCTCCACTAATTACTCCACCAAATCCATTATTAATTGCTCCACTAATTGCTTATCATGTTTGGTGATGATTTGATAATTTTATTATTTATTTATTAATTTATTTTTTTGCTTTGAAAATGATTGAAAATGACTTTAATAATTACACACAACACACTTCTGGATGGTTCATCATTGTCGGTCATGAAATCGTCAGAATTCGAAAATATTTTGTCTTTCAAATATGTAGATCTTTAGGTCTTCTTTAATCTGGCACTTGAATCAGCTCAATCCGATATCGGAGTAAAACGTTATGCCCAAAATACGACAGATGTGCAAAATTGGAATTTCCAAAACTGAACTTTGTCAAAAACGCCCTTTCAAGTTTCCAATCTCCAAAGTTAAAATATCAAGTCCAATAATTGCCCTTATTTGACCCATATTTCGTCCTAAATGATTTCATTGAGACCCGATAATATTTTATCTGCAAAAAAAACTAAAACACATCAAAACGTTCATCAAACCCGAGAAACTAAACAAAATATTAAGTTAAAGGGGCGGTAAATATTGATATATTTTCCGCTCATCAGAAACCCAGTTTCCTAGTGGGCTAGGATCCCATTATATAACACACAACCTTGACTTTGGCCAACAAGCTGTATGAAAGTTAACTAGGTAGATCTCTAAGATCAATTGGATCTCATCCAATTCCTAGATCCGGTAGGTGGACCTCCAAGTCCAAGATATATATATATATATATATAATATATTTCCTAACCTTTTTCCTCTGAATCAACTAAGCCTTGGCTTTGGCTCAACAAGCTTAATGATTCCAGTTAAGCGTGACCCATTGACAATGGGAAAGCTTCGTAATCCACGTCGATGAACAAGAAGTGACCTTGACTTTGGCCAACAAGTCACAACCGCCCAAGACATGCAATATAGAACAAATTTTTCGTGGTTCAAACACATCCGCGATGGACATTGATCTTGACTTTGGCCAAAAAACCAATGCCAATCTTGGATCTTGAAAGAGAACCACTCAATGGAAGGAAAACGCTTAATATTTGAGTAAGGATTTTTCGCGTAAATTGGCAACCAATTTATTATCTTTGATTAGGTCTCATCATACACCCTTAAACATGCATTCTAAAAGCATAATAAGGGGCGAATAAATTAATAATGATATGCGGATAAATATATAACACAATTTGTTCATAGAACAAATCTCTCCATTTCCTCTCTCTCGCTAGCACTTTACATACTTATACCCAATTACATAACACTAAGAGAAACCTCATTTACATTGTAGGGAATTGGTGAGAAGAGAAATACAAAGAGAATAGAGGTGAAAGGCTGGACATGTATGTCCTATTTAAATAAATTCCAAATTTACAACAATTTCCAAAATTGCCCCCACCCATCTAATATCCTTCTAATATACATTATTCATACAAATACATCCAAGTATTCACACAAAGCATGTCGTCAATCAATCTAATCCAATTAATTGATCTTTAATTAATGACCATCCAATATTCAAACAACGATTTGATTTGCGCAAGTCCAACTCGTTTAAGAATAAATACTCAAACTACGTATTCTTGAATTATATCGAACTACGATTTTAAATCCAATTTAAATTGTATCCAATACTAATTCATATTTAATTCCAAATTAAATAATTACACTTATAATAGTTCCTTTTAGACTTGGATTCTAAATCCAATCTAAATGGGTCTCAAAGGCCCAATTAGCATCCAATACTATTCAATTAAAGTCCAATGGGCTTTCAATTAATTCTATAGGCATGGGCTTTGGCCATAATGGATCAAACCCAAAATGCCAAGGCCCAAATAGGAATCACCCTATGCCAAAAATCAATTTAGGCCTATTAGGCCCAATTAAATGTTTAAAGGCCCAATTAGTCATATTTGGACTTTATGGAAATGGTTTTAAGCCCAATTGGATCCAACCCAATTGTCCAAAACCATACTTGGCCCAACCAAGCCCATTAAGCCCAAATACAACAAATTAAATTAACATATTATTCCAAATTACATATTAATCTAATTAAAGTGCAATTACCACAATTAATTTATTAATCCAATATTTCCAAAACATCAATTAAAGTAATTAAGCATGCTTTAATCATCCAATTCATGTCCAACACAAATTAAAGTAAAATCAATTCTATAACATGCTTAGGCTCACGGCAATGGCAAAGAAATTATCATACAATTTGATTTCAATCTAATTAAATAAACATTTAACATACATTTCATGCCAACAACACATCCAATTGCTAATTTTCAAAAAATCACCATGAGCACATACTAGGGTACATTCGGCCATGTCAAAGGAATTTTGGGATTTTTTATCCAATCGATTTTTCTCAAATCCTAAGATGCACAAATCCAATTCATCATCATCCAAACACAACCACATAAAAAATTTAGGTAAATCAAGCTCCAAGCAAAAAATCCCAAATTAAAGTCATGAACCCAGAATCCAAATCATGCTTAGATCTCTCTCTAATACCATTGTTAGTGTGTGTAATAATCCAATTACTATTCCAACTACTTACATCACAAATAGTGACAAGTTGATGTAAGTTGTGGGTCCCACCCACTTAAATTCCAAATCTAGTTGGCTTACACAACACACTTTGGGCCCGGGTTTGTTTAATCCGATTAAACGAATTTTTCATCGCTAAATAATTAAATCCAATTTAATTAAATAATAATGCCTCGTAAAATTATTACGAAAGTCGCTTACGAATTAATTCCAAATTAATTGGTTCGCTAGAATTAAAATCCAATTTTAATTCCGTATTGAAATCCAATTTCAATTAATATATCTGATATATTATTTTAGCCCAATAAATAAATTAAATAGTAAAATCCAATTTAACTATTAAATTTACTTTGTCGATTAATTCCAAATTAATCGCGTTCTCTCTTCTAGACGAATTTAATCCCAGATAAATTCTTGACGCAATTAATCCCAGATTAATTCTTTCTCTCATAATTAATCCCAGATTAATTCTTGTCGTAATTAATCCCAGATTAATTTTCTCTCTCATAATTAATCCCAGATTAATTTTTTTCGAGTCAAATGTCATTGGTGAATCTTTGGGAAGCGTCCCAAGAGATCCCTGGATATGTTGGTAGTAAATACGGTCATCGGACTATCTGAATACGTGCGTACCCGGTACCACGTTCTTACCAATTTACAAGACATGGTTGGCTTCTAGCAAAGCACCGTGCCTACCCAATTCTCCAGAAATATATTTAACATGGAATATATATAATCTGTATCAGGCGTAGTATACAAAGTATTGCGTAGTACGATCTAGTATCGGATGTCACATTCTAGGCCTGGGGCGGGAATTGTGTCTGCCCCATACGAAGCATATATCGGATCACTAGCAACTTGTCTCTGTAATCGAATAATCATGACCTAGTCATACTATCCCGATAGCTGCAGAATTTAAGAGTACTAGTTTTGTATCCCTGCGTGATCATCATCTTCATATGACTGAAGTGATATTTCCATCTTGAAATCACACCCAATACACTACGATTCTCAGTATACCCAGAAGAGGCGTACACAGAACCTGTTAAAGCTCCGGACGACCAAAACCAAAGTATACTGTTTGTTGCAAGTATTAGCGATGCAAGTCTCAGGTTAAGACCACATACACCTACCCTGATTCGGATTCCCATAGACACATAGTCATACTACCAATGAGATTCCGAGGGGTCTATCCAGAGCGAAGCTGTTCCCGGTCCAATGGCTAACAGAACCTCCTATCACACTTGTATAAGTATCCAATACTTAAATATATGAGAACTATGATGTTAAGCTTCCATAATGCGTACAAGTGTAATACTAGCCTATTCCGCATTATCGATGTCCAGGTTTGATAATACTATGACTTGGGCTATATAATGACTAAACCTTTCATGGATTAATATTGTCTCATATCTTATTAATCTGGTACTAATCATATAGAGTCTTATCATTTATATATCCAAGTAATCCAATTACAAAATGATAAAATAGTAATTTCCTTTGTCACATAGTTAATTTGTACAAGAACACCATGTTCTTTACAAATAGTGATGCTATGGGTCATAATTGTCCAACATCACATCCAACTATTCCAGATGTAGGTCAAAAATAGCACACATAGTCAGAACTACTCTGACTATTATAAGTCGAACCACCGGAGAAAATATCTCATTGAAATCAATCTCTTCTTTCTGAGCATATCCTTTCACCACCAATCGTGCATGATACCGCTCTACTTGATCATTGCTATCTCGCTTGATCTTGTAGACCCATTTGTTACCAATAGTTTTTCTTCCACGTGGTAATTGTACTAGATCCCATGTATTATTTATGTGCAAAGCTTCTATTTCTTCTTGCATTGCGACCACCCAGAAAGGTGCATTTACGTCTTTTGTAGCTTCATGGAAAGTTGATGGCTTTCCATCCTCTGTTAGAAGACAGTATGCAATGTTACTCTTCGTAACATACTCTGAGGGCCAACCTGGAGGTATTCTCTCTCGAGTTGTACCACGTTCTCTGGTGCTGCTTAAGAAGAATCTGAATTTTCTCGTTCTAGATTATTTTCCACCAGTACTATTGTAGTCTCTGTACTTTCCTTTGAAGTGCTATCATTTCCTTATTTTTGTAGTTGATCTTCTGAAAATATCACATCTCTACTGATGATGATCTTGTGGGTAGTGGGATCTCACAAGCGATAACCCTTTACTCCATCATCATAACCGAAGAAAATATATTTTCTAGATTTTGGATCTAGCTTTGTTCTTTCTTGAGCGATGTACATCACGTACACATGACAACCAAAAATATAAAGAGATGAGTAATCAACTAGCTTTCCGCTCCACATCTCCATCGGTGTCTTCAAATCATTTGCAGTTGATGGAGATCTACTTATAACATAGCATGATGTATGAACTGTTTCTGCCCAAAAGCACTTTGGTAGATCAGATGTTCTAAGCATAGCTCTTACTCGTTCCAGCAACATTCTATTCATCTTTTCTGCCACCCCATTTTGTTGAGGAGTGTAAGATGTAGTAGTCTGCCTTTTGATGCCTTCTTGCTGACAATATGCATCAAAATCCTTACTGCAATATTCTCCTCCATTATCTGTCCATAAACACTTGATTCTCCTTCCAGTTTCAACTTCAATTTGTGCTTTGAAGTTTCTGAAAATTGGCATCACATCTGACTTATTTTTGATTGGGTACACCCAACATCTTCTAGAAAAGTCATCAATAAATGATACAAAATATTTTACTTTCCCTAGAGATTGAACTGGTGCTTCTCAAACATCAGAGTGAATCAACTTTAAAATGGTTTTACTCCGGGCACTTGACTTGCTGAATTTTAATCTGTTTTGCTTACTTGTAACACAATGCTCACAAAATAGTAGACTAACCACTTTCAAGCCTAGGAGTAGCTTTTGATTGACGAGAATCTCCATTCCCTTTTCTGACATGTGGCACAGTTTACGGTGCCACAATATAAAAGCTTCCTCTCCAGAATCCAGTGATGCCACTGATGCAGTTGCTTCCTGAATCGAGTCTCCCAAAAGCATATACAAGTTTGATGAGATCTTTTCAGCTTTCAAGACAATAAGTGCTCTCTTCACCATCTTTAATACCCCATTTTCAACAACGGTCTTGTATCCAAGGTCATCTAACTGTCCAACTTACATAAGATTTTTCTTTATTCCCATAACATATCGAACATCTTGTACAGTGTGAATAGTACCATTGGACATCTTTATTTTGATGGCTTCAATCCCAATAATTTTCTAGGTATGATCATGGCCTAGAAAAAATGATCCTCCAGAGATAGGCTCATAATGACAGAACCATTCTCTCCTAGAGGTCATGTGTCATGTTGCTGCAGAATCAACCAATCATGCATCATTTAGCTGTTTTCTGCTATCATTGGACATCATTTCTACTTCACTATAAAGTGTGCCACCTTCTTCATAAGTACTTGCAACACATCTATGAGATTTTGTTGAAACATAAGCTTTTTCTCCACCATTCTTCAGATTCCAACAATCTTTCTTGACGTGCCCTTTCTTGCCACAGTTGAAGCATTTAATATTCTTCTTACTTTTTGATTTTGATCTTCCATGGTTTTGACTCCCACTTGAGCCACGTTCTGTTGATCTCCCTCTTGTCATCGCCAATGCTTCACTTGTTGAGAATTGGATGATCTGTCTTCCTTATTTTTTCGCCTAGACTCATCTTGCAGAGTAGCAGCTGCAAATTCGTCAAAGACTAGATTACCAATGACAACATTACTTGTCAAGTTGATGATAAGTTGATCATACGAATCAGACAGACTTTGAAGTAGAATCTATGCACGTTCATTTGTTGATATATTATAATCCAACAAAGTGAGTTGGGAAAATAGTGTATTCAAGTTGTTGATGTGATCTGTTATGGATGTGAACTCACTCATTCGAAGAATGTAAAGTCTCATCTTCAAGAAGATCTTGTTGTGTAGTGACTTGACCACATACAATTTGATAAGTGCATCCCAAACCTCTTTTGCAATCCTCTTCTCTGCAACACTGGATAATACAGAATCTGCTACGGCTATATGCAAGTTGCCTATAGCGTTATCATCAATATCCTTCCATTCTCATCAGTCATTCCACCTGGTCTCTCACCAATTACCGCCAAGTAATAAGTACTTGTCTTTTCTCAAGATTGCTTTTATTTAAGTTTCCATAGGGAAACGTTGCTCCCGTTGAACTTCTCAATTTCAAACTTTCCTGACATGTTTCTGATGACGATCAGCTTCTCACTTGAACCAGTTTTTTACTATTTCACCGTGAATAGTAATGTATACTTGAATAGTACCGTATATATGAATAGAACTATATATATATGAACAGTATCATATACGTGAATAATATTATACCGTATATGTGAATAGTCTCTGTGAATAATAACCCTGAACCTGAAGTGCTGATACGACTGTTAGGGGATCGTGGGCTGAAGCTGGCACACAAGTAAAGTGAAATTGAGAATAATTGTTAGTTTAGGAGGCATTGCCTACCCTATAGCAATACAATAATAATTTGGAGGCTTAGTCTACCATAAATATTAACAATAAAATAAAGCAACGAGACACAGATTTAATGTGGTAAAACCCTCAATTTGAGAGAAACATCCACGAGCAAAAATAGAAGGATTTCACTATAGTGAAAAGAATTTTACAACCTCTCTCTAAACACAAGGAGCGAACAATTTCACACTCTCTTAAAATAGGAGAACAACTCTCTCACAAACTTTTAAGAAGAAACTATATTTTCTCTCTTAGAAAATAGAGGATTTGGTTGAGAATATGATGAGGAAAATAATGAAATTGAGCCTCTATTTATATGCATGAAATTCACTGTGTAAATAGTCAATTTTAATTTTTTATTATTTTCTTTTAAGTATGTGGTACCCACCCAAAATTTTTAATTAATTTTTCTTTAATCATTTACACCTTTCGATGCAAATTATTAACAGCTCAACAATTCAGCCATGAACTAATTTTCTTGTTCTGGAGTATGATGTAGCCTAATGCTTGAGACTATGTATTGATTGCCAAATAACTTTTATACAGTTTTCATTCAGTTTATTTATGTTTTCCTATACTTAATGCTTCTTATTTATTGGCCACAAATCTGAATGATTTTATGTTTGAAATCATTCGCTCGGGAGAGGGGATTTTGAATAGGACTTGGGAACTATAATCTAGGAAGTTTATAGTGTTCGGGAGAATCTATAACTCTTTGAAAGATGTTAATACAGAATCACAGGGCTTAACAAATTGTTAATCATTGGATTTTTATAGGAATATTGAATTTGGTAATTAACAATATTTTCACTATTGCTCGGGAGAGAGAGCGGAATAATCTAGGATTTTTGGCTTATAAACGTAGAAATTTAATAATAGTAAATTGGCATCACAAATACATAGTGAAAGACTAGGTGAAATCAGACTCTAGAATTTATCTCATCACTGATCTTGTAATAAAATTGATTTATTTTCTTATTTGTTTTTGTTTTACAGTTCTAATTAAATTAAATTGAGATTTTATGTCTAAATAAAGTTAAGGTTAATAATTATAGTACTTAGTGTAAATTAGGTTCCAATCCATGCAGGTTCAACACTCATACTTATTGTTATGATATTTTATATCGTACTGTAAGTGTACGGTGTCAAGTTTTAGTATAAATGAGTTTAGAGTGACGAACCCACAAGGATTGCATTAACTCGCACTAAATACTACAATTGATAATCCTAACTTTATTTATAAAAATAAATAATAAAGATTTAACTAGATAAATAATATATAAAAATATTTAAATAGGAGGAACTAATATGATAGAGATTCTAGAGTCTGATTCCACCTAGCTGTCTCATATATATTTGTCATGTCAATTAATCCTTGTTCAATTATATTGTTTATAAGTCAAGATTCCGAAAATATCCACTCCCTCTCTCGAGTATCAGTGAAAATATCATCAGCTACAGACTTTGATATCTCTATAAAAATCTAGTAGTTAACAACTTGTTACGCTTTGTGATTCTATTTTAACGACTTCAAAAGAACTTCTATATTCTCTCGAACTCTATAAAACTCATAAGTTATATTCTCTAGATCTATTCAAAATCCCCTCTCTCGAGTGATAGATTCTAAACATTCATCATCTTAATTGTGGTCAGCAAACAAGAAGCATTAAACTCAAAAGAATATAAATAAACTTAATAAAACTTCATAACAAAATCGACAATCAATATAAAGGTTCAAGCATCAATTACTTCATTCTCCAGAATTAAGGAGTTAGTTCATGATTACAGATAAAAACAATAAGAACAAAGTCATGAATCTAATGGAAATCATTAGAGTCATAATTAAGAAACAAGAAGATAAAACCCGAATTGAATCTCTTCCTCTTCACACGTCAACGCCTTCGTCTCATCTTGTCGCTCTTCAATCCTCCTCCTTGGATCTCTCTAAAATTGAATGTTTTGTGTTTTTGTGCTGTGTATTAGTCTCTCCTCTTGAGTTTGGATGAACTAATCTATTTATAATACAGCCTTGGGGTCCTTGTGCATGTTAAAACCCTAAAATTGGTGATTTTGGGGGCTGCGGGGTGCCGCGGTGCCCATCTCTCTGGAAATTGTATAGGACTAGTTTTACAGAGAGTGCCACGGTGCCAGTGCGTACAATTGACTAGATCTCATCAAGTACATATAAATCGATATATTATGGGTCTCGTAACTCTTTCTAGATCAAAAGTTATAGCCTTTTTAAATTCAGTGCGCAACTAATGCTGGTTTTGCCGATTCTTGAGTCCGATGCTCCCGATAGGTCCCGAAACACGCGTATTTGCTCCATTCTTGATGTTCTAATGCTTCCTACAAATAAAAAATAAAGGAATTACAAAATATATTAAATGATACGAAAACGAACAAAATAATAAGCTAAGAGTATAGGAATAAGTGGGTATAAACCACACTTATCAAACACCTCCAAACTTAAGATTTTGCTAGTCCCGAGCAAAAGATAAAAAAGAACTAAATAAATAAATTAATAAAATTAACTAGGCCACTTTCGTAGGGATCACGATTACATTTAGCGTATGTAACAAGCCTTTAAACCCCTAGGCGATCCTAGTGGACGAGTTATAGGCTCGTGAGGGCTTACATCGACGATACCCACAAACGTCATTCACACACAATCATTCAAAATATAAAAATAATAAAACAAGGAAAATAGTCATGATAGTTATGTATATTATTTTCCTCAAAGAATGCATGGCAATGAAATCAGAGAATCTTCAAAGTACTCAACTGCGACTCAAATCTAAGTTCTTGAATAAATTATCTAAGCTAGACTCACAGTGTGTGTGTGTTAAGGTTCATTCACAGTTCTGCATTTGCCTTTATTTGCTCGGTATGATATGATTTTTCATTTTTTTTTTCATTTTTTTTTTCTTTTCTTTATTCACAGTTCTGCAATTTTTTTTTCAATACATCATAATAATAGCATATTGAGATAGACATTTAAGCAAACAGTCATTCATTGGCAAATAATTTCTTCAACTAGTCACTTTGCCAACTACCTAGGTTCTTAATGCTAAAAACCTATTATTAAGTGCTTACGAGTCTTACCTAGATCATCTACTCAAGGCATCAGATAAAAATCAATTGGGACTTATTGTTTCTAAAATTTCATTTAAAGCAAACAAATTCATCATTAGACTATGCTTTACTATCACAGAATAAAAAATAAAAAATAATTAATTTATATATATATATATAGCAGGAACGACTACATGCACACACCCTCAAGCTTAAAATTTGCATTGTCCTCAATGAAAGATAAACATAAAGAAACAAGAGTGAGGATCAACAATACCGTGCATAGAGTTGATCAGGCTCCTGCTGGACAGAATTTGGTTGTGCGGGCTTTGTGTGTCCCCTGCTACCTGCATAAATAACATGCAAATGAATAAATAAACAATTAGCACACAATAAAAAAAATTAATAAAATTAATAAAAATTAAAAAAATAAAAAAAAAATAAATGCAAGGGTTGCCTCCCGCTAGCGCTAAGTTTAACGTCTTCAGCCAGACGCAACCACCCAAATGGTGGTCATGGTAGCTTCTTCTTTTGTATCCACTACCTACTTTGACATGAAAATGATAGCTTGGCGGCCGTGGCAGTTTATCCAAGTACCTCTTACTGCTGCTTGGTCATGGTGGAGGTAATCTGCCCACTCTATGTTTCTAAGGACTTCATTGTCGTCCCGATATTTTCCATGTGTGTCTCAATATTGTTCAGCCTTGCTTCATTCTTCTCGAACCTCGCTGAAGTATTAGCAACAAACGTGCTCATGAAATCTTCTAAGGAAGATTTCTGCTCAGCTCTTTGACAGTCAAAGCCCGATGAATGTTGCAAGGAATTCTCTATATTAGCATATGACAAGTTTGGATGATAGCAGTTAGGCACAGGATTGCCTCTATAGTTGTTGAAGTTCCGATTGTTCATATATTGGACTTGTTCAAAGTTCGGTTCTCCTTCCAATAACCGCATATTTGTAGCCGCCGCTGATTCAATAGATGGTACTCGTGGATTTATCACGGCTGCTACTTGAGTAGATAAGGTGGAAATCTGAGCTGTAAGTGCCACAAGAGGGTCCACTTCATATATTCCAGCCACTTTGGTCACCGTAGCGCGTTCACTTGGCCATTGAAAATTGTTAATGGCCATTTCTTCTAACAAATTGTAGGCGTCCTCAGCTGATTTCTTGAATAGAGCTCCTTCAGCTGCTGCATCAACCATAGTCATATTCGAACCATTCAGCCCATTATAGAACAACTGAATCTGGACTCAATCTGCATAATCGTGTTGTGGGCATCTTCGTAGTAGATCCTTAAAGCGCTCTCATGCTTCATATAGAGACTCAGTCTCCAGCAGCTTAAATATATTAATTTATGCCCTCAGTTGAGCTGATTTAGCAGGTGGAAATAACCTCTCAATAAATTTTGTGGCCATATCCTGCCATGTCATGATACTCTCCATCTGTATTGATTGAAGTCAATCCCACGATTTATCACGTAAAGAGAATGAGAATAAGCGTAGCCTGATAGCCTCTTTACTCACGCCATTTATCTTAATGGTATCTGCGATCTCCAGGAACATCCTTAAGTGCAAGTTGGGATCCTCTACAGCTAAAACCCTAAACTGATTTCTTTATACCATGTTGATCAATGCAGGTTTTAGCTCAAAATTGTTGGCGTTGATTGGTTGAAGGGCAATCCCAGAATAGGTATCATCAATAATCGGCTTGAAGTGATCTCTGATTGCCACATGACGTGTGTTGATCTCTCTATTTTCAGCTGCCATTACTTATTGTTCAATTTTCCTTTCTTTACTTAGTCTCCTCGTTGTTCTTTCTATTTCAGGATCAAACATGAGCGAGTCGAGACTTGTGGATTTTCGCATTCACTGAAGCACCAAAAGAAAAAGAAAAAAATCAATAAATAAAATAAATATAAAATAAAATAAAATAAATATAAACTAAAAATAAAAGATAAAAATCTAAATTAAAGCTAAGATTATTTGGTAGTAGTATTAATATGAATTAAACAAACAATCTCCGGCAATGGCGCCAAAAACTTGTTGTGATATTTTATATCGTACCATAAGTGTACGGTGTCAAGTTTTAGTATAAATGAGTTTAGAGTGTCGAACCCACAGGGATTGCGTGAACTCGCACTAAATACTACAATTGATAATCCTAACTTTATTTAGGAAATAAATAATAAAGATTTAACTAGATAAATAATATATAAAAAAATTTAAATAGGTGGAACTAGTACGATAGAGTTTTTAGAGTCTGATTCCACCTAGTTGTCTCCTATATATTTGTCATGCCAATTAATCCTTGTTCAGTTATATTATTTATAAGTCAAGACTTCGAAAATATCCACTCCTTCTCTCGAGTATCAGTGAAAATATCATCAACTACAGACTTTGATATCTCTATAAAAATCTAGTAGTTAACAACTCGTTACGCTTTGTGATTCTATTTTAACGACTTCAAAGGAACTTATATATTCTCTCGAACTCTATAAAACTCCTAAGTTATATTCTCTAGATCTATTCAAAATCCCCTCTCTCGAGTGATAGATTTTAAACATTCATCATTTTAATTATGGCCAGCAAACAAGAAGCATTAAACTCAAAAGAATATAAATAAACTTAATAAAACTTCATAACAAAATCGACAATCAATATAAAGGTTCAAGCATCAGTTACATCATTCTCCAGAACTAAGGAGTTAGTTCATGACTAAAGATAAAAAAACAATAAGAACAAAGGCATGAAACAAGAAGATAAAAATCGAATTGAATCTCTTCCTCTTCGGACGTCACCGCCTTCGTCTCCTCTTGTCGCTCTTCAATCCTCCTCCTTGGATCTCTCTAAAATTGAATTTTTTATGTTTTTGTGTTGTGTATTAGCCTCTCCTCTTGAGTTTGGACGAAATCATCTATTTATAATAAAGCCTTGGGGTCCTTGTGCATGTTAAAACCCTAAAATTGGTGATTTTGGGGGCTGCGGGGTGCCACGGCGCTGGTCTTTGGGAGTCGCAGCGCCCATCTCTCTGGAAATTGTATGGGATTGGTTTTTCCGAGGGCACCGTGGCAACAAGAACTTGGGCACCGCGGCACCAGTGCATACAATTGACTAGCTCTCATTGAGTACATGTAAATCGATACATTATGGGTCTCGTAACGCTTTCTAGATCAGAAGTTATAGCCTTTTTAAATTCAGTGCGCAGCTGATGCTGGTTTTGCCGATTCTTGAGTCTGATGCTCCCGATAGGTCCCGAAACACGCGTATTTGCTCCATTCTTGATGTTCTAATGCTTCCTACAAATAAAACATAAAATAATTACAAAATATATTATTTGATACAGAAAATAACAAAATAATAAGCTAAGAGTATATGAATAAGTGGGTATAAACCACACTTATCACTTATCATCTTCTAAAATTTGACACCGTACACTTGCGGTACGATTGAAAATATCGCAACAGATAGACAGAAAGATAAAGAAAGTAAGAAATCAGAATTAGATATGGGAGTCCCAATGGATATGAGATGTCATTAAGGATTTAGAGAATTTCATATCCCCAAACTTAGGCCCGTGAGTAGGTAAATGAAGGTCATAAGCATAAATGTTTATTTTTCTTAACCAAAGAATCTGATAGACAAGGCCAACCTTTAGTTATACCGGTTAAGGAAGCTTTCCTGACGGAGCCTATTTCATTCTTATCATGCATGTGTAATAGACTCTACCAGGACACATAGTATCAAAACAATGAGGCCAATATCTATTGATATGTAGACTCATGGCCCATTCTTTACCAACTTATATAAAGGTAACCATAAAGAAAGCCCAATACCCGTAATACTGTATTTTGAGACAATGATAACAGATATCGAGAAGACGTTTACCCAGAAAGGAACCAATCAGGTTTTTAAGGATGGAAGGAAAAGAACCCAACACAAGTCAAGATGACAAGTTTTCAAAACTAGAAAGAAACCCATAGATCAGACCAACACCAGTAGAATTCCACTTAGGCTCAAAAGGACAGACTCATGTGATAGGAGACACTCATGATTTAACAAAGAGTACCAATGCAAACAGAAAAATTAGATAGCAAAGTGGTAGCTTATAGCTAGAGTAGAGAGCAGAGATCTAGGAAGTAGCCAAAAGAACGAACCGCCACTAGCCTCTGTAGCATGGCTTAGAGCCAAGAGATAGGATATGAAAACAGTAAGAAGGAAACAAAAAGTGACAAGAGAATTCAGTACATATGGTGACATAGGTAATGTATCTTGGAAAAAGCAATGTAAGTAAAGACCTTGGAGTGATTGATAAAGATTAAGGAATATTAAGGCATGGAATAGTCGATACAGCTTCCAGTAGTATGAATAGTAATTTTTCCTTCCAGTAACCCCTACTCTATTAAGTATATAGACACTCAACCAGAAGCGGGAAGCATATGTCCACCCCTTAACTTAGAACCCAGTAAGGATTTAAAGAAGTAAGAGAGGACAGGATGGATAAATCACGAAATAGCAAGATAGTCGAATAGCAGAACAGATAGCCTCCAAGAAATTAAAGGTTCAAAAAAGTAAGGAATCAAAGTAAGCAATGCATAGCAACACAGAAGTAAAATACCCGACTTATACAGAGTTTCCCATAACTTAGATACCCGAATTATACAGGATTAGTAAGAATATAACACCCAAGCCAAATGATCAGTAGCGATGCCATAAATTGTGTTAAGATATAGACCATCCAAGAGAGTGAAGACTTAAGAGATTTAAGAAACTGAAACAAGGAGGAAAGTCAAGAAACAGAGAAAAACTTAGAAATGAAGAATAACAGAGGGAGTACGGTAGGAGTTTGAGAGAGCATGACCTTATGAACGCTCTTAGTAAGAGGTAGTCTGATCAATAGTCGGAGATAAATTATGAGTAAAGTTAAAGGAGGTAATTCAGATAGTTTTTAGAAGAAGTAGCTAAGTTTGGGAGCCAACACCAGATATGTAAACAAGAGAGTCTTAAGCTTATAGATATGCAGCACGCGCAACTGCAGCACGGATAGCTAGTGAGAACACTGCAACCAGAAGACTCCAGGACAATGCCCACTCTCCCAACCATCGTTAGACAACAACAGGAAAGATAGACCTCGATGTTCGCCTCAAGATATTCCCAGAAACAAGTGAATGCGTAGTGGAAGTAGACTGAAACATAAAACCTTTAGATATAGTACAAGAGCAGAATAGAAGAGGAAAATAGCTCTAAGTGAGAGATTTAAAAGAGAAATTGTCTTGATGGAGCGATGAAGAGATAAAGTATTAGTTTAGCAGTGATGGAAATATAAAAGAATAGTGTTAGACATGCAAGAGATGATACCCTTCTGATAAGAAAACAGAGACATAGACCACAAAATTTTCAATGGAAGTAAAAGTACGGATAGAGCATGAATTGTAGCTAGAACCAAATCGCCAGCATTGATGTCGAAACAGTGAGTACAGTTTAAGCAAAAGTATACATACAGTTAAGCTCATCTTAAGAAATTTACTTCTAAGTCATTAGCCAATTAAGAAATATCCCAAAGAAGCTACTCAGAATTGACCTCCTTAGTACAAAAGCCATTTAGTAGATAACACTAGTGAGCAAGAGGTACATGAAGAATCTGACCTTGCACTATGAAGTCCTTGTTGTAAATTCTCTAACTATATAATATGAGTGTAGGAGGGTCATGTCCTTTGGGTTGTGCCTTATGGGAAAGACACAAACATGTAGGGACATGTCCTCTAAATTGAAAGGATGAGACTCTAGGCCTCAAAGGGTATTAGGGAAGGGGTATAACCCTTAGGAGGTTACACCCCAAACCAAAGGGTACCCTTAAAGGCACCCTTCCATGCCTATTTAAATAGGCTTTGGGTTCATTCTTAGGATATAAAGAAAAAAAATAAAAGTCTTCCTTTGTCTAGGAAAATCATTCAAAGTCAAGAGAGTTCCCACCATTTGTCCTTGTTCGAATTCTTGTGAAAGGAGTGCCCCTTCAACAAGAGGCATCCAAGTGATCCTGGGAGAACGTTAGTCACAAAACCATCTGTAGCACTGAGGCGGGGCTAATAAGTTCTTAAGGACAGAGGGAACTCGACTTGGATTCTGTTTCATCATCATCTTCAAGTTTTCAAGTTTTTCTAAGTTTTATGGTTTATGTTTAATATTGGCATGTTAGTGAATAATTAAGTTGTTTGATGCATGTTAGTTTAGTTTAATGACACTATTTAGACCACAATCTTAAGAATTTATTACTTTATATGTGTTGTTAAATGAAATTTTGCATGTGTTAATGGTCATTTTTCTGGAAAAATGTATTATGTGAATGAAAAATACGTAAGGGTGTTCGAACGCCCGACGAACGCATAGGCAAAAAATTCTATTTTTCTTAGTCTCGTTCGAATGCGTCTTCAAACGCAACTCGAACATCAGACCTCTATCAAAGAATATTTGAACGCGTTTACGAAATCAACACAAACACAAACTCTCTGGAACATTTCGTTCGAATGCGTTTATGAACGCAACACGAACATGAACTCTCTGGAGCACTTCGTTCGAACGCTACACGAACGTGAACTCACTGGAAAGTTTTCTCGAACGAATTAACAAACATGACACTAATGAAATTAATCCTGAAATTATTTTAGATTCAAAAATAATAGCATAGACGTAGATTAATTCATATGACCATATGTTATACATGTATGACATATATGTAGTAATTTTAAGTTAGGAAAATCATATATTGTATTATTATAAACTTGGTAGTATAGGTTTAAGTTAATATTAGGGTATTCAATTATCACAAGTATACATATAGTGATAAACTTGAAAATTAATCACGTGTTGCATACTTGATTGAGAATTAAAAGTGTAACCTTACACAAGAAATTTCGTCCACGCTTGATTGACTTATACTTATATACACACATACAAATCTACACATATATATTATTATATTGTGAATTGAAGTGTAATACTAAGTTTGAATGTCTAAGATATTCTATTGAGAAAGTGTTTAAAGGGTATTCTGTCAAAAAGGCAATAAGAGCCTAAGTGGGCAGGGATTTAAGTGGTTACTCCGGACCCCCTCATCCTCTGGGAATATTCCTTTATTCATTTATCATAAGAAACCTTAGTCGTAAATTCAAGGACTTGTGTTATTTGGTACTACTGTCCAATATAACAACGAGTGGATTCTTAGTATATCACTTAAATAATATAATACATTTGATCGTTGTGCAATTTATCTTTTATAGACTTATTGATTACTATTGGTTTTTCCAGTTACTAATGGCTAGTAGAAATATCACGGTATCGGTCGCTCATGGGGAGAAACTGGAAAAGTTTGGTGGAGCAAATTTTAAACAGTGGCAGAGCAAAATATTGTTCTACCTGACAATACTGCAATTAGCTAAGTACCCCAAAGATCCTTCGGGTCCTGTGGAGGGAGAAACATAAATAGCCAAGCAACTGCGAAAAGAGACATGGTCGTCAGGCGACTTCTTGTGTAAGAATTACCGCTTGGGAGTTAGTGTCTCTAAGACATGCCAAAGATCTCTAAACAAGATTAAAGTGTGAATAATTCAAGTGCAGTTGCGGAAATACTCATATTGAACAGTTGAGAATTTTCAAAAAATCTTTTCGGATGTAGAAGCTCCAAGCCTTTTGTTGAGTTCTAAACTCTTGGGTGAGTTTCCCTAACACCTCATTCAACTCCTTTAAGTGCTAGCTTGACGAATTTGTGAAGCAAAATTTTCCCAAGGAAGAACAAGGCTCACAGTTTTGGAGAGAAAAAGAAAACATAAATAGTGTATTTTGTTTTCCAAAAACATTCAATTCTCAATACTTGGTTAGGTGTGTTGATAAATGCTTTGCATTTATTAAGCCCAACTACTCACATCACATGTCAAAATATTGATGTAAGTAAAGTGGGTCCCACCACTTTAAACTCAAAATTTAGTTGGCTTACACAACATACTTTGGGCCCGGGTTCATTTAATCCGACTAAACGAATTTTTCATCGTGACGTAATTAAATCTAAACTAATTAAATAATAATGCCTAGCAAAATTATTAAAAAAATCGCTAACGAATTAATTCCAAATAAATTCATATTTGATCGATTAATTCCAAATTAATCGCGTTCTCTCTTCTAAACGAATTTTATCTCAGATAAATTCTTGCCGCAATTAATCCCAGATTTATTTTTTCTCTCATAATTAATCACAGATTAATTCTGTTCGAGTCAAATGTCATTTGTGAATCTTTGGGAAGCGACCCAAGAGATCCTTGGATATGTTGGCAGTAAATATGGTTGTTGGACTATCTGATACGTGTGTACCACGTACCACATTCTCACCGATTTACAAGACATGGTTGGCTTCTAGCAAAGCACCGTGCCTACCCAATTCTCCAGAAATATTCAACGAAGAATATATAATTTGTATCAGGCATAATATACTATATATTGCGTAATACGATCCAGTATCGGATGTCACATGCTAGGCCTAAGGCTGGAATTGTGTCTGCCTCGTACGAAGTATATATCGGATCACTAGCAACTAGTCTCTTTAATCAGATAATCATGACCTAGTCATACTATCCCAATAGCTGCAGCATTTAAGAGTACTAGTTATGTATCATGCGTGATCATCATCTCTATATGACTGAAGTGATACTACCATCTTGACATCACACCCATATACTACGATTCTCAGTAAATCCAGAAGAGGCGTACACAAAACCTGTTAAAGCTCCGGAGATCAAAACCAAAGTGTACTGATTGTCACAAGTATTAGCGATGTAAATCTCAGGTTAAGACCACATACACCTACCCTGATTCGGATTCCCATAGACACATAGTCATACTACCAATGGGATTCCGATGGGTCTATCCATAGCAAAGTTATTCCCAGTCCAATGGCTAACAGAACCTCCTATCACACTTGCATAAGTATCCAATACTTAAATATATGAGAACTATACCGCTAAGCTTCCATAACGTGCACAAGTGTAATACTAGTCTATTCCGCATTATCGATGTCTAGTCTCGATAATACTACGACTATGGATGTTTAATGATTAAACCATTCGCGGATTAATATTGTCTCATATCTTATTAATCCGGAACTAATTATAAGGACTTTTATCATTTATATATCCAAGTAATCCAATTACAAAATGATAAAATAACAATTTCCTTTGTCACATAGTTAATTTGTACAATAACATAATGTCTTTTACAAATAGTGATGTTATGGGTCATAATTGTCCAACAATCTCTCACTTGGCTCATAGCCAATCACTCAAGTATCTAACACCTTAACTATGTACATGTCGCTCAAACTTTTGCTGAGAAATAGCTTTCGTCAGCGGATCTGCAATGTTGCCATCTGAAGCGATCTTTTCGATCTTCACATCGCCACGATGTATGATCTCAAGAATCAGATGGAAACGTCGAAGTACATACTTGGATCATTGATGAGAATGCGATTCCTTAGCCTGTGATATAGCCCCATTATTGTCATAATACAAAGGTACGGGCTCAGCTCCTAACGGAACTACTCCTAATCTAATAAGGAATTTACGGATCCAAACTGCTTCTTTTGCTACCTCAGCTGCAGCAATGTATTCTGTTTCTGTTGTTGAATCGACAACAGTCTCTTTCTTGGAAGATTTCCAGCTCACTGCTCCATTATTCAAACAAAATTTATACCCCGATTGTGACTTACAGTCGTCTTTATCAGTTTGGAAACTTACATCAATGAACCCAGTCACCTCAAGTTATCCATCTCCATTGACTAAGAAAGCATCCTTAGTTCGTCTATGTTCTTAAAAGTAATCCAGTGACCATCACCTGGATCGGTATGATAGCGACTGCACATGCTCAAAGCATATGAGACATCAGGTCCCGTACATATCATGGCATACATGATCGATCCAACTGCGGAAGCGAGCGGGATCCGTCTCATCTTGAGTTTTAGGACACATGTCCTTAGATAGAGAGACTCCATGTGACACTGGAAGCAGCCCCCTCTTAGACTGATCCATGTTGAATCTCTTCAATATTTTGTTAATGTACGAGCTCTAGGAGAGTCCAAGCAGCTTTCTAGATCTATCCTGGTAGATCCTTATTCCTAGAATAAAGGCTGCTTCTCTCAGGTCTTTCATAGAGAATTTTAATGAAAGCCAAGCTTTCACCGATTGTAGCATGGTAATGTCATTGCCTAAAAGCAATACATCATCAACATATAGGACAACGAATATCAATGCGCTCCGACTAACCTTCTTATATACACAAGAATCATCTTCGTTTTGAATGAAACCATATTCTTTTATGATCTCATCAAAATGTTGGTTCCAAGAACGCGATGCTTGCTTCCATCCATAAATGGATCGATTTAACTTGCAAACCTTGTTTGCATGTTTTGGCACGACAAAATTGTCAAGTTGTTGCATATAAACATCCTCCAAAAGGTTTCTGTTAAGAAAAGCGGTTTTGACGTCCATCTGCCATATTTCATAATCAAAATATGTAGTAATAGCAAGCATCATCCGAATGGATTTAATCATGGCAACTGGTGAAAAAGTTTCATCGTAATCGACACCATGTCGTTGACGATACCCTTTCGCTACAAGCCTAGCTTTGTACGTTTGTATGTTGCCATCCATGTCTTTCTTCTTCTTGAAGGCCCATTTACAACCAATCGTCTTAACGGTTTCTGGTGCATCAACCAGTGTCCAAACTTGGTTGGTATACATGGAATCCATTTTGGACTTCATGGATTCTTGCCTTAAAGCGGAGTCGATACCTTGTATCGCTTCCTCATACGTAGCCAGCTCATTATCCTCAATAAGATTAATATCTACATGAGGTGAGATAAGAAACCCATACCTCTCAGGTTGTTTTCTGACTCTCTCCGACCTACGCGGTTCTTGTGTATTAGAAGATTGTGGAATAGTCTCATCCATGATGGACTGTTGGTGTTCCGAGAGGGGGTCGGTGCTAGGAACAGTATCACTATGATTTTCATCGAGTTCTACTTTCCTCCCACTTATCACTGCATCTATGAATTCCTTTTCGAGGAAAACTGCATGAAGAGCAACAAATATTTTGTTCTCTTGTGGCTTGTAGAAGTAATATCCTTTGGTTTCCCTATGATAACCTACAAATAGGCATTTATCCGATTTGGGTTCTAGTTTGGTACCATCCAAACGTTTAACGTATGCCCAGCATCCTCAAATCTTCAGGATTGAGAAATACAAAGAGATAAGGAGGTGAAAGGCTGGACACACAGGTCAAATTTAATAAATAAGTACCATACTCACAACAATTTCCAAAATTACCCCCACCCAACTAATATCCATCCGATATACATTATTCATATAAATACATCCAAGTATTCACACAAAACATCCAATGTTCATACAACAATTTGATTTGCGCGAGTTCAACTCGTTTAAGAATAAATATTCAAAGTACGTATTCTTGAATTATATAGAACTACAATTTTAAATCCAATTCAAACTGTATCCAATACTAATTCGTGTTTAATTCCAAATTAAACAATTACACTTTTAATAGTGCCTCTTAGACTTGGATTCCAAATCCAATCCAATTGTGTCTCAAATGCCCAATTAGCATTCAATGCCAATTCAATTAAAGTCCAATGGGCTTTCAATTAATTCTTTAGGCATGGGCTTTGGCAATTATGGATCCAACCCAAGATGCCAAGGCCCAAGTTAGGAATCACCATATGCCACAAAATCAATTTAGGCCCATTAGGCCCAATAGTCATATTTGAAGTTTATGAAAATGGTTTTAGGCCCAATTGGATCCAACCCAATTGTCCAAAAGCATACTTGAACCAACCAAGCCCATTAGCCCAAATACAATAAATTAAATTAATATATTATTCCAAATTACATATTAATCTAATTAAAGTACAATTAACACAATTAATTAATTAATCTAATATTTCCAAAACACTAATTAATCTAATTAATCAAGCTAAACATTTCAATTCATGTCCAACACAAATTGAAGCAAAATCAATTCATTCCAACATGCTCAACTCATGACAATCACATGAAACAATATTCAATTTTTGATTTCAATCCAATTAAACCAACAATTAACATTCATTTCATGCTTTAAACTCATCCAATAGTCTAATATCAAAAAATCACCATAAAAGGTCCTAGGGTATGCATTTGGTCAAGGATGGAATTTGGGAAAAATTAGATCCAATCAATTTTTCACAAAACCTAAAATGTTTAACTCTAAGTTACCATCATACAAGCATAACCAAACAATCAATTTCGAATTTAGACATGCTCCAAGAAAAATTCCCAATTCAAATATATAAACCCTAGAAATTAAAATCAAGTTTAGGTGGCTCATGATACCATTGTTAGTGTCTCTAAGACATGCCAAAGATCTCTAAACAAGATTAAAGTGTGAATAATTCAAGTGGAGTTGCGGAAATACTTATATTGAACGGTTGAGAATTTTCAAAAAAATCTCTTTGGATGTAGAAGCTCCAAGCCTTTTGTTGAGTTCTAAACTCTTGGGTGAGCTTCCCTAACACCTCATTCACATTCAACTCCTTTAAGTGCCAGCTTGACCAATTTGTGAAGCAAAATTTTCCCAAGGAAGAACAAGGCTCACGGTTTTGGAGAGAAAAAGAGAAGATGAATAGTGTATTTTGTTTTACAAAAACATTCAATTCTCAATACTTGGTTAGGTGTGTTCATAAATGTTTTGCATTTATTAAGCCCAACTACTCACATCACATGTCAAAATGTTGATGTAAGTAAAGTGGGTCCCACCACTTTAAACTCAAAATTTATTTGGCTTACACAACATATTTTGGGCCCGGGTTCGTTTAATCCGACTAAACGAATTTTCCATCGCGACGTAATTAAATCCAATTTAATTAAATAATAATGCCTAGCAAAATTATTAGGAAAGTCGCGAACGAATTAATTCCAAATTAATTCATTTGCCCGAATTAAAATCCAATTTTAATTCCGCATTGAAATCTGATTTCAATTAATATATCCAATATATTATTTGATCGATTAATTCCAAATTAATCGCGTTTTCTCTTCTAAACGAATTTTATCCCAGATAAATTCTTGCCGCAATTAATCCCAGATTAATTTTGTCTCTCATAGTTAATCCCAGATTAATTTTGTTCGAGTCAAATGTCATTGGTGAATCTTTGGAAAGTGACCCAAGAGATCTCTGGATATGTTGGTAGTAAATACGGTTGTCGGACTATCCAATACGTGCGTACCGTGTACCATATTCTCACCGATTTACAAGACATGGTTGGCTTCTATCAAAGTACCGTGCCTACCAAATTCTCCAGAAATATTCAACGAAGAATATATAATCTGTATCAGGCATAGTATACTATGTATTGTGTAATACGATCAAGTATTGGATGTCACATGCTAGGGCTAGGGCTGGAATTATGTATGCCCCATACGAAGCATATATCGGATCACTAGCAACTAGTCTCTTTAATCGGATAATCATGACCTAGTCATACTATCCTGATAGCTGCAGTATTTAAGAGTACTATTTATGTATCCTGCGTGATCATTATCTCCATATGACTGAAGTGATACTTCCATCTTGACATCACACCCAATACACTACGACTCTCAGTAAACCCAGAAGAGGCATACACAGAACCTGTTAAAGTCCAGGACGACCAAAACCAAAGCGTACTGATTATCGCAAGTATTAGCGATGCAAGTCTCGGGATAAGACCACATACACCTACCCTGATTCCGATTCCCATAGACACATAGTCATACTACCAATGTGATTCCGAGGGGTCTATCCAGAGCGAAACTATTCTCGGTCCAATGGCTAACAGAACCTTTTATCACACTTGCATAAGTATCCAATATTTAAATATATGAGAACTATGTCGTTAAGCTTCCATAACGCACACAAGTGTAATACTAGTATATTCTGCATTATCGATGTCCAGTCTCGATAATACTACGACTAGGGATGTTTAATGATTAAACTGTTCGTGGATTATTATTGTCTCATATCTTATTAATCCGGAACTAATCATAATAACGTTTATCATTTATATATCCAAGTAATCCAATTACAAAATGATAAAATAGCAATTTCCTTTGTCACATAGTTAATTTGTATAAAAACACAATGTCTTTTACAAATAGTGATGCTATGGGTCATAATTGTCCAACATGGAGGACTTGACAATACCTTGTACAATGTGTGCCAAGACATGACTTCTGTGAAGATTCTCTGGGACTCTCTTGAGAATGAGTACAAAACCGAGGATGTCGGACAGAAGAAATTTATCATGGGTAGGTTCTTGGACTGCAAGATGGTAGATTCAAGGACGGTGATGTGTCAGTTGGGTGAACTTAAGTTAATCATTCATGAAATATTGGATGAGGGGATGAAACTCTGCGAGACGTTTCAAGTTGCCACAACCATTGAAAAATTACCTCCATCAAGGAAGGACTTTAGGAGGTATTTGAAACACAAAAAGAAGCAGATGAGTCTTGAAGATCTTAGAGTTTGATTGAGGATCGAAGAGGACAACAGGAAGTCCGAGAAGGCCAACTACAAGACTATGGAGTCTAAGGCCAACATCATCGATGGTGGAAAAGGTAGCAAAAAGAGAAAGAACAGTGGAGCTGATTCTTCCTAACTAAACAAGAAGTTCAAGGGGAAGTACTACAACTGTGGAAAAAAGGTCGTATGGAAAAGGACTGCAGAAATAAGATGTCTCAGGACAAAGGCAAGAAAAAAAAATATGGCCCATGTCACTGAAGATGAGCAGCTAACTAATAAGATCTCAGAGATGAGCCTTTCAACAGTTGTAACAGAAGCCAACTTGGTTGGGAATCCGAGAGAATGGTGGGTAGACATTGGGCCTACTCGTCATATTTGTGCTGATCGCAAGATGTTTTCCTCGTATCAGAAGGTCGATAGTGGTGATCATCTGACAATAGGAAACTGGTCTACCTCTAGAGTGGTTGGACAAGGTATTGTGGTTCTGAAGATGACATCCGAAAATGAGCTTACATTGAAGAATGTTCTGCATGTTCCTGATATTCGGAAGAACTTGGTCTCAGGCTCCCTCCTTAGCAAGAATGGTTTTAAGCTTGTATTTGTTTCTGACAAGTTTGTACTGTCTAAAAATGATATTTATGTAGGAAAATGATACCTCTCTGAGGGCATTTTCAAGTTCAATATAATGACTGTCAATCAACATAGTGCTAATAATAAAGCCACATCTTTTGCTTATATTATTGAGTCACAAAATGTTTGTCATGAGAGGTTAAGACATGTTAACTATGATACAATACATAAATTAATTAACATGGACCTTATACCTAAGTTTAAAATTGATAACCAATATAAATGTGAGGCATATGTTGAAGTAAAAATACATAGAGCATCATTTCATTCCATAGAACGAAGTTATGAACCCTTGAAACTTGTACACTTTGATGTGTGTGATATGAATATTGTGTAAACAAGAGGCAGTAAAAAGTATTTTGTCACTTTTATCGATGATAGCGCAAGATTCTATTATGTGTATTTACTGAGGAGTAAAGATGAAGCTATTGAGAGCTTTATACACTATAAGAATGAAGTTGAAAATCAACTTGGCAAGAAAATCAAAAGAATCAGGAGTGATAGAGGAGGTGAATATGTGTCACCATTTGGTGAATATCGTTCCAATCTTGGAATTATTCATGAGACTAATGCTCATTATTCACCTCAACAAAAAGGGATTGTTGAGCGTAAAAATCGAACGTTAAAGGAAATAATGAACGCCATATTGACAAGCTCTGGTTTATCCTAGAACTTGTGGGGGAAGCCTTGATTTCCGCCAATTACGTTCTGAACAAGCTATCTCACGAAAGATTGGACAAGACACCATATGAATTGTAGAAAGGTCACATATCTTCCTACAAATATTAGAAAATGTGGGGGTGTCTCGCCAAAGTGATGGTTCTTAAACCTAAGAATGTTAGAATAAGACCCAAGACTGTTGATTGTATATTCATTGGATATGCTCACAACAGTAGTGCGTATCGATTCTTGGTACATAAGTCTGAAATTCCTGACATCAATCTAAATATGATAATTGAATCAAGGAATGCGACATTCTTTGAAGAGATATTTCCTTGTAAGGAAAGACAAATAACTGAGTCTCTCAAAAGAACTATTGATACTGTCAAAGGCAGTGATCAAGTTGACCAAGAATCAGATCAACATGAAAATATTTAGGAAAATGATCCTAGACATAGCAAAAGAGCTAGAACGTCTAAGTCTTTTGGACTCGATTTTCTGACATACTTGTTAGAAAATGAGCCTCAAAGCTATAAAGAAGCAATGTCTTCGTTGGAGACACCTTCGTGGAACGAGGCTATCAATGGTGAGATAGATTCCATCCTACAAAACCATAATTTGGAGTTGGTTGCTCTTCCTCCAGGTTGTAAGCCACTAGGCTACAAATGGATATTCAAATGGAAGATGATACTGGATGGATCAATAGAAAAGTACAAGGCAAGACTTGTCATAAAAGTTATAGACAAAAAAAAGGCCTTGATTACTTTGATATATATTCACCAATGACTCGTATCACGTCAATAAGAATGCTCATAGCCATGGCATCTATATTTGGTCTTGAAATACATCAAATGGATATAAAGACGGCATTCCTAAATAGTGAACTAGATGAAGAGATTTACATAGAACAACCAGAAGGTTTCAATGTTCCTGGACAAGAACAGAAAGTGTGCAAACTTGTAAAATCCTTATACGGATTAAAACAAGTACCTAAACAATGGCATGAAAAATTTGAGAAAGAGATGTTGTCAAGTGGGTTCAAAATCAATGAGTGTGATAAGTGTGTACACACCAAATCAACTCAAAAAGGATATGTCATTGTGTGTCTTTACGTAGATGATGTGCTGATAATTGGTAGTAATCATGAGATGATTCAATCTACCAAGAAAGTATTAACCAGCAAATTTGATATGAAAGATTTAGGAGTAGCTGATGTGATCTTAGGAATTAAGATTTCCAGAACATCAGAGGGGTATATATTATCTCAGACTCACTATGTTGAGAAGATACTTGAGAAATATAATAAAGGAGATCTAAATGTGGCTAAAACTCCTATAGACCTAATTCTTCATTTATCAAAGAATACTGGCTCAAACATATCGCAAGTAGAGTATTGGAGAATCATCAGAAATCTGATGTATCTCACAAAGTGCACACGACCTGATATCACTCAAGCTATAAACAGGCTTAGCAGATATACGAGTAATCCAGGACATAACCACTGGAAAGCCATAGTAAGAATTTTGAGATATCTGAGAGAAACTTCAAAATATGGTCTGCATTATACGAGATATCCTACTGTTCTAGAGGGATACAACGATGCTAACTGGATATCTAATACAATGGATTCCAAATCTACGAGTGGATTTATTTTCATACTTGGTGGTGCAGCCATGTCATGGAAATCCTTGAGGCAAACATGTATTGCCCGGTCTACTATGGAATTAGAATTCATAGCATTAGATAAAACAGCGGAAGAAGTGGAATGGCTTCAAAATTTCCTAGAGGATATTCCAAATTGGCCCAAACCAGTGTTAGTGATAAGCATACATTGTGATAGTCAATCAGCTATTGGGCGAGCCCAAAATACAATGTATAATGGTAAGTCTCGACACATACGTCACAGACATAATGCCATATGACAACTGCTCTCAAGTGGCATAATTTCGATCGATTATGTCAAATCGAAGGAAAACCTAGCGGATCCACTTACTAAAGGTTTATCTAGAGAGAAAGTTGAGAAGTCATCGAGGGGAATTGGCTTGAAGCCTATAAATTAAGAATTGTCACTGTGGAAACCCAACCTAGTTTACTGGAGATCCCAAGATCTAGGTTCAAAAGGGACAACTGAAACTTTGTGCAATTCAAAACAAGCACTGTAGAGTTTTATACTCTTTCCATTCCTATAATGACGCATAGTATTGTCTGTCAAGGCTAGGATAAGTTAAGTCTTTTAATGATCATTATATTAGGAGAAGAGTCCTAATAGGGGTTAAGGCAGATTACCTCCTTATAGTAGATCACATATTTCAAGTAAGAAGTGAGGTCGCTTCCATGGGAGTTTTTAAGGCAGAATTTCCTAAAGTACTTGATGAATCCAGGACCAATGTTCATGGCCAAAATGAACAAAATCATAGAAAGGGAAATGGTCTAAGTAAAGCTGTGTGTTAGCAATTATCTTGATTTACACCAACGGCAGAACAGTTCAAGACTATCGGTCACTGGTTTGCCAAGTAAATCCGATTGTCATTCACTAGAAAAGGTTCAAGGCGAAAGCTACCTATTTCGATGTAGTTTTATTTCACAGAAACTCTCTTAAGTGTTTGCATTAATATTTAGAGAATTGTGGGGGATTATTGTAAATTCTCTAAATATATAATATGAGTGTAATAGGGTCATGTCATTGGGGTTGTGCATTATGGGAAAGAAACAAATATATAAGGACATGTCCTCTAAATTGAAAGGATGAGACTCTAGGCCTTAAAGGGCATTAGGGAATGTGTATAACCCTTAGGAGGGTTACACCCCAAACCAAAGAGTACCCTCAAAGGAACCCTTCCATGCCTATTTAAAGAGGCTTTGGGTTCATTCTTAGGATATAAAGGAAAAAACATACAAGTCTTCATTTGTCTAGGAAAATCATTCAAAGTCAAGAGAGTTTCCAACATTTGTCCTTGTTTGAATTCTTGTGAAAGAAGTGTCCCTTCAACAAGAAGCATCCAAGTGATCCTGGGACAATGTTAGCCACAAAACCATCTGTAGAGCGCCGAAACGGGGCTAATAAGTTCTTAAGGACAGAGAGAACTCGACTTGGATTCTGTTTCATCGTCATCTTCAAGTTTTCAGGTTTTTCTAAGTTCTATGGTTTATATTTAATATTGGCATGTTAGGGAATGATTAAGTTGTTTGATGCATGTTAATTTAGTTTAATGACATTATTTAGACCACAATCCTACGCCCCACAGATAGTCAGAAATGTGAAAACTTGAAAGAACATAACCCTTAGCAGTTAAAGCTTAGTGAGGAGATAGAGAGTTAAATAGTTAAGTTATGGAGATGAATTCTATATTGTGATGGAGTAAATGGCGCTCAGGAAATATACAGGAGATTATTCTTTTATACACTTACACCAGAATGCAATCCGTATATGTAAAAGCCTTAACCATGGATAACGCTAGTATTTCTAGAAAAGTTCGAAAGTATTCATTAGGAAGAACCCGATTGAGACAATAAATGTTGAGCATAGCTAGAAGTTTAAAAATGAGATTTTTGTAAGGCATAACAATAGTTGTAGCTTGACAGTAGTATTAAGTATTCAGCAGGACTCTTACGAAATAGCAACGAGGAATTACCACTGAATTAAGAATTCAAGAGGTATCATGCATGAAACAGATATTAGGACAAAAAGAAGAGTAATGCATACTTATTAGGTAAAGAATGAACGATCAGTTTGATGAAGGTCTTGGTTGCTAACTCATAGTGAACCCAGGTAATGTGAAATACTTTACAGTAAAGTAAGAATCCATACAGACAGAAATATAGTATAATCTTAGTTATGACTTCTAAGACATATCATTCAAATCCAGTAGGATAGTTCTATTATCCTAGGGTATGAAGACAACATATGGAAAGTCGTCAGCAAGTTGAGCATATAATTGATGAAATGGTGTGGATTATGAGCATGTTGACAGTTAAAGGTTGGTGGCTTAAGAAAATAGCATGTGAATCATGTGACTTGCAATAAAATGTTCTGTATCGAGAATTTCAGGTCTAGATAGACTCCATAATTCCAGTTTTAAAGATGATTCGAGGACGAATCCTAATTAAAGAGGGAAGAATTTGTAACATTCGGTGACCTCGGCGACTTGTACGTTACCAGAGACTGACGACTATTACATTTTTGGAGCTATAATACTTGATATAAATTATGTTCGAGCAAGTAAGTGCTCATAAAATGACATTTGGGACTTTCGATAAATTCCTTGTAATTCCGACGACGAACTTAGTTTATGCCCCATCCCAAATAGCCCTTAGTAATCAGGCCATAACTTTTTCATACGATCTCCGAATTTTATAAAATTTATATCTTTGGAAATATAAGACCGGGACCTACAACTTTCACGTTGGACATATTTCCAAATTCGAATAAACAATAAGTCTCAAATTATGATTTTTGTGGCTGCTATAGTAATTTTGGGAATAGTCTAGATTAAGTGATGTGGCTTAATTCTAGCCACCCTTTTCATTTCAAAATTAGGAAATTATCCTATAAATAGGATACCATTCATGCACCTCTTTCTCAAGGGCTCAAAAACGTGAATGAGCATGGAGGATTCTTCAAAAATAATTTATTCTTCTTTCTCAAGCCCATTAAGATGCAACAAGTGATTATTCCAAACACATAACATGCAAAGTAAGTTCTTCATCCTCTTTTCCTCTTTCGATTTTAATCCTGAGTTATAGAAGCCCCAATTCGCACCTTGCCTTACCCTAGCAAAGAGAAATGCATAATTAGCATTAGTAAAGTTAGTAGTATGCATTTTGAGAAGTGTTTTGGAAGTATTAACATGTGATGAGGTTTATATGTGTATGAACATGTTTAGAAAATTATGCTTGTTGATTTAATGATTCTAGATGATGGATGTGATGAGGGTTTGCTTTTTTGATTTGATAATACTTAGAAAAATGGGTTGTTGAAAGATTTGAAATGGAATTGAGGAGTTGATGATGGCTCTTATTTTTGGGATAGCGTCACGACTCGTAATGAAGAATTACTATTTGTTTCTGTCTTTCATGTTAGCGTCGCGACCCCAACGAGCTAGCGTCACGACGTGAATTCATGAAGTGCTCTCTGCCTAGTTCTGTTTGTGTTTGCGTCGCGATGCCAATGGGACAGTGTTGTGACGCAAGGCCAAATTTCTGGAATCTGTTTAGCCTTTCCGATTCCAACTCATTAGGGGCCATCCTTAGGGTCTTGTATCGACTCTTTTACACATAATTTATCATGTCACAAGAATAGTATGACATGTAGTGACAGTAGTTCCAAAGCATATTCCGTGACTTGTTTTCTGATTAAGTTACCATGTCACAAGAATAGTATAGATCATTGTATGAACCGTAATTTCCTTCAGCAAGAGTGTAATGCCAGCCAGATTCCAAATTAGTGAGTGGACACTCCTTTCTTAAGTCAATTTTACAATATGATTGTTTTTAAATATCAGACTTACTTTTTCGCATTTAGAGTGTTAGCTAAGTTTGCTATAAATCATATTTTGATTAAGCATGTATCGATAAATGGTTTAGAAAAGAGATGTTTTCAAAGCATGACTTTATGTTTTCGAGGCATGGGGGAAAAATCCACATCAGTATGTAACTTGACTCAGATATGGAATTGAAGGACTCAGATATCATGTGCACACGCAGTTCAGGACTATGGATGATAGATGCCCCTAGATCCTAGATTCAGAGCCTGGAGGGTAGCATAGACCTGCACCCCCAGTTCTAGTTTAGTAGCTTGGGGTGACGGCGATACGTAACTCCCTAAGACCACTAGTTTCAGAGATAGGTAGTGGCATGTTTTGGGGGATGACGATACGTAACTCCCCAATATCATGGATTTGCACTCATGGGTCTAGTTGAGCGTATGGGGATGGTGATGCGTAACGCCCCCATGAGTCAGGTTTTTGATAGGAAGATTCCAGTGACGAGTTTTTAGGGAAAAAAATTTCAGAAACGTAAGTTTTATAAAAGAGCTTTAGCAAGAAAATATAGTCTTACAGAAAAACTCAGAGTTTTGTGGACAAAAAAAGCTTTTTCTGAAAAGTTGTGTTTTCATATATGAAAATGAGTTTTCAGAAAGAGATGGTTTTCTGGTGACAGTTTTAGAACCAAGATTTTTTATAAAAGCACATTAGTTTTTTTTTAATCGTCCACTCGCTTAGATTATTCAAACGATCTAACCCTCACTCCTAGTGTTTTGTTTGCAGGTTTACCTGGAGGACGAGCTCGGGAGGATGGATACTGATGGCAGTCACTAGGGTTTTGGTCCACCAGGCCAAGGCAGAAATAAGGTTCAGTCAAGTCAAGTAAAGTCCAGTTCCAGATGTATGTATAGTAAAGATTTGTATAAGAATTTGTGCATAGAGTTGTTAAGCTTTCTGATGTTGAGCATTCAGTTGTCTGTGTACTATTTTTCATTTTAAGTTATGGATCTGGGCAATGGTCCCACATATGAGATTATGTTTGTGCAAAGAGTATCATTGTTGTTCATTGTTAGAAAGTCAGAGGCTTAGGGGGATAATACGACCTATTCCTTACCGGTAGCATCTCCCGGATTAGGGATGTTACATACTTGATATGTGACATCGGATGTTGACGATTATAGAAAAAACGTGACTTATTGAAGTCAAATGTGAGAGTGATAAACTATTAATGGAACCACATAATTAATTAGACATCTTCCATATAAGCCCAATAGGATGTCAGAATCATTTTTGAAGTATTTGATACTTAATGATTCAGTTGTTTTCTTATCGAAGAATATTATCGTATAACTTACAGTTGGAGCGATATCTGATATCGATCCCGGAAGATAGCATTGAACCATAGTTATGAGATTGTTCTTAGCTTACTACCATCAAGTTTTGAACTTGATTAAGCTTTTATTATGAATTGTTTATAAAATGTTTAAATGGTTTGGCCAGCGAAAGCGAATTGAGCTTAATAAATGTTTGACATTTATAGTATGACAATGAGAAAGGTTATACTCAACAATCTATTGTAGATTCTGAGGAAATTTATTTCTAGTTGCACTAATTGAACAGTGAAAGATCTGTTGGTTAATGTTAATATTAAACTGTACATTTTGGCTAAGAATGCAAAGTGGCGTTCCTAATTAGTTTCTTCGACGAAAAGATCCATTGAGATTTCTTTGTTTGAAGAGTTCCGTTTTGGAATGGCCCTGGAGTTTATATTCTGCTAAGATTGCAATTTGGTATACTAGCTTATAGAGTTTATTGTAAACTCAGATAAACTTTTCTGGAAATATGTGTTCTCTAATTTTGAAATGAGTCAGATTATCTGATTCTATCAAAGCATAGAGAATACATATGTGATCGTATGGTTAGTGGAAGCGTATAAATTTCTTTATAATGTTATATATCCTGACAATAATTTCATTATTAAGGTAATAATGAGATGTTTGTATGTAAAAGGTTTACCCAAGTGTTCTTTTCTCCGTGAATGTAGTGGGAATAATGTTTGTTATATTCGATATAAAGTTTTATTTATGATATAAAACTAAGATACTTGTGAGATACTCACAGTAATTGTGCATTAGATGTGATCTAATAAATGACACAACATGACTATCCATGTGACATTTAGTAAAATTGTTTAACAGTTTGTGTATCTTTTATGTATATAATATTAATCTTTCGTAAAATTTGATTCATGAGTCGAAAGAGAAATTGATTAGAATGTATAGTCAGTTTTAAGCATTATACGATAATGGCATAATGAGTATTGTATTATGTATGATTATAGATATCAATTTAATTGTAATTATTACAAGCTATTTTGATATATTGTTAGACCATAGAAAGGGTCTTAAAATATGTTCTTTAATATCTTTGAGATATTAAGAACGAGTTTCATATTCATGGAGATTATAGCCTGCAACCATTAGGGTCAAATTAGATTTTAGTGTAATTATAACGATAGATTGTCTACATTATATAGAGTCAGAAAAGATACACCGGGAGCGTCACGGTAGAATTAGTTGCAACTTATATAGTATTGACTCATGAAGTTGCATTTTAACCTTGTAAATTAGGAGTTTTGATATTAATTTTGTGTTTATGGTTGTCTACATAGTATTGTGGATTTGATCTTTAAATACTTAGACAACCCAGTAGCTCTAGTACAATAATGATATCGTATCTGAGTCATATTGATGTAGAACTTAGGTTCTAAAAACATATTTAATGCTGGTCAAGGGAAATGAACTTGGGTTTATCTGAGTCATATTGATATCGTATCTGGACCTAGTCGTTCATGCCTACCTCTTGAGTGCTAGGTGAGCTCTTGAAGGCCATTCCTATACGATAAATATTGAGATGTGTATATGATACAATGGATTAGCACTAGAGCAAGTGGGAAAAATTATTAGGATTGGTGCTCGGAGCGCCAATCCGTATCGTATTTATATATGATTTATGAATACGAACAATTCATTTTTCCATAATATTACTTATTGATGATAACACCTCTTATATTTTATATATAGTCGATCTAATATTGATTAGATTGAAACTAAATCTTGTTTAGTGATAGGTATACATTGGACAGACCGGAGGATTTACAACGTAGTGCGCAGTTACAACGTAGTTTGTAATTGACATTGGGAACTGTCACTATAAGTTGTATATTCTCAAAAAAAAAGTTTGCGATCAAGATTTACTAACACGGGTAGATTACTAAAATCCGCTGAGACCAATACATGTCGTATATCGGGACTTGCTCCGGTGATTTATCTCAATAAACCATGACTCTCGGGAGACTTGTATAGACGTGTAGGTATTTATTTGATAAATATTGAACGACTCACTGAAGATTTCTGAATATATGGTATACCAATGTCAATAGCAATATTCTCGAGTCGAGTAGCATAGTGGTCCTTCGACTTAAGATACCACTATGGATATATGTGTTATCCTCTGCACTTTGACGGCAGTCACATCACTGATGATCTATTAAGATTAGACCTCCGCATGTTCGTTGGGTGTGAACTCATGCTCATAATCTCTTGTGAGTATCAGATAGAATCCGTCAGAACTGTGTACAAGGCATTGGTATCCTGCAATGTTTGTGATATATTAAAACCATGGTACATTGTGGAAGCGAGTTTCGAGTATTATATAGAGATCGTAAATTTGTAAGTCGATTGTATTATACATCAGGGATTTTATGTTCCAATGTATATCCCCGGTATAATATAAATAACCTGTAACGAAGGGATTATAAGTCTAC